>CM060962.1:213046530-213166530 GCA_030765045.1 Tenodera sinensis | reverse complement strand
TGTAAAATAATAATACTCATACAGTGTACATTTTTGAGCAGTACATGAACATTTATTTTCTCTCAAAGTAGTATGATAATAAAATCTTAATCTCTACAATTCATTGATCTATTGTTAAAGAGTGTAATTACAAAAATTGTAATTCTTTAAAAAAGTCTTGATCGCGTGGAGCAACTTTCAAAACAGCATATATATAAAGCTAACAAGAAGGACTGCTGCATTGTTTTCCTTGACATCTCCAAGGCTTATGATAGCATAGGTCATGAACATATCAAGAGATGCCTGATGCGCACCAATATGCCAAACAACTTGAGAGCATTAGTTCTGAATCTCATTCAGGGTAATAGCATTGCAGTAGAATGTGGCATAAACAAAACATCGCCTATTTTTCTACAAAAAGGAGTTGCCCAGGGTTCACCCATCTCTCCTACATTGTTGAATTTAGCGATTGATGACACAATTAAAGATGTAACGGGCCATGAGATTGCAAAATTGCATGGATTTCAACTTAGCTCTGAAGTAAAAAATGTATCGGCCATGGCTTTTGCTGATGATATTGTTTTAGTAACAAAGGACGAAACATCTGCTCAGTCACTTTTAGACTTAACTACCAGCAACTTGGCTGCAATTGGTTTGCATATCAATCCATTAAAATGCAATGTCATAAATATCAAACATGGTAAACTTAGTGAAACTTCTAAAATAAAATTTGGCTCAAATGTTTTAGAGCCAGTCAAAGAAAATGAAAACATAAAATATTTGGGTGTAAATTTCACGAATGAAATCCAGTTGGATAAGAATAAGATAATCAAACGTTTGGAAAAAGATTTGAATTCACTTTCTTATTCCAACTTGCTCAAAGCAGATCAAAAATTAAATATCATTAATCAATATATTTGGCCTGGATTAGTTTATTCCCTTCAAAGTACACCACTGAATAAGATTCCATCCTCCTTTTAAGAAGATATTGATAAATTAATAAGAACATCCGTCAAAGAAATAGTTGGGCTACCACATGATTGCCCCAATGATATGATATACGCTCCACGTAATCTTCGAGGAATAGGACTAATTAGAGCTGGTTGGGAGGCTTATATACAATATTTCAATATAGCTCAGAAGCTTTCACAGATACAAGATGATCATCTACGCTTGTGTCGAGATACTCAGAAAGAGAAGAAAGAAGCCCTTTCCAATTTGAACATTGACATTAACGATGAAATCATGTCAAAATCAGGACGATGGCTTCGAAAACAATTACAACTTAAATCGTTTGATGCATGGTGTCAGCTACCTCACAAGGGAAAGGGGATTGAGACATATAAAGAGAATCCCAGAGCCAATTCGTGGATGAGCAACAGAAAAATCCTGTCATGTTCTGAATGGACTAATGCCATCAAAATGTCATGTAACACGTCAGCAGTAAGATCTGTGCCTGGATGGAAGAAATCAGCGAACAACACTATGTCGGCACTCAAATTGTAAAGAAGTGGAAACCCTTGGGCATGTACTAGGATATTGCCCAAAGGGAGAATTACTTCGCAACACTCGTCACCACCGTGTGCGTTCATCAATTTCTACAGCCCTTCGTAGAGCCAATTGGGAGGTCTATGAAGAGGTCCATTGCCTGTCTGAGGATGGTAGCCATCGAAGAGCAGATATCGTAGCCATCAAGAGGGATGCAGGAAAGGGTCTCATTCTTGATCCAACAGTAAGAATGGAGCAACATTTACAGCAGGCGACACAGGTGAACGAGGAAAAGGAAGCCATCTACCAACCATGCATTCCTCACCTTAGTGAGAGATATAGTGTACCTGAAAATGCATGGGAGGTAAAAGGACTACTCTTTGGTGCCCGCGGAACATGTTTTAAATTCACAAGTACCTGCCTCAAAGCACTGGGTGTGCAATGGTCCGAAATTGTAAATATATGTTTACATGTCCTAAAAGACTCTTTATATATTTTAAATAATCACTTGTATTCAATGTGTTAACTATTATCTTCTTGTTATAATCTTTTAATGTTTTAGATATTTTGAATATTAATTTTAGTCATTTTTTTTTCTTCTTCTTAAAATTGACTTTGTCATATATCTCTGTATTCTGGATCTTTATGGTCACCTGCAATGTCAGGCAGATGTCACAATTTTTGTTCGTGAAATATATATAAAGACGTGCATGACATTTGTTATATGTGCACAGTATAATTAAACCCTGATTTCTGTGTGAAAATTTGAAATGCATCAAACCCTTTTTGTTGATTTTAGAAATTTCACGAATGGATATTCTTAAGTTAGTTCTGAAAGAGCCTCTAACCCTGAAGCAGAATAATTTCATTTAAAATTAATAACGAAGTCCACTGGCCTAACAGTTTGAAACTGAGAATGGAAATAATCTGGAACAAGATGAAGTGATGCTGGTATCAGAATTCTAACATTAAACCAAAAGGAGCTGTAGGAAATGTAAGCCAACACAAAACACAAGATACGAATGTCTGGTAAGTATGTTTGTTCTTACTTGTATAACGCTGGATGTCTTGCTGTAAAGTTTTGTTAACATGCTCGTGTTTCGGGAAAGAGAACCGCAGAATTTTGCTGTTTCTCTCTTGATTTACACAAGTCGCAGTACATGGGAACATAATTAGCTGCGACTGCGTTGGGATTGGTTAACTCTTGTTAGGGTTGCTACACCTCGTCTCACTCGCTCTTGTGAAAAGCGTTTTGGTGTGGGCACAGCAATACGTCTGTAAGAAAGATTGTGGCAACAGCATATGAACTGCTCTTGGCTTTTGCAACATGAGATATTTAGTGCGTAAGTTATCTAAATCCTTATCAATATATATTTTATTCAATTTAAGATCATATCCTCCGCATTCATTGGTGTTATTGGTAGTCTTAATCAAATTTCCTTAGGAAAAACTATCTCACTCCCATAAATTTTAACTTAAACATAATTTATAACCCTTGACTATATGACTATGACAAGTTTCGCAGGGGGAATTATGTCCTTGATATAAGGGAGGGAGGAGTGAGATGAGAGATTACTAAGGGTGGTCCTGAGGAGACACGACAGCAGAAGGTAGGGTCCCTAAACAGCTACAAATTGAAACCTCCCGGTGACGGTTCATACAACCAGCTCCTCTGCCCACCTGTGGACGCACACATCCCCTGCGAGGATATAGAGAAAACTAATTCCCTGCCATGCACTGCGAAACTCCCGCCCACTCTTAGAACTTGAAATAGCCAACCACATAAAAGGTGAAGTGAATTGAGAAGTGATGTGAAATGGAGGGCAGGGAATTTGAGGGTTATAATTATCCTTCCCAGCATTCGCCTAACGACCCAGGGAAACCCCAGAGATCCCAGGTGCAGGAAGTCAATCACGGGAATCGAACCCACAACCTCCCGAATGTGGGACACAACCCGAGTCCCCCCATTCATTACTCATTAATCAACCATTTATCACAAGCCTGAATGAGAAAATACATTATTTCATCTGCAAGAGCTATTAGTAAAGCAACATCTATTTCATTTCACAAAAATGCTATTTTGCGTAGTTTACTTTTACACTAATTTTGTGTATGAGAGGGATATTACTAGATTGAATGGCTACAGGATAGAATTAACTTACTTGGTTATATTTTATTTCCTTCCTTACTATTGCTTTTAGGAATTATGCAACCTTATAATAATTTAAACTGTTAATTTTAAAACATTTACTAGTATCTCCATATAACTGCACTAAACAGATTCAACTTTAATCCTAAAATATCACACATATTTGTGCACCCTACAATAAAATGTACAGAAGTGAAGAATGGCAGATATATCATAATCTATGATAAATTTCATATACACATGTCATTGCAAATCATAATTCTATTTTAAAATACTTAACTAAATTTAAAATCAAACTAATACTCTCTAAGCCCTTTTATTAAGTAGAACAGTAGAAAAAAGAGGCCAATGCATCCAAAGTCGTTTTTAAGTTTCGATTTTGGATTCAAGAAATAGTTAACGTATATATCGACGTACTGAGGAAAACCACTGTGTAGTATTCACATCATTGTCTCTACTCACCTGCTGCAAAATGTTAATCCAGACAAACATTTATAGAAATATGTTATTATATATTTCATTGTAGGTACAATGGAAATAGATGAATAAAGTAGCTTTAAATGATAGTAACATTTTAAAGAGGTAGTTGCCATATGATGACTTTGCCAACCTACAAGAAAGGAAAAAGAAAGAATGAAAGGAAAGAGAAGAAAGAAAAGAAAGGATTAACGAATAACAACTTCACATTTGAGTAGAGCATCAGTAGTTGAGAGTTCAAACAAATAGCAAGGAATAGCTTTGAAATGGCTAACTCCACAAAAATATTAAGTGACAAATTGTTTAGGTTAATGGGATGTAATATATTATATATTATAAATATATCTTATATTATAATTGTATACTAAGATTTTGTCTACCTCTTACGTTTTACCAGTTACGTAGAAGTCATTAGAATGAAGAGGATTTCAGAGGCGTTTCCCAAAAATTCAAGATCTACATTTTATTTGTCATGAAAATATCTTTAACATCTTTAACATTATTGTAATCAAAATCAATAGAGCAATTCTTGAGGCAATCAAAACTTTCGAAACTTTTTCCAAACACAAATAGACTGAGAGAGAAGAAAGCGAAAGCGAGGCACACACGGAACTTTTTGTAAAAATGCTTTTTCTCGGTATCTAACTTTTATGTGGAAAGTGATACATTCTCTACCTACTTTGCACGTGGTAGAGAAACTATAAACATTTTTAAATAAACCTGGGTTGCAACAGGGCTGTGGTTTTTCACCTGCGGTGTTTATATAAAAATGGACTACGCCATTCGTAAATGTTAGAATGAAATGATTACCCTAGGCTTTAAAGTAAAGAGTACTACAGCAAGTGATGTGCTGATGTTAGTGAACAGAAATTAACAGGGATTAAAAATTAAAGGAAGAATTAACTTAGGAAAATGAATGATAAACATATTATCCCTCGCAGATAACCAGACTTTACTAGCAAAACAGACGATGAACTGCGAAGAATGCTATATAAATTAAGAGAAATGTCAAAAGAATATAACGTGGAAATATCATCTGAAAAATAAAAAATGATGGCTCTTGAGGGTTCTCATCTAGTTTGATCAAAGATAATATTAAGAAACAAAAGTGACAAAATGTTACCTCTAGGCTGCGAAACATCATATGCAATGGAAATAAATGGAAATAATAAACTAAATATGCTTAGTTATATAATAAGAATGCTAAATATACTTTGAAAATGAAAGCCAGAAAAGACTCTATAATGAAACTATACGAGATGAAGTGCAATCCTACAATAAGTTATGGATCCGAATATGACTGCACAACACTGAGCTAGAATACAAACTGCAGGAATGAGATTCCTCACATCAATAACAGGATATCAAAGAACAGACAATAAACATAATACAGAACTAAGGCAACAATTAAACGTGGAGGAACTAAATACAACAATAGTATAATATAGAACTAACTGGAAACAACTCTTAATAAGGACGAGTGAAAACAGAATACCAAAAGCAGCATACAACTATTCACCACGAGGAAGAAGAAACTTGGGAAGACCTAGGAAAAGATACAAGCAAGAGCAATTTGGAGCCGGAACAGTCCAATGAAAGGTCTAAAACGTGGTGGTGATGATGATGATGATGATGATAATGATGATGAAGAAGAATGCATATGTAAAATATAAATGTTTCCTCCATTCATTCGCAAAAATGAATATAGTATAAAACATTAAGCTTGATAATAACATAACTGAAAGTTAAAGGACACTGAGAGTAAATTTTGTAGCAAAATTGATCAAAAATTAAATTTTTTTTTCTGAAAATGATTCTTTCAATGTTTGGGCATCCACAAAGAATGAAAATTTGCAGTTTTTCCCCTATAGTCGGTCGCTGCAGCCATTTTAGCCCCGCTCATGTCGTATTTTGTCCCTTTAAAATTAGTCAGCCACAGATCCCTGCAGTTTCTAGAAATTACTCCAATTTTTTACATTTTCTGTGAATCTCAAAGCACAAGTGCACAGCTTCTCAGGAGCTGAGAGCTATGGTAAGGGGCAAGGGATGTTCAGCAACTGCTTCAAAGATTAGTCAGACTCCACGAAAGCAGGAGACCTGCTGCTACAAACAGTAAAGGTGGCTGTAGGTGGCTAAAACAGCACAAAAGTATAGAAGAAGAATACAAACCAAAGTAAAAACACATACGACTGTAAATCAGGAGGGTTTTGATACCTAAAGGATATAATTCACCGTTTTCCAGCATAATATTTTATAAATCAGCGTTTTTTTAAAAAAAATTAATTGTAGAGATTAAAATCTTAAACATACTAAAAAAATTGGAAGTCTGATTACTTCAATAAATGTGATGAGTGAATTTTTATTATGGCCTAAAGCTCCAATTTAAGAAAAACATATTAACATTTTCTGAACTTTTGAAGCGCGTGCAAAATTTTGAATATGCGATACTTTTACCCCCCCCCCCCCAAAAAAAAAAAAATAATAATTTATAGCTCCAAAAGTATTTGTCCAATTTGAATGAAATTTGGTATCCATACCAATTTAATACCAACCCAGTCATAATAACATTTTCAGAAATACCATACAAAACTATGGAAGTTTGAAATTTTACTCCCAGTGTCCCAGGAACAAGAAGAAGAAGAATATAGAGGAGGAGATTAGATATGTAAAATGCAAATGTTTCCTCTATTCATACGCAAAAATGCACTTAGTACAAAAGCTATTGATAATAACATAGCTGACGAAGTTAACAGATTACACACATGAGCTACAACACTTCTAATTACACAGAAGTAAACCGAGTGACATGGTCCTACACTAATGTGTGAGGCTCGCTTTCGGAAAGTCCCGGGTTCGATTTTCGTCTACCGCTCACTCTGACTTTGGGTTGTTGTGGCCTTTCCGTGGTCGTTTGACGAATACTGGGGTGGTTTCTAATTTAGCACCACATGCTTTCCATCATTTCCGTTTCATTCCATTTCCTTCTCATATTTGAAGTGTATTCTAGGTCTCCTGGCGTATGGCGGTGATGGACGGGTGTCGCGAGTGCTTGCTTAAAGGAAAGGTATACCTTGTGGACACTTAAGGGCTGCCCGGTTCGACGAGTCGTTCATCGCCCGCTCTGGGTAGCTGTAGAAGAGGGATGGATTTGAATGAGGAACTGTTAGAGACTTCCGCGCTTCCGTGTGACCTGCTTCCTGCGGTTCCTTCACTTCCTCCCTTCCTTCTTGGGATGGTAGCGACAATAGATGTCCCATAGGTTACTGCGCTTGAGATGTCCCTCTTCATGTACACCTTACACACTACGAAGCAATGGCTTCGCTTTTTATACTATATTGAAATTAAAAAGTGGACCATAATTAATAGAACAAATGAAACAGTGATTGAGTCTGCTGAACTGAAATATTTAAGCGGAGTGCAAAAAGATGAACTTTGAGGCAATTAAACATTGTTCTACGTCAGCGATGTCCAACGTTTGCGAAAGAGGGGAGATTGGGTTTACCTCCTTCCACTTAATGTGGACTATGCCACTCTTTTAACACTCAATTGTGTTGCAGTGGTGGATCAGTTATATGTAGGTTGCGTCGTTTTATTTACGAAAGCACTTTCAAATTTTATGCGATAAACATCTGTTCATTAGTTACTTCTTTGGTTTAAGAAGTCTATCAATATTTGGCGACAAAGTCGAAGTGCATAGCTTTAGAAGATACACCAAGTGATCGTCACGAAACCTATTGCGATACAGACTTTTAATATAGCTCAATTTGGAGAAACTCTGTTCGCAAACATATGTTGATCTATACACACTCTTATACAAACTATTCTTGCAAATGCTTATTTCTCTATCTACTACATTTTAATCAACATAAGCATGTTCAGAAATGTTATTGCTAATTTTCTTGTAGGTGCAGCGGGAATATGGGAATACAGTAGGCTTTAAGCGATAGTGAAATGTTTTAAGAGCTGGGTGCTATGTGAATCCTTTGAAATTCCGTTTTCTTTGAAAGGCCAAGAGATTAAAAAAAAAAAAAGTATTTCCTAATTCTAGCAAATAATAAAGAATATCTTGGAAATGGTTCACCCAAAAGAAAAAAGTACTTGACATAAATTGTGTGTTTTAACGAGGTCCTTATTTTTTATTTAGTAAGCTGTTGTCTGTCTCTTACTGTTTCCCGTTTATGTAAAAATCATCCAGAATGAAGCACATTCCCAAAACAGTCAAGCTATGACTTGGAAACTGTCATGAATTCGCCTGTTTGTGTCTGTCACTGGATATTGACTATCTCGTAGTGAGTTGATTTAGCTTCCGACTGAAAGAGGAGGTGGGGAATGGCAGCTAATTACGTAATCCTTTCCAAAGAGGCAAGATTGAACATTGCTGTTGTATGCCAGGAAATAAATATGTATTACGAGCCTTAATAAATAAAGAACACTATAATAACTGTAGAGCAGATACAAAGTATAGAATTTGAGGCCAGGTGAGAAATATGATCGCCACGAATTGTTACAAGCCTTAATTAAAAAAGAAACCCGAAGAGATACAGGGGGTTGCAAAATATTTAATTTAAGGTCAGATAACAAATATGTTCATGATACAATGAGTCGATATTTCAAGCCTTAATAAAAAATAAAATACGCTTAACTACAACATTTACCAAGAATGCACACAAGGAACTTGTCAAAATACTTTTATCGTACAAGACAAAGGACCGTAAAATAACTGGGATGCGTAACAAAAGATATTTTAACTCATTAATATCAACTTCTGGTGACGGAAGAGTTCCTTTGACCTAAATCTTAATGACGATAATGCTGCTGCTGCTGCTGCTGCTGCTGCTGCTGCTGCTGCTGCTGCTGCTGCTGCTGCTGCTGCTGATGATGATGATGATGATGATGATGATGATGATGATGACTTTTTGTCCAGAAAAGTGATGTGTTTTGTTGATTTCCCCCAAATGCTAAGAATTTTGTAATTTTGAAATCACTGTTAAGGGAATGCACATTTGGAGAAACAATTTTACCATCGGCTAACAAAGTATATCGTAAATATGTATGAATAAGTTTGTCTAAATACCAGAAAGTCCTTGTTAAGCGCTTCACTTCATCTTCCATTTATATTTCTATGCCGCTAACGCATAAACGTACTTCCCTCTTTTCCATCTTTCCCCTCCTTTTAAAACTTCTACTTTCTGCTGCTTATAAATTCAAAACACACGTATCGAGGATTTTTACACTCTTCAGCAATTTGTCACTTTAAATTCCTCCCCACTTAAAAGACCACAGTACATAAGTTGTTGCCCCAGTTTCTTCCTCTCCAATCCCCTCTTCACCCCTCTGCCGACTAAGTCCCGCAGCGCAAGGTCCCACGTTTTTTTAAACAACTTTGACGAATGTCGTGTAAATTATTTGCAATGCTCGGCTGCTTCGGACGCGGCCGAAGATATAATATGTCGTGTCTTGGTATGTTACAAGTATACATAAAACATATAAACTCCTATATAAGGAAGGAGCTAGGGGAAGAGACTCTGGGGTCACATCAATAAGTCGACCCAGAAATGGATTTTTCATCCTTGGGAAGAAACAAATGGCAGAAACCTTGGTACCCCCGGAGGCCGATTTCCCCTCCTTCCAGATCTGCTTCATGTATAGCAGAGTTATGGCTGGGCTTTGCCAAGGAATATGGATAGCCCTTCTCCCCATCTCGTAACCACAAGGGGTGAGGAGCACATATACTGCAGTAGTATAACCTATATATGTCGATAGCTTTTATGATTGCAACATGTTCACTACCAGAGGCGGAAAACATACCAACTTCTGCAGCCCTTGTAGAAACAAAAAATCTGATGTGTTACACTCACATGACTTTCTCTACTCTTGTACTAACCATTCTTACAAACATTTATTCTTCTGTCTACTTCATGTTAATCGAGAGGAATGTTTCCAGAAATTACCTCATTGCTAATTTTCTTGTAGGCGCGAGGGGAATAAGGGAAAACAGTAGGCTTTAAGCTTTAAGCTGATCACTATGTGATGACTTTGAAATTCGTTTTCTCTGAATAACGACCTCCCATTTGAGGAAGGTATATCACAAAATTCAGGCAAATAACAAGGAATATCTCCAAAATAGTTCACTCAAAAAAAAAAAAAAAAAAGATCATCACACATATATTCTGTGCTTTAACAAGATCTATATTCTTTGTGTTATAAGATTTTGTCTATCTCTTACGGTTATGCAAAAGTCATCTAGGCCGTAGTGGACATCTGAGGACACATTTCCAGAAAAGTCAAGATATACATTTCATTTGCCATAAAAGATCTTAAACGTACTATGGTGTTTTAATCAAAATCGTCCAAGCCATTTTTGAGAAAATAAAAACTTTCGTAAAGTGTTCTATTTAAGAAGTAGTCTCAGCTGGAAAATTTTCTTAAAATTCTTTTTGTCGCATTCTTGAAATGTAATAAACTTAAATATCAAGTTTGGTGTTTAACCGACTTTTCGCTTCTGAGTTTTACTGTTCACAGTCGGACGGACACTAAATGTGTGTTTTCTTTTTTTTTTTTAATTAAAGATTCAGGGTGTCCCAAAACATATATTTCCGGTGAAATCTCGGTATCAAATTTCTGAGTGGAACACATTTTCCCATCTCGATATATGCAATAAAGTAAAAAAAACTCTCATTCAGTATTTGGGATGTAGCATATGTTCTTTCGTAATCCATAATCCCAAATAGGTTTAGCTTTAGATTTGATTGCGCTCCCTGAACTCTGACAACCAGAGAGGCGCATGAACATGTCAAGGAAAACATAATTTGTTTTGCATTAAAAAAAGGAGTAGCTAGCATGTCATCTATAGAGCAGTACTTTTATAATGTAGGTTTACAAATTATATCCACGAGCGTAGCTAGACCAAGTAGCCTGCAAATCTCATTAAGTGTTACTTCTGTCCTTATTAAGAGTGAATTCTACTCTTAGGCTCCAAATTTTCCCTTTCTTACTCGCATATACATTTGTTTCCATAACGACAACGAGAGACACTGAGTGAGGACTTAAAATATTGTGAAAATGTCTATTGGTTGGCTGTCAGAAGTAAAAAAAAGCCTGGGGCTGTACACGAGAGTCTGTTTGTGAAGATATGTCTATCTGTACTGCAGTTGATTCTTCACGAACATCTGAAGGTAGAAGGTCACATTTTCTTCCTTACTGCTATCTATAGCCTCAACACCCCCTTAAAAATTTGAAAACTCCTCGTGAATATCCAAATCGATGCCATGCAGAAGAAGTCTTCCACGTTTTCCTAAGTAATTTCAAAAGCCCTTAACTTCCTAGGGAGCTAATTTATTTGCTACATACTAGTTGAAGCCATGGTTAGCAATCAGCTTTAAAATACAAACTGTGTTTTTCAATGAACTTCTCGTTAACTAAAAGAAATCACTCCGAATCTCAAGATAGCCTGGCTTAAATAAAGACTTAATACCGCTGAGAGAAAACAGCAACTGTATAAGGCAGCTAAAAATAAGCTACTATAAACTTCGCTTGAAAAATATTCTAAATTATACGCACAAAATTCTGACACAGAGTTTTTTCTTTGCTGGCCTGGCCTGTTGCGCAATATACGCATGGTAGCATAAAACTGAATCATAAAGCCTTGAACTGGAGAAACACTTCGCTGAGCCAGCTAGTCGTTTGTACGCACAAACAACTCACAAATGAGATGCGTTAGACGCTTAGAATTACTGACTTTTGCTACAGAGAAACAAAACGTTTTGTTAATGGAGTCTTTACTTTATTGGTACCGATGATGTGTACTGCCCTAAATGTGCTTTAAACCAGTTTTCATTACCTCAAAATTACTTAAGAAATACTGAAGATACAGATGTGTATTTTCGAAGCATTTTAGGTCATTTAACCAGTTAAATTTCTTGCGGTGTTTATTGGATATCCATTCCGGTCCCGTGCAGGGTTTAAATGGCCATCACTGGGAATTACTTTTATAATCTTTTGCATATGGTATATACGTTTATTTTCTATTGAATTTCCCCAAAATAATACCCCATACCCTATTATACAGTTAAAATATACGTAAGGGACTAATTTAAATGTTTATATGAGTTTACAATTAGCAGTACCCGAATAACGCACCAGACAAGGCTAAGATTATATATGATAAGCTTAAGGTAGTCCTCCCAATCCAAATATCTATATACTTGAAGGTGCATAAATTTGATGTTGTATTTGTGACGTACATATACCTAAAGTTTTAATTTGAAAGTATAAATAGGTATATTAGCATATTCTGGCCTGCGCCTAATGTTTATAGTTCTACCCTCCTATCTGAGTGTTCTAATAGTTTTTTAAACAATTTTTTAACTTTTAACAACTTTTTAATTATAAAGTTCAAACCAGGCGGTGCCGTAGCCGAGCGGTTAGATCTTCGCCTATCACCAAAGTGGCCCGGGTTCGATCCCAGGGACCTGCATGTAGTATTCGTGGTGGACGAAGTGTTCTACAAACATCATACTTCACCAGCGCCGTATATATGCAGAGAAGAAAAGGATAATGGAATCAATTGCATCACCCAGAATGGATATGATAATTGAAATAGTGTAAAGGTAGAAGGGAAAGGACATATAATTATTTTTACTGGAATATAGAGATCAACTAGTTTTGTCTTTATTTGTATTAAAATTGGATCTAATGTGTTGTCACCTCTTCTTTTCAAGCAGGTATAAACATAAATTTCAAGTATTGTTGTTGTTATTATTATTATTATTATTATTATTATTAATAATATATATATATATATAATATATTATAATTATTATAAGAACAACAATAATAATAATAATAATAATAATAATAATAATAATAATAATAATAATAATAATAATAATAATAATAATAATAATAATAATAATAATAATAATAATAATAATAATAATAATAATAATAATAATAATAATAATAATAATAATAATAATAATAATAATAATAATAATAATAATAATAATAATAATAATAATAATAATAATAATAATAATAATAATAATAATAATAATAATAATAATAATAATAATAATAATAATAATAATAATAATAATAATAATAATAATAATAATAATAATAATAATAATAATAATAATAATAATAATAATAATAATAATAATAATAATAATAATAATAATAATAATAATAATAATAATAATAGTAATAATACGCAGAGTCAAAAACACCATTGGAGTCATTTGTATAGTAAGTACAAAGCTAACTTTCCTTTACGTAACACGAAGTTAAATCTTTTTCTCTTTTTGTAGCAGTTTAAATATTCATAAAATAGTTTTCCGATGTGATGCTTACTAATAAAAAAACGGCAAAATGGATTCCAAGTATGCAAAGCTATTCACTTCTAAAGACTTAGAAGCTCAAATACCAAGGCAAGTTACACATACAGGGAGTCAAATCGGCTGCATCAAATGTCAGACATCTCTGGGTCATTGTACGGTTACTTGACAGAAAAGAAAAGAACGACAGTTTCAGTTTTACTGGAATATCAAACAGTTCTTCTCTCTTTCAAGGAAGGCAAGAAGCAATTTAGTCAGACAAATGAAATATTCTTCAACTGAGTTCTACAAAATCCAGGGTATTCGAAATTCAAGTAGTTTCTCTCTGTACTAACGTCAGTTACAACCGCAACAAATATCTTAGGTTACTCTTAACCCTGTGTTATTCGCCCAATGACAAAGTTTCCGCGATAACCTCAGATAAGAAAGCACGCGGATTTGGCAGGATCGAAAATTACATAGCGAAAGGTAGTGTGAGACTCGTATTCGGGAAGTCCCAGCCTCGCTTCTGTTCGACTGCCCTCTCTGGCTTTTTAATTTTCGTGGTTTTCCCTGGTCGGGAGGCAAAGACTTGGATGGTTTTTAATTTACCGCGATTTCTTTTCCATCATTTCCCTTTCATTCCACTTCCTTCTTATATTCCAGGTGCGCTTATAGGTTTCAAGGCGTAAGGCAGTGCCGGACAGATGGCGTGCGTGATTGCTCAAAGGAAAGAACATTCTCCGTCGATCCGTGGATACTAGAAGGTTGCTTGGTAGACGGGTCGTTCATCGTCGTGCAACGAGCCTTCGGGCCTGGAACTGTTAGATACTTCCGCGCGTCTTTGTGGCCTCTCTGACTGCAACCTCTAACCTCCTGTGATTCCTTTACCTCATCGCTTTCTCCTGGGGCCTAAGTCGTAGTGTGCCAGTTGTCTCCCAGCATTTTATAACCTATAGAAAAAGATGACAGCTTTAGGTAGGGAAATCCACTACTGTGGAACGAATCCGGAAGACTTCTGGCACGCAAATGTATATTACAAAGCATATTTCATGTTATCTGTCAGCTTATATACGAAACTACCGCAAAAGAGACTTTGAAGTTGTTTGCAAATGTATGCCGGCTTATACTCAGCAGGGAGTTGGGGAATGCGGCGAGATATCTTTCTGTATTACGTAGATCCTTAGCTTTCCGTTTCTTCCCGCCCGAGACACGAAATAAGTTTTACATTTCTTGCAAGTTGACAGCTCTCACACAAAAAGTTGTCAGAAATGGGGACTGCTACTATATACCGTAACAAAAGAAAAGGGGAATTTCCTTTATACATATGTACTTCGCTGGTCGAAAGTAGGTTTGTTGTGTGTTAGAATGTTTACCTATACGCGGACTGTCCTCTGGGAACTTCTTTGCCCATTGCGCATACGACAAACATATGTAGTTCACAGAGAGAAGAGGATTTTATTAGTAAAAAAGGAACAATGCAGAAAAGGCATTCTTTAGTTCTGGACACTCAGTTCAATCTAAAACACACAGAAAAACGGCATACTTTTACAAAGTGTTGAGGTAATACATCTGTGAAAATTGGAACATCCAGAGCACTTAATATATGTTTTTGAAATTATGTCGGTGGTTACACAGCACGGCAGTAACACTTTTGCCATTTATCGAAATTTTAGCTTTCATGCCTATTTAAATAGTATTTGCTTATTCTGTAATTTCATTGTTCCAATAGAAATGCCCACAAATGCGTTTTTAACAATATTCACATAAAAGAACTCAGGTTTTACAGTAAACGAGCTTACAAAAGAATCTATCATATCAGATGTTTTATGTTAATCCCTAGTCATTATCAGGGAAAGAGGTTTTAGTAAGTAAACGCAGGAATAACATTAACAACATGGTACATCGAGCCGGCAGGTAGCGTGAGGGCTGTACTGCGATCCACTCTACTTGTTTACAAGAGCACTGCGAGGTCACCGGCGCTTCCACTTCCCGTTGTAGATGCACGGTCAACTTGATGGATTTCTAACTAAAATCCCGCTCTCTGATCATTATAGAAAATGTATTACTTTTTGTACTCTCAGAATTCTTGAGTTTTCAAAAGTTAAAAATGATCTAGAATTATTTATATATATATATATATATATATGGCCATTTTCTTTAACGCAATTTTGAGTTTACACTAAACTAGTAAATAATTGCATCATTTGGAGGGTTTTGAATTTGAAAACGTATTCAAGAATATTTGGGAGAAAAATATCTAGGCGTGCCTTCTAATAAATATATGCATGTCCATTTATAACTTCAGTTAATTTTTAATTTAAATGCACCAAGTGGAAAAAACACATGTTTTACTAAAGTTTAGCATTTACATTATTGTGACAAAATGACAGTCACAAATCCCATTTCTGACCCCAGTGTGACAAAATTACGATAAAGTTCAGTTTCCTTTTCTATCCTTTATTTTCCTCTAAACTGAAGCACAAAAACATAGTTCTGTTTTGTCTTTAACACAATCAATGGTCCTTGGTAACCTTACAACTCACAGCTGTTCAGTCCTCTCGCAACTTTGGCACATACACATTCTTCTGTCATTCAGTTCTCTCTGTCTCAGAAGCAGCTGACTTTGACGATGTAATCGAGTAACTTCGACGCGACGTATCAATGCCTCAAACCGTCTCTGTTGACACCTACAGCTCTCTCACGACGACTGCACACACACACACACACACACACACACACACACACACACACACACATGCATACACTCACACACATGCACACACACTGCTAACAGCGGTACCATCAACACTCAACAACTCATTCCTCTCAAAAGAAGAACTACTAGCTTCTCTGGTCTCACCTCCTGTTATAGACAAGAATGAGTTGCACGAATCTTTCTCAAAATTGACTTTTTTCTCGAAGCTGTCACAAATAAACCGGCAGTCAAGGCTTCGCGAACGTTTCGAAAACCTCTTAGTTCTGCCGCACTGATTGTTGTCAGTCACGGATTCTCAAGCAGTAGTCTAGGGTAGCTAGACCTTGGCTCGCTTTGATGTGTGAGGGCATTCCGATATATATATAATTTTATTGTGAAAGTTGAATGTTTCAATTTTTCATAATTTTTGGTCAAATCTAACGCCTTCTCAGCCCACAAAACTTGGTTCAAAAACATGAAATTGAGGTTTACTTTAGATTTTATGTATGCACGCAAAACAACCGTTTGTAGTACATCAAAGAAGATTAACACCTTTTGAAGTGGGAAATACCAGCACAAAAAGCTGATGTGCTATATTTAAATCACTTTGTCTATGTACTATTCTTTATTTTTAAGTACTTCGACACACTATTGTTACAAACGCTTGTTTTCTGTGTGCTTCTTAGATATTAATCTAGAAATGCCTTTGGAAAATACATTCTCCACATATTTCCTTGAAGGTACAAGAGGAATAGAGGAACCCTAATTGATAGTCATGTGTTTAAAGGTTAGCCACCACATTTGGCATAAAAATCCCGTACCCTTTCCATCACATGGTGAGAAACAACTTGAATAGCGACAGCACTTTTAAAAATGACAAAGGTATAGAACAATTCAATCCAATAAAACGTGTATCTCGGTAATAGCCAATGCCAGAAAAAGACATTTAAAATGAATTGTGCATTTTAAGGAGTCTTACATTTTTGTGTAGCAGTGTTTTCTTGTATCACTTATGGTTTACTATGGTGGACGCAAAACTTAAGGCAGCTGATAGCTGACCACTTCATCACCCGATTATTCTCTTTCTTGTTGAACGAATGAATTTTGTGGGCGCAAATTATATTTATCTCACCAGGTTTACCGTGTGATTTCACAATTTCTTTTACTATTCAACGCCACAAGGCGTGGCAAGCTTCTGATTGGATATTGTTGAACAGTTCCTCCTGCATTCGCCATTACATTTTGTGTCGGCTATAGTAATACAAAAGTACTGCCCAATAAAGAGGACTTCACAGTGCCAGCCCAGAAAATTCAAGATATACATTTTATTAGTCTTATACTACACACACACGCACACACACACACACACACACACACACACACACACACATCACACCGATACACACCAAGAAGAGGAGGCCCGAAGGCAAGTTTCACGTCGTATTGCAGCGCGGTTTACACAAGTCGATATTTCTAACATGCAGTTGATTTTATTGATAATCTCTGTTCCCTGTGTCATCGTCTGTTGGGCACATAAATAGGATGTGTCTTGAATTACCACCCGCATTTGTATTTGCGAGTGTGTATACAAATACGAGTGGTGATTCAAGATAGGCTATTTATGTGGCCGACAGACGATAACACATGGAACAGAAACTACCAATAAATCCAACTACATGTTAGAAATATCGACTTGTGTAAACCGCGCTGCAATACGACGTGGAACTTAGAAATATCCTGCTCTCCTAATGCGCTCAATCATTTTGTCCCTGACTGTCCGTGATAAAGTAAAAAATACATGTAAGACATATCTTCCTTCCCATCTCCTAGTAACTCACTTAAATTTATCCCGCGGTGCAAGAGCCCTTTATGGTCCAAGGCCTACGCCCGGCAGCTGCAGTACTGGACGTGGTCAGCGCCCCGGGCCCTTCCGGCCGGTTATATGGTCTTCCTGACCTCGGGCCGCTACTTATCAATCAAGTAGCTCCTCAGTTGGCCCCTTAGGGACCTAACGAGGCTGAGTGCACCCTGGACCAGGTCTCTCAGCGAGAGAAAATGCCCACGCCGGTACCGGAAATCGAACCCGTGTCTCCCGCTTGGTAAGCAGGAGTGCTACTACTGATACTGAATATGATACGCAATATGCGTAGATAGAATACGAATGAAACCTAAGCTTCCAGAATGACGCCGCAACGATGTGTCAAAATGAAATCGCAGGTAATAGTTTTGCATCCCCAAATATGTATTTAGTAACGCCCCACTGTATTTAAAGATCACAGGGCAGTTGCTCCCCAAAATAAAAATAAGTATTAGGAAAACAAGCTTCTTTTTCAGTAACGTGTTAAAAGCGACAGGTATTATTTCTCTCTCTGCCTCTCTGCCTCTGCCTCTCTCTCTCTCTCTCTCTCTCTCTCTCTCTCTCTCTCTCTCTCTCTCTCTCACTTGCCCCCTCTTTCCCCTGTACACAATCATTTTGGAAAATGAGAGAAATAGATAACATAAAGCACACTAAAAGTAATGCAAACAAATAAACACAAGAAAAACATATTTCATCATAATTAGCAAACCTTTGAAATTTGTCTACCATCTTTAAAAAAAATTCGTTTTATCAACGGAAATATTTGGAAACTGTTTCACCAGATATCTTGTTTTAATTCATATTTTGACCTCTATATTCTCTGTGTCACTTTTATCTATGGTTTGTATGTTACACAAAATCATACAAATTTCCTGGATTCTTGGCTGGAGTACAATATTTTCCCTTACTTGCTATAGACAGGCACTACAGAAATAAACGTTAGCATTTAGAGTGATTTTTTGCTGACTAAAATAATTAAACGTATTATTACAGGCTTTGTTACTTGAAGCTGACGATAAGAATCTAACAAAAGCAGGAAAGACTACGGTAAAGACATGCAGTATTAGAGCTCTGTATGTTGGTCGTGATCTGTTCTTATGGACGAACAGAGTATTCAGCTTTCCCTGAATTTGTGTCGCAGTGATACATCAGAAAAAGAGGGTGAGAAATTGGATAACAGCTTATGAACCACGACCCGTTATAATATTCACTCTAGTCGAAAGAAACACGTCACTCACTCAAAAGAGGAAAATCTTGTCAACTGCACTCCCTCGCAAGTGTGGCGAGCGACCACTTCGGGGGACTCCCTCGTCACCCGCACCTAGCCCTCACCCAAGGGACAAGAAAAAGACGGAAAGAAAAAGTAAAAAGATAGAATGTATAACCGAAGATGGAAGACATGTCTCACTTACGCGTATGCAAACATAAAGTGGTCTATCTCCAAGAGCTAAATGGTAGAACAAACTATTTTTTAAATACAGCAGCGTAAAACTGGATGAAGAGCAACTTATAAATGCCTAAAAATATTAATAATAATGTATAGTAATATCAATAAGCTGAATGGCTTTACGCTATTACGACTAGTTATTGGTACAGAGTAGGAACAAGTTCTCTCAAGTTATTAACATTATTTTTAGGATGATAAAACACATAGGGGGAAACCAATTATCTAAATGTATATTTAATACTAGGTTATTAGTATACAGTACGCTATAAGTTATTTTAGGTATAAGACATAGTACTACAATATTAGTATGTATAGGTGTAAGGCCATAAGTGAATTTAAGCGTAAAG
Source organism: Tenodera sinensis (assembly GCA_030765045.1). NCBI lineage: Eukaryota > Metazoa > Arthropoda > Insecta > Mantodea > Mantidae > Tenodera > Tenodera sinensis. The sequence goes on along the minus strand of CM060962.1, from coordinate 213,146,770 downwards.
TATAGTGTGCTAGAGTGATAGTATATAGAAGGCCACAAGTTATTTTATGTTAAGATGTTAGAATATAAAGTCTGTCTCACCCTTAGATGACAGTATGGAGTTAAATGGGGTATATCTGTCTCTATCTAGCGCATACAATTTGCCATTAGCTTCGTCCTTTTCTACTCTCGCACAGTTGCCAGGTTCCTAATAGCGTGGTATAAATATTTAGTTGTTATAAATTTCTGGTTGAACACATTACCCTATGCAGAATTATTTTCTATTTCAGGTTATATACTTTTTAGAATCATTATACATTTCTATAGGCACATATTGCCACAGAAAAGTGTTTTTTTTTTTTTTTTTTTTTTTTTTCAGTAAAAGTCCGATATTTGCTGTTTCTATACTCATCACACACTAACAAACTAATTGCTAGAATACTTCTATTTTTTTTCTTAGCTAGAGTAAACTATAATGCTGATACCTGCCAACATCAAACTGTCTATGTTTACTCAGGTAACTGTTACAATGTTTTAAATTAAATGTTTTTGGAAACTTTTATATCTGTGCAATACAGAAGTTACACAGTGGGAAACGTTTTTGTTATTGAATTTACATCGGTGACCAAGCCAGAGCAACTGCTGAGGAGGGTTGGAGACAGTTTTTAAAATAAACCAGAAACCTGTAACCTCTTTCTTTTATCGTGTAAGGCAAACAAAAGGTATTCATCTATTCTGTTAAAACGAGCGTGACACAGAAGGCAGCATAAGGAGCAGCAGTAACAGTTCGAAAGAAGTCGTATGTGTATACTATGTGGAACCTGTGAAGTGTTATTGTATTGATTATTTAACATTTCCGTAAATACTTGTAGTTATGGAAGGGGAAGCTAGGAAGTGACGATATATTAGCAAATTAAGAAGTAAGGAACGCCAAATAATTATGAATGTGTTAAATTTTTTTAAAAGTAAAATTAGTGTTAGTAAGGCAGTAAAAGAAACACCTAAGGCTATCGGGTGTTCAGAAGCAATAGGATATAGGATTATAAAGGAACTAATGAAAGGACCTGCAAGGCAACGAAAAAAAAAGCAAAAAAAAAAAAAAAAAAAAGCAAAATGGATGGGAAAACAAAACAAACAAACAAAAAAAAGCTAGGTTAACACAATAGAATGGAATAGTGCAAAGCGGAGGACGGCAAATTGTTCATTCTTTAGATACTGTTATGTAGAGTGTTGTATGTTGCGTAATTTCATCAGGTTTGTAATATATAGAGATTTAACAGGTGTACTTATTGAAAGTATGATGATTGTTGCTCTGTTTGATGCGTTAGTATAATGTGCAGAGGTTTATCAGGTTTACTTATTGAAGCTATGGTCATGACTACTTTGCTTAATGCGCTAATACTGTTAATGAATTGTTGATGCTACTTAGCGTGATATTGTTTATTGTCACAGGAACAAAATGGCAAGCAGGGTGTAAAACGTCAGAGGAAGAAGAATAAACCACAGCGCGCTTTCTTCACTTTCACTTGTGTCACTCACAAGTCACAGCTGAGCGACGAACTTCCAGGCACACATGTAATACATGTTGCAACGTTGCGCCCCATTTAACATGCACTATCATCTAAGGGTGAGACAGACTAGGATGTTAGTATGTAGACGGTCACAATTTATTTTTTGTTAAGACATAGACTGATAGAATGTTAGTATTTAGAACGCCACAAAATTAGTTTCAGTGAAAGTTACAGAGTGCTAGAGTGTTAATATATAGGTCACAGGTTGTTTTAAGTGCAAGGTACAGTGTGCTAGAGTGTTAATATATAGAAGCTCACAGGTTGTTTTAAGTGCAAGGTACAGTGTGCTAGAGTGTTAATATATAGAAGGTCACAGGTTGTTTCAAGTGTAAGGTACAATGTGCTAGATTGTTAATACATAGAAGGTCACAGGTTGTTTCAAGTGCAAGGTTAAGTGTGCTAGAGTGTTAATACATAGAAGGTCACAGGTTGTTTTAAGTGTAAGGTACAGTGTGCTAGAGTGTTAATACATAGAAGGTCACAGGTTGTTTTAAGTGTAAGGTACAGTGTGCTAGAGTGTTAATACATAGAAGGTCACAGGTTGTTTCAAGTGCAAGGTACACTGTGCTAGAGTGTTAATACATAGAAGGTCACAGGTTGTTTTAAGTGCAAGGTAAGTGTGCTAGAGTGTTAATACATAGAAGGTCACAGGTTGTTTTAAGTGTAAGGTACAGTGTGCTAGGGTGTTAATATATAGAAGGACATAGGTTGTTTTAAGTGCAAGGTAAGTGTGCTAGAGTGTTAATACATAGAAGGTCACAGGTTGTTTTAAGCGTAAGGTACAGTGTGCTAGAGTGTTAATACATAGAAGGTCACAGGTTGTTTTAAGTGCAAGGTACAGTGTGCTAGAGTGTTAATATATAGAAGGTCACAGGTTGTTTCAAGTGTAAGGTACAATGTGCTAGATTGTTAATACATAGAAGGTCACAGCTTGTTTTAAGTGCAAAAAACAGAGTGCTAGAGTGTTAATATATAGAAGGACACAGGTTGTTTCAAGTGTAAGGTACAGTGTGCTAGAGTGTTAATACATAGAAGGTCACAGGTTGTTTTAAGTGCAAAAAACAGAGTGCTAGAGTGTTAATATATAGAAGGTCACAGGTTGTTTTAAGTGCAAGGTACAGTGTGCTAGAGTGTTAATACATAGAAGGTCACAGGTTGTTTTAAGTGTAAGGTAAAATGTGCTAGAGTGTTAATACATAGAAGGTCACAGGTTGTTCTAAGTGCAAGGTACAGTGTGCTAGAGTGCTAATATAAAGAAGGTCACAGTTTCTTTCAAGTACAAGGTACAGTGTGCTACAGTGTTAATATATAGAAGGTCACAGAGTGTTTAAGTGCAAGGTACAGAGTGCTACAGTGTTAATATATAGAAGGTCACAGGTAGTTTCAAGTGTAAGGTACAGTGTGCTAGAGTGTTAATATATAGAAGGTCACAGGTTGTTTCAAGTGTAAGGTACAGTGTGCTAGAGTGTTAATATATAGAAGGTCACAGGTAGTTTCAAGTGTAAGGTACAGAGTGCTACAGTGTTAATATATAGAAGGTCACAGGTAGTTTCAAGTGTAAGGTACAGTGTGCTAGAGTGTTAATATATAGAAGGTCACAGGTTGTTTCAAGTGTAAGGTACAGTGTGCTAGAGTGTTAATATATAGAAGGTCACAGGTTCTTTCAAGCGTAAGGTACAGTGTGCTAGACTATTAGTGCATAGAAGGACACAGGTAGTTTCAAGTGTAAGGTACAGTGTGCTAGAGTGTTAATATATAGGTCACAGGTTGTTTCAGGTGTAAGGTACAGTGTGCTAGAGTGTTAATATATAGGTCACAGGTTGTTTCAAGTGTAAGGTACAGTGTGCTAGAGTGTTAATATATAGAAGATCACAGGTTGTTTCAAGTGTAAGGTACACAGCGCTAGAGTGTTAATATATAGAAGGTCACAGGTTGTTTCAAGTGTAAGGTACAGTGTGCTAGGGTGTTAATGCATAGGTCACAGGTTGTTTTAAGTGTAAAAAACAGAGTGCTAGAGTGTTAATATATAGAAGGACACAGGTTGTTTCAAGTGCAAGGTACAGTATGCTAAAGTGTTAATATATAGAAGGACACAGGTTGTTTCAAGTGCAAGGTACAGTGTGCTAGAGTGTTAATACATAGAAGGTCACAGATTGTTTTAAGTGCAAGGTACAGTGTGCTAGAGTGTTAATACATAGAAGGTCACAGATTGTTTTAAGTGTAAGGTACAGTGTGCTAGAGTGTTAATACATAGAAGGTCACAGGTTGTTTTAAGTGCAAGGTACAGTGTGCTAGAGTGTTAATACATAGAAGGTCACAGATTGTTTTAAGTGTAAGGTACAGTGTGCTAGAGTGTTAATACATAGAAGGTCACAGGTTGTTTTAAGTGCAAGGTACAGTGTGCTAGAGTGTTAATATATAGAAGGTCACAGAGTGTTTAAGTGCAAGGTACAGAGTGCTACAGTGTTAATATATAGAAGGTCACAGGTAGTTTCAAGTGTAAGGTACAGTGTGCTAGAGTGTTAATATATAGAAGGACACAGGTTGTTTCAAGTGCAAGGTACAGTATGCTAAAGTGTTAATATATAGAAGGTCACAGTTTCTTTCAAGTTCAAGGTACAGTGTGCTACAGTGTTAATATATAGAAGGACACAGGTTGTTACAAGTGTAAGGTACAGTGTGCTAGAGTGTTAATATATAGAAGGTCACAGGTTGTTTCAAGTGTAAGGTACAGTGTGCTAGGGTGTTAATGTATAGGTCACAGGTTGTTTTAAGTGTAAAAAACAGAGTGCTAGAGTGTTAATATATAGAAGGACACAGGTTGTTTCAAGTGCAAGGTACAGTATGCTAAAGTGTTAATATATAGAAGGACACAGGTTGTTTCAAGTGCAAGGTACAGTGTGCTAGAGTGTTAATACATAGAAGGTCACAGATTGTTTTAAGTGCAAGGTACAGTGTGCTAGAGTGTTAATACATAGAAGGTCACAGATTGTTTTAAGTGTAAGGTACAGTGTGCTAGAGTGTTAATACATAGAAGGTCACAGGTTGTTTTAAGTGCAAGGTACAGTGTGCTAGAGTGTTAATACATAGAAGGTCACAGATTGTTTTAAGTGTAAGGTACAGTGTGCTAGAGTGTTAATACATAGAAGGTCACAGTTTCTTTCAAGTACAAGGTACAGTGTGCTACAGTGTTAATATATAGAAGGTCACAGAGTGTTTAAGTGCAAGGTACAGAGTGCTACAGTGTTAATATATAGAAGGTCACAGGTAGTTTCAAGTGTAAGGTACAGTGTGCTAGAGTGTTAATATATAGAAGGACACAGGTTGTTTCAAGTGCAAGGTACAGTATGCTAAAGTGTTAATATATAGAAGGACACAGGTTATTTCAAGTGCAAGGTACAGTGTGCTAGAGTGTTAATACATAGAAGGTCACACATTGTTTTAAGTGCAAGGTACAGTGTGCTAGAGTGTTAATACATAGAAGGTCACAGATTGTTTTAAGTGTAAGGTACAGTGTGCTAGAGTGTTAATACATAGAAGGTCACAGGTTGTTTTAAGTGCAAGGTACAGTGTGCTAGAGTGTTAATACATAGAAGGTCACAGGTTGTTTTAAGTGCAAGGTACAGTGTGCTAGAGTGTTAATACATAGAAGGTCACAGATTGTTTTAAGTGTAAGGTACAGTGTGCTAGAGTGTTAATACATAGAAGGTCACAGATTGTTTTAAGTGCAAGGTACAGTGTGCTAGAGTGTTAATACATAGAAGGTCACAGATTGTTTTAAGTGTAAGGTACAGTGTGCTAGAGTGTTAATACATAGAAGGTCACAGGTTGTTTTAAGTGCAAGGTACAGTGTGCTAGAGTGTTAATACATAGAAGGTCACAGATTGTTTTAAGTGTAAGGTACAGTGTGCTAGAGTGTTAATACATAGAAGGTCACAGGTAGTTTCAAGTGTAAGGTACAGTGTGCTAGAGTGTTAATATATAGAAGGACACAGGTTGTTTCAAGTGTAAGGTACACAGCGCTAGAGTGTTAATATATAGAAGGTCACAGGTTGTTTCAAGTGTAAGGTACAGTGTGCTAGGGTGTTAATGCATAGGTCACAGGTTGTTTTAAGTGTAAAAAACAGAGTGCTAGAGTGTTAATATATAGAAGGACACAGGTTGTTTCAAGTGCAAGGTACAGTATGCTAAAGTGTTAATATATAGAAGGACACAGGTTGTTTCAAGTGCAAGGTACAGTGTGCCAGAGTGTTAATACATAGAAGGTCACAGATTGTTTTAAGTGCAAGGTACAGTGTGCTAGAGTGTTAATACATAGAAGGTCACAGATTGTTTTAAGTGTAAGGTACAGTGTGCTAGAGTGTTAATACATAGAAGGTCACAGGTTGTTTTAAGTGCAAGGTACAGTGTGCTAGAGTGTTAATACATAGAAGGTCACAGATTGTTTTAAGTGTAAGGTACAGTGTGCTAGAGTGTTAATACATAGAAGGTCACAGGTTGTTTTAAGTGCAAGGTACAGTGTGCTAGAGTGTTAATATATAGAAGGTCACAGAGTGTTTAAGTGCAAGGTACAGAGTGCTACAGTGTTAATATATAGAAGGTCACAGGTAGTTTCAAGTGTAAGGTACAGTGTGCTAGAGTGTTAATATATAGAAGGACACAGGTTGTTTCAAGTGCAAGGTACAGTATGCTAAAGTGTTAATATATAGAAGGTCACAGTTTCTTTCAAGTGCAAGGTACAGTGTGCTACAGTGTTAATATATAGAAGGACACAGGTTGTTACAAGTGTAAGGTACAGTGTGCTAGAGTGTTAATATATAGAAGATCACAGGTTGTTTCAAGTGTAAGGTACACAGCGCTAGAGTGTTAATATATAGAAGGTCACAGGTTGTTTCAAGTGTAAGGTACAGTGTGCTAGGGTGTTAATGCATAGTTCACAGGTTGTTTTAAGTGTAAAAAACAGAGTGCTAGAGTGTTAATATATAGAAGGACACAGGTTGTTTCAAGTGCAAGGTACAGTATGCTAAAGTGTTAATATATAGAAGGACACAGGTTGTTTCAAGTGCAAGGTACAGTGTGCTAGAGTGTTAATACATAGAAGGTCACAGATTGTTTTAAGTGCAAGGTACAGTGTGCTAGAGTGTTAATACATAGAAGGTCACAGATTGTTTTAAGTGTAAGGTACAGTGTGCTAGAGTGTTAATACATAGAAGGTCACAGGTTGTTTTAAGTGCAAGGTACAGTGTGCTAGAGTGTTAATACATAGAAGGTCACAGATTGTTTTAAGTGTAAGGTACAGTGTGCTAGAGTGTTAATACATAGAAGGTCACAGTTTCTTTCAAGTACAAGGTACAGTGTGCTACAGTGTTAATATATAGAAGGTCACAGAGTGTTTAAGTGCAAGGTACAGAGTGCTACAGTGTTACTATATAGAAGGTCACAGGTAGTTTCAAGTGTAAGGTACAGTGTGCTAGAGTGTTAATATATAGAAGGACACAGGTTGTTTCAAGTGCAAGGTACAGTATGCTAAAGTGTTAATATATAGAAGGACACAGGTTGTTTCAAGTGCAAGGTACAGTGTGCTAGAGTGTTAATACATAGAAGGTCACAGATTGTTTTAAGTGCAAGGTACAGTGTGCTAGAGTGTTAATACATAGAAGGTCACAGATTGTTTTAAGTGTAAGGTACAGTGTGCTAGAGTGTTAATACATAGAAGGTCACAGATTGTTTTAAGTGCAAGGTACAGTGTGCTAGAGTGTTAATATATAGAAGGTCACAGGTAGTTTCAAGTGTAAGGTACAGTGTGCTAGAGTGTTAATATATAGAAGGACACAGGTTGTTTCAAGTGCAAGGTACAGTATGCTAAAGTGTTAATATATAGAAGGTCACAGTTTCTTTCAAGTACAAGGTACAGTGTGCTACAGTGTTAATATATAGAAGGACACAGGTTGTTACAAGTGTAAGGTACAGTGTGCTAGAGTGTTAATATATAGAAGATCACAGGTTGTTTCAAGTGTAAGGTACACAGCGCTAGAGTGTTAATATATAGAAGGTCACAGGTTGTTTCAAGTGTAAGGTACAGTGTGCTAGGGTGTTAATGCATAGTTCACAGGTTGTTTTAAGTGTAAAAAACAGAGTGCTAGAGTGTTAATATATAGAAGGACACAGGTTGTTCCAAGTGCAAGGTACAGTATGCTAAAGTGTTAATATATAGAAGGACACAGGTTGTTTCAAGTGCAAGGTACAGTGTGCTAGAGTGTTAATACATAGAAGGTCACAGATTGTTTTAAGTGCAAGGTACAGTGTGCTAGAGTGTTAATACATAGAAGGTCACAGATTGTTTTAAGTGTAAGGTACAGTGTGCTAGAGTGTTAATACATAGAAGGTCACAGGTTGTTTTAAGTGCAAGGTACAGTGTGCTAGAGTGTTAATACATAGAAGGTCACAGATTGTTTTAAGTGTAAGGTACAGTGTGCTAGAGTGTTAATACATAGAAGGTCACAGTTTCTTTCAAGTACAAGGTACAGTGTGCTACAGTGTTAATATATAGAAGGTCACAGAGTGTTTAAGTGCAAGGTACAGAGTGCTACAGTGTTAATATATAGAAGGTCACAGGTAGTTTCAAGTGTAAGGTACAGTGTGCTAGAGTGTTAATATATAGAAGGACACAGGTTGTTTCAAGTGCAAGGTACAGTATGCTAAAGTGTTAATATATAGAAGGACACAGGTTGTTTCAAGTGCAAGGTACAGTGTGCTAAAGTGTTAATACATAGAAGGTCACAGATTGTTTTAAGTGCAAGGTACAGTGTGCTAGATTGGATTGGATTGGATTTGGTTTAAGGGCGCTCAACTTCTAGGTCATCAGCGCCCTTAACTGACTCATGGCAATAGCCAGATATAAATTTCACTCAAAAAATAAAAATACTAGCAACAAGAAAAATATACAAAGGTTAAAAGCAGTGGCAATAGCCAGATATGAAACAAGGTGATAAATATGTCCAAAATCAGAAACAGATAATTAAACATTTTAAATCCTCAAATTTATATTGCACTGCGCTAAAAAATTAAACACTCTATCAACCGCTGTTTTGTCGTCCGCTAGGACCTCTGCAAGTCTGGCAGGCAGCTGCAGAGAATCCCGAAGGTGCGCTAGAGAGTAACACTCTAGGAGCACGTGGCGAACCGACAAAACGTTGTCACACAGCGGACATAGAGGCGCAGGGTCCCTTTTAAATAGGTAACCGTGCGAAAAATTGCAGTGCCCTATTCTTAATCGAGCCAAACTAACCTCCTCGCGACGAGATGTGCGACAGGAAGTTACCCAGTTTATCGGAAGTTCTTTCACTTCTCTAAGCTTATTACCGCGGAGAGCTGACCACTCGTCGTGCCAGGACGACAGCACCGCTCTCCGCACTTCAAGCCTAAAGTCTTCCGAAGTAACACGTGAGATGATAATTCTGGGTTCTGTAGTTGCCGTCTTTGCTGCTAAATCTGCCTTTTCATTCCCAGGCAAACCTACGTGACCAGGAATCCATGCACACACCACGTCAACGCCAGAAGCGTGTAAAACATGGAGGGCATCCTGGATACGTTGTACAATAGGGTGGGGGTTGTACAACTGACAAAGGCTCTGCAGTGCACTAAGGGAATCGCTCAAAATCAGGCAGTCACCTAATTTACGACGGCGAACATACAAAACGGCTCGATAGATTGCATAAAGCTCTGCAGTAAAAATGGAAGTGCTATTTGGAAAACCGAATGTATATGGTTCGGTTCCATAAACATAAGCACATCCAACACCGTTTGTGTTCTTTGATCCATCGGTGTAAATATATTTACGGTCAGAGTAGCCTGACAAAAATTCTAAGAAACACGTGCGGATACTTGAAATAGGCATCGTGGACTTCTGGTGTATGGTCATCCCAAGATCTACATGGGGCGTACCAGATAGCCAAGGGGGGTACAGTCTCTCGCCCTTGGCGAACATCACAGGCAGTTCCACTCCAAGCTTCACTAGGAGCTCTTGGAAACGGAACCCCGCAGGCTTTGGATTAAGGGTGCTATTTCTATATCGTTCTCTTAGCGTGGTGGTGAAAAAAGAAGCGAACGTTGGGTGCTTAGGCATACATCTAAGCGCACAACCATAATTTGCCAAGAGAATCTCACGCCGATATTGCAGAGGAGCTTCTGCGGACTCGGCGTAAAGGCTCACCACTGGGCTTGTTGGAAAAGCTCCTGTTGCAATGCGGATGCCCCTATTATGGACCACGTCTAATCTTCTCAGCACAGATGGTCGTGCTGACGAATAAACAATACACCCATAGTCTAGCTTGGATCGGACCAATGCACGATATATTCGCAACAAAATTGTTCGATCCGCTCCCCACGATTTGCCATTCAGTACTCGCATAATATTTAGGGAACGGTCACATCTCGCTCTTAGCTGTGCAATATGCGACGACCAACTAAGCTTCCTGTCCAAGATCAAACCCAGGAAGCGCGTCTCTTCTGCGAAGGGAAGTTCATCTGGACCAAATCGGAGTGAAGGTGGTAATCGTCTCCTACGGCGCCAGAAATTAACGCAGATTGACTTCTCAGTTGAGAAACGGAAGCCGTTTTTCACGCTCCATTCTCTAAGGTTGTCCAAACATTGCTGCAGGCGCCGTTGTAAGAACGCCGTGCGCTGAGAAGTGCAATAGACAGCGAAGTCGTCTACGAATAGGCATGACGAAACTCCAGGTGGAACACATTTCCAGATGGAGTTAATTGCTATAGCAAAGAGCGTGACACTTAGCACCGAACCCTGAGGTACTCCCTCCTCCTGAACAAAAGAATTAGAAAAAACCGAGCCGACCCTTACTCGGAAAAAGCGGTCCTTCATAAACTCCTGGATGAAAAGTGGTAGGCGTCCACGTATGTTCCAGGCATACAGGGAACGTAGAATCCCTGCTCGCCAGCACGTATCATAAGCCTTCTCAAGATCGAAAAATATGCCAACGGTTTGACAGTTCTTCATAAACCCGTCCATTATCTGTGTCGATATTGACACAAGATGGTCAACAGTTGAACGGCGTCGTCGAAAACCACACTGGATGTTAGTCAGTAGGTTACGACTTTCTAACCACCATACCAATCGTCCATTGATCATGCGTTCCATCACCTTGCAAACGCAACTGGTGAGGGAAATAGGACGATAGCTGGAGGGAAGATGACGGTCCTTCCCAGCCTTCAAGATGGGAATAACGGTGGCCTCCCGCCAATTTTCTGGGAGTATACTGTCAACCCAAACACGATTATAGACCTCGAGCAGGAATGCCTTACCTTCAGGAGAGAGCTGTTGTAACATTTGTACATGAATACCGTCCGGTCCTGGTGCTGAACATCGCGAAGATTTCAGGGAATGATCCAGCTCCGCCATGGTGAAAAGGCGATTGTAATCTTCTACGTTTCTAGAACGAAACGTGAAGCCTTGAGATTCCACCTCAGTTTTAAATGGAAGGAACTCAGGGGAGTAGTTTTCCGAGCTAGACACTTGTGCGAAAGCACTGCCAAAGGTATTGGCCACTTCAAATGAATCAACAACAGCTCCTGTGGCTGTTTTTAGTCCCGCTATTGGTATTTGGGTCGTTTTAGCTGCAACACGCCTTAATCTATCCCACACAACCGAGGAAGGTGTGTGTCGGTTAAATGAAGCTACAAATTTGCTCCATGATGACTTTTTGCTATCCTTAATGACTTGCCTGGACCTGGCGCGCATTTTCTTGTATTCAATCAGGTTTTCCAAAGTAGGGTGACGTTGGAAAACCCTAAGTGCACGCCTTCGAGCACGAATGGCATTCCGACATTCTTCCGTCCACCAGGGGACGGGAAATCGACGGGGGTGTGTAGTCGACCGCGGAATCGACTGTTCAGCAGCAGAGAGAATCGTCTCCGTGAGATGCTGCGCCAAATTATGCACTGAGTCGTGCTCGTTGTACGTAAAGACAGCCAACTGGGTGTAGAGGTTCCAGTTGGCATGGTCCAAACGCCATCTGAGCATACGTGTGGAATACGTATGTTGCGTCAAGAGACTAATAAGACATGGGAAGTGGTCACTAGAGTGTAAATCAGAGATGACATTCCATTGTAAGGAGACTGCCAACTGAGGTGAACAAACTGCAAGGTCAAGGTGTGAGAAGCTGTTATGAGAGTCCGAAATGAATGTAGGCTCTCCAGTGTTGAGGAGAGCTAGGTTGTGACTGTCCAAAAAATCGGAAATGAGTGTACCTCTCGCACAAGCGCGACTTGAACCCCAAAGTGGGTGGTGCGCATTGAAGTCTCCCACCAACAGAAACGGTGTTGGCAACTGGGAAACTAGATCTTCTAAATCAATGTGCGAGAAGTCATTGGAGGGAGGCAAATAAACATTACAGATAGTGAAATGTATGTTTGGCAGTTTAATCCATACAGCAACTGATTGTATATCAGAGTGCAAAGGTAGAGTTTGCATATATACGTCATCTCTGACAAGTATCATAGCGCCGCCATGTGCCGGTACACCCTCTTCTGGTGTAACATCACACCGTATTGGGGTGTATCGCCTTAGATGGAAAGCGTCTCGAGGACGCAGCTTAGTCTCTTGCAAGCATGCGACCAGAGGTTCGTTTTCTTTGAGCAAGAGCTCAAATTCTGGCCTTTGAGTTCGAATCCCACGTACGTTCCATTGTAGGATAGTCATATTGCATTGTGTATGGGATAGGTAATTCCAAGGTAACTCTTCATTACTTTGGAGCAGGCGGTTGTCGAACTAATTTAGCCCTTTTCTCTCTTGGGCTGACGTTCTTTTCGGACGCTTTTTCGCGCCTCTTTTCAACTGGGGGTCTCCCAGTGTGGGCAGATTGGTCCAAATCCATGTCCTCTGCCGAGGACGTGCGTCTTCCCATAGCAAACTTGGGTTCGAGTGTCTCGAACCGGTTGCTAATGGGGACCGGCGAAGATGAAAGACGCCGGTCTGAGTCCACCCCTGAAGATTCTCCAGAAGAGGATTTTCGAGATCTTCGAGGAGATGTTCGGGGACTCTTACATCCCTTCGATGTACTGGGACTAGACATTTTATTTTCCTTGAGGAAGTCGGTCTTTGAGTAACTCTTTTTAAATTTGATCGGTGAGGCTTCATATCTTACGGGCTTGCTAGTTTTTTGCGCTGATCTTGATGCTCTTGATGGTGATGTAACGCTAATGTTCTTTGCGCTTGCGGATTTTGTAGACGTTGACGTTGACACAGATGTGCGCGCTGATGTTGAAGGCTTTGGAGTAGAGCTACGGGCTACAAGTGTCTTTTCAGATATTGTTGCCCCATTGAAATCGCTGGTCTGGGTTGCGATCTCTCTGCTCGGTACCGGTTTAGCTACAACTGAGCTATAGGTCCCGGACCTTGGAACAGAGGGTTGGCGTATACGCAAGAGCTTCCGGGCTTCTGAGAAGGGCACCTTCTCTTTGACCCGTATCTCTTGGATCGCTCTTTCCTCTACAAAGCGAGGGCAATCTCGGGAACTGGATGGATGTTCACCTCTACAGTTCACACATGACGGAGCTGCTGTACATGCACCATCGTGGAATTCATCTCCACATTGAGGGCATGTAGCTTGTCCCTTGCAAAATTCATTTGTATGCCCAAAGCGCTGGCATTTAAAACATCTGAGCGGGTTCGGGATGAACGGCCTAACTTCGATGGACTCATACCCTGCCTTAATCCTTTGCGGGAGATCTACCCGATCAAAGGTCAGGAACAGGGTACGTGTTGGCTTCAGTTCACCACCTTCTTTGCGTTGAACCCGGTAAACATTAGTAACGCCTTGTTCCATAAGATTTTCTTGAATCTCCTCATTGCTTAAATCATCCAATGCACGGGTGTTTATCACGCCGCGCGAGGAGTTCAAAGTTCTGTGCATCTGAACGCTGACAGGATAACTTGCTAGCATATTCGCTTTCAGTATTTTAGCTGCCTGGGTAGCTGAATGTGCTTCAACCAGGAGCGTGCCATTGCGAGATCTAGTGCATGACTTTACAGGACCAGCAATGTTATCCAAACCCTTTTGTATGGTAAATGGGCTCACCGATAAAAATTTCTTGTCTCCCTCAGTTCTTGATATTACTAAGTAGCGAGGACCACTCAACTCTGCTACTTCCTTTACACAAACTTTTATATTTTTTTTGTTTTGAGTTTTTTGAGAACTCATGGCGATGTCATCCTCCACCATTGCAAATGTCTCCGATGGCATGCTCACATCCTGGGCGCCACCCCGGCTTAGGTGAGAGTCCTGGCCTGGACCTTGCTCACCCTAGGGTCTCACCTCCCAATGCATAGACAGAGGGACCCAATCGCCTTCAGGAGTGCATCAGCTCATGCAATGGCCCCTCCCCGGGACTGACCTTTATCAGCGGATACGCACACAGATCCTACATGATAACCAGGGGCTGGGACTTACGCTATTACCCAGTCACCCCTTGCGTCACCCGCGCGTAGGTTATCCATCAGACTGTGTACAGGGAGGTAACAGGTGGGAGGTCAAACACAAAAGTGGACCAAAGTTGATTGGGCGTTTGGCATATGCCCTCTCACCTCTTGGAGGAACCCAATCGAGAGTATGGCTCGGGGCCCCGGGTACGCCAAACCCGTACCTACCGTAGTAGCAGCCCCTGGGGGAGTTTGATTTCGGAGTCCTCTTCTCCTAGATGAGTCGTCGACCAAGACTAACGAGCCTCATCTACCCGTTTGGAATGTTCTTTGCTTCCCCTCACCTCTTGCCTACCAGTGGTCAAAAGACACTAAGTAGGCCGTCTGGTTCGGGTACTGAGCCCCTCCGCCACGACAAGGCGACACTCCTTCGGAGTGTGCTAGAGTGTTAATACATAGAAGGTCACAGATTGTTTTAAGTGTAAGGTACAGTGTGCTAGAGTGTTAATACATAGAAGGTCACAGATTGTTTTAAGTGCAAGGTACAGTGTGCTAGAGTGTTAATACATAGAAGGTCACAGATTGTTTTAAGTGTAAGGTACAGTGTGCTAGAGTGTTAATACATAGAAGGTCACAGGTTGTTTTAAGTGCAAGGTACAGTGTGCTAGAGTGTTAATACATAGAAGGTCACAGATTGTTTTAAGTGTAAGGCACAGTGTGCTAGAGTGTTAATACATAGAAGGTCACAGGTAGTTTCAAGTGTAAGGTACAGTGTGCTAGAGTGTTAATATATAGAAGGACACAGGTTGTTTCAAGTGTAAGGTACACAGCGCTAGAGTGTTAATATATAGAAGATCACAGGTTGTTTCAAGTGTAAGGTACAGTGTGCTAGGGTGTTAATGCATAGGTCACAGGTTGTTTTAAGTGTAAAAAACAGAGTGCTAGAGTGTTAATATATAGAAGGACACAGGTTGTTTCAAGTGCAAGGTACAGTATGCTAAAGTGTTAATATATAGAAGGACACAGGTTGTTTCAAGTGCAAGGTACAGTGTGCTAGAGTGTTAATACATAGAAGGTCACAGATTGTTTTAAGTGCAAGGTACAGTGTGCTAGAGTGTTAATACATAGAAGGTCACAGATTGTTTTAAGTGTAAGGTACAGTGTGCTAGAGTGTTAATACATAGAAGGTCACAGGTTGTTTTAAGTGCAAGATACAGTGTGCTAGAGTGTTAATACATAGAAGGTCACAGATTGTTTTAAGTGTAAGGTACAGTGTGCTAGAGTGTTAATATATAGAAGGACACAGGTTGTTTCAAGTGCAAGGTACAGTATGCTAAAGTGTTAATATATAGAAGGTCACAGTTTCTTTCAAGTACAAGGTACAGTGTGCTACAGTGTTAATATATAGAAGGACACAGGTTGTTACAAGTGTAAGGTACAGTGTGCTAGAGTGTTAATATATAGAAGATCACAGGTTGTTTCAAGTGTAAGGTACACAGCGCTAGAGTGTTAATATATAGAAGGTCACAGGTTGTTTCAAGTGTAAGGTACAGTGTGCTAGGGTGTTAATGCATAGGTCACAGGTTGTTTTAAGTGTAAAAAACAGAGTGCTAGAGTGTTAATATATAGAAGGACACAGGTTGTTTCAAGTGCAAGGTACAGTATGCTAAAGTGTTAATATATAGAAGGACACAGGTTGTTTCAAGTGCAAGGTACAGTGTGCTAGAGTGTTAATACATAGAAGGTCACAGATTGTTTTAAGTGCAAGGTACAGTGTGCTAGAGTGTTAATACATAGAAGGTCACAGATTGTTTTAAGTGTAAGGTACAGTGTGCTAGAGTGTTAATACATAGAAGGTCACAGGTTGTTTTAAGTGCAAGGTACAGTGTGCTGGAGTGTTAATACATAGAAGGTCACAGATTGTTTTAAGTGTAAGGTACAGTGTGCTAGACTGTTAATACATAGAAGGTCACAGTTTCTTTCAAGTACAAGGTACAGTGTGCTAGAGTGTTAATACATAGAAGGTCACAGATTGTTTTAAGTGCAAGGTACAGTGTGCTAGAGTGTTAATACATAGAAGGTCACAGATTGTTTTAAGTGTAAGGTACAGTGTGCTAGAGTGTTAATACATAGAAGGTCACAGGTTTTTTTAAGTGCAAGGTACAGTGTGCCAGAGTGTTAATACATAGAAGGTCACAGGTTGTTTTAAGTGCAAGGTACAGTGTGCTAGAGTGTTAATACATAGAAGGTCACAGATTGTTTTAAGTGTAAGGTACAGTGTGCTAGAGTGTTAATACATAGAAGGTCACAGATTGTTTTAAGTGCAAGGTACAGTGTGCTAGAGTGTTAATACATAGAAGGTCACAGATTGTTTTAAGTGTAAGGTACAGTGTGCTAGAGTGTTAATACATAGAAGGTCACATGTTGTTTTAAGTGCAGGGTACAGTGTGCTTGAGTGTTAATACATAGAAGGTCACAGATTGTTTTAATTGCAAGGTACAGTGTGCTAGAGTGTTAATACATAGAAGGTCAGAGGTTGTTTTAAGTGCAAGGAACAGTGTGCTAGAGTGTTAATACATAGAAGGTCACAGATTGTTTGAAGTGTAAGGTACACAGTGCTAGAGTGTTAATACATAGAAGGTCACGGGTTGTTTTAATTGCAAGGTACAGTGTGCTAAAGTGTTAATTAATAGAAGGTCACAGGTTGTTTTAAGTGCAAGGTACAGTGTGCTAGAGTGTTAATACATAGAAGGTCACGGGTTGTTTTAATTGCAAGGTACAGTGTGCTAAGGTGTTAATTAATAGAAGGTCACAGGTTGTTTTAAGTGTAAGGTACAGTGTGCTACAGTACTAATATATAGAAGGTCACAGTTTCTTTCAAGTACAAGGTACAGTGTGCTACAGTGTTAATATATAGAAGGACACAGGTTGTTACAAGTGTAAGGTACAGTGTGCTAGAGTGTTAATATATAGAAGGTCACAGGTTCTTTCAAGTGTAAGGTACACTGTGCTAGAGTGTTAATATATAGAAGGTCACAGGTTCTTTCAAGCGTAAGGTACAGTGTGCTAAGGTGTTAATATATAGAAGGTCACAGGTTGTTTTATGAGTAAGCTATAGTACTCTACACTGTTAGTGCATAGAAGGACACAGGTAGTTTCAAGTGTAAGGTACAGTGTGCTAGAGTGTTAATATATAGGTCACAGGTTGTTTCAAGTGTAAGGTACAGTGTGCTAGAGTGTTAATATATAGAAGGTCACAGGTTGTTTCAAGTGTAAGGTACAGTGTGCTAGGGTGTTAATGCATAGGTCACAGGTTGTTTTAAGTGTAAGGTACAATGTGCTAGAGTGTTAATACATAGAAGGTCACATGTTGTTTGAAGTGTAAGGTACAATGT
Source organism: Tenodera sinensis (assembly GCA_030765045.1). Classification (NCBI taxonomy): domain Eukaryota; kingdom Metazoa; phylum Arthropoda; class Insecta; order Mantodea; family Mantidae; genus Tenodera; species Tenodera sinensis. The sequence continues at coordinate 213,129,390 of CM060962.1, read as the reverse complement.
CCTAGAGTGTTAATATATAGAAGGTCACAGGTTGTTTTAAGTGTAAGGTACAGTGTGCTAGAGTGTTAATACATAGAAGGTCACATGTTGTTTGAAGTGTAAGGTACAATGTGCTAGAGTGTTAATACATAGAAGGTCACGGGTTGTTTTAAGTGCAAGGTACAGTGTGCTAAAGTGTTAATATATAGAAGGTCACAGGTTGTTTTAAGTGCCAGGTACAGTATGCTAGAGTGTTAATATATAGAAGGTCACAGCTTGTTTTAAGTGCAAGGTACAGTATGCTAAAGTGTTAATATATAGACGGTCACTGGTTGTTTTAAGTGCAAGGTACAGTGTGCTAGAGTGTTAATATATAGAAGGTCACAGGTTGTTTCAGGTGTAAGGTACAATGTGCTAGAGTGTTAATACATAGAAGGTCACAGGTTATTTTAAGTGCAAGGTACAGTGTGCTAGAGTGTTAATACATAGAAGGTCACAGGTTGTTTCAAGTGAAAGGTACACAGTGCTAGAGTGTTAATATATAGAAGGTCACAGGTTGTTTCAAGTGTAAGGTACAGTGTGTTAGAGTGTTAATATATAGAAGGTCACAGGTTCTTTCAAGTGTAAGGTACAGTGTGCTAGGGTGTTAATACATAGAAGGTCACAGGTTGTTTCAAGTGTAAGGTACAGAGTGCTAGAGTGTTAATATATAGAAGGAAACAGGTTGTTTCAAGTGTAAGGTACAGTGTGCTAGAGTGTTAATATATAGAAGGTCACAGGTTGTTTCAAGTGTTAGGTACAGTGTGCTAGAGTGTTAATATATAGAAGGTCACAGGTTGTTTTAAGTGCAAGATACAATGTGCTAGAGTGTTAATACATAGAAGTTCACAGGTTGTTTTAAGCGCAGAAAACAGAGTACTACAGTGTTAATATATAGAAGGTCACAGGTTGTTTTAAGTGCAAGATACAATGTGCTAGAGTGTTAATACATAGAAGTTCACAGGTTGTTTTAAGCGCAGAAAACAGAGTGCTACAGTGTTAATATATAGAAGGTCACAGGTTGTTTCAAGTGTAAGGTACAATGTGCTAGAGTGTTAATACATAGAAGGTCACAGGTTGTTTTAAGTGCAAAAAACAGAGTGCTAGAGTGTTAATATATACAAGGCCACAGGTTCTTTCAAGTGCAAGGTACACAGTGCTAGAGTGTTAATATATAGAAGGTCACAGGTTGTTTCATGTGTAAGGTACACAGTGCTAGAGTGTCAATATATAGAAGGTCACAGGTTGTTTCAAGTGTAAGGTACACAGTGCTAGAGTGTTAATATGTAGGTCACAGTTTCTTTCAAGTGTAAGGTACACAGTGCTAGAGTGTTAATATATAGGTCAGAGGTTGTTTCAAGTGTAAGGTACATAGTGCTAGAGTGTTAATATATAGAAGGACAGAGGTTGTTTCAAGTGCAAGGTACACTGTGCTAGAGTGTTAATATATAGAAGGTCACAGGCTGTTTCAAGTGTAAGGTACACAGTGCTAGAGTGTTAATATATAGAAGGTCAGAGGTTGTTTCAAGTGTAAGGTACACAGTGCTAGAGTGTTAATATATAGAAGGTTACAGGTTGATTTAAGTATAAGGTTTTGTGTGCTAGAGTGTTAATATATAGAAGGTCACAGGTTGTTTCAAGTATAAGGTACAATGTGCTAGAGTGTTAATTCATAGAAGGTAACGGGCTGTTTTAAGTGCAAGGTACAGTGTGCTAGAGTGCTAATATATAGAAGGTGAGAGGTTGTTTCAAGTGTAAGGTACACAGTGCTAGAGTGTTAATGTATAGAAGGACACAGGTTGTTTCAAGTGGAAGGTACAGTGTGCTAGAGTGTTAAGATATAGAAGGTCACAGGTTGTTTCAAGTGTTAGGTACACAGTGCTAGAGTGTTAATATATATAAGGTCACAGGTTGTTTTAAGTGCAAAAAACAGAGTGCTACAGTGTTAATATATAGAAGGTCACAGGTTGTTTCAAGTGTAAGATACAATGTGCTAGAGTGGTAATACATAGAGGGTCACAGGTTGTTTTAAGTGCAAAAAACTGAGTGCTACAGTGTTAATATATAGAAGGTCACAGGTTGCTTCAAGTGTAAGGTACAATGTGCTACAGTGTTCATACATAGAAAGCCGCAGGTTGTTTTAAGTGGAAAAAACAGAGTGCTACAGTGTTAATATAATGAAGGTCACAGGTTGTTTCAAGTGTAAGGTACAATGTGCTACAGTGTTCATACATAGAAAGCCGCAGGTTGTTTTAAGTGCAAAAAAAAGAGTGCTAGAGTGTTAATATATAGAAGGCCACAGGTTTTTTCAAGTGCAAGGTACAGAGTGCTAGAGTTTTAATATATAGAAGGTCGCAGGTTGTTTCATGTGTAAGGAACACAGTGCTAGAGTGTCAATATATAGAAGGTCACAGGTTGTTTCAAGTGTGAGGTACACAGTGCTAGAGTGTTGATATATAGAAGGACAGAGGTTGTTTCAAGTGCAAGGTACACAGTGCTAGAGTGTTAATATATAGAATGTCACAGGCTGTTTCAAGTGTAAGGTAGACTGTGCTAGAGTGTTAATATATAGAAGGTTACAGGTTGATTTAAGTATAAGGTTTTGTGTGCTAGAGTGTTAATATATAGAAGGTCACAGGTTGTTTCATGTGTAAGGAACACTATGCTAGAGTGTCAATATATAGAAGGTCACAGGTTGTTTCAAGTGTAAGGTACACAGTGCTTGAGTGTTAATATATAGAAGGTCACAGTTTCTTTCAAGTGTAAGGTACATAGTCCTGGAGTGTTAATATATAGAAGGTTACAGGTTGTTTCAAGTGTAAGGTACACAGTGCTAGAGTGTTAATATATAGAAGGACAGAGGTTGTTTCAAGTGCAAGGTACACAGTGCTAGAGTTTTAATATACAGAAGGTCACAAGTTATTTCAATTGTAAGGTACAGAGTGCTAGGGTGTTAATATATAGAAGGTCACAGGTTGTTTCAAGTGTAAGGTACAGTGTGTTAGAGTGTTAATATATAGAAGGTAACAGGTTGTTTCAAGTGTAAGGTACAGTGTGCTAGAGTGTTAATATACAGAAGGTCACAAGTTATTTCAATTGTAAGGTACAGAGTGCTAGGGTGTTAATATATAGAAGGTCACAGGTTGTTTCAAGTGTAAGGTACAGTGTGTTAGAGTGTTAATATATAGAAGGTAACAGGTTGTTTCAAGTGTAAGGTACAGTGTGCTAGAGTGTTAATATATAGAAGGTCACAGGTTGTTTCAAGTGTAAGGTACAGTGTGTTAGAGTGTTAATATATAGAAGGTCACAGGTTCTTTCAAGTGTAAGGTACAGTGTGCTAGGGTGTTAGTACATAGAAGGTCACAGGTTGTTTCAAGTGTAAGGTACAGAGTGCTAGAGTGTTATTATATAGAAGGAAACAGGTTGTTTCAAGTGTAAGGTACAGTGTGCTAGAGTGTTAATGTATAGAAGGTCAGAGGTTGTTTCAAGTGTAAGGTACACAGTGCTAGAGTGTTAATATATAGAAGGTTACAGGTTGATTTAAATATAAGATTTTGTCTGCTAGAGTGTTAATATATAGAAGGTCACAGGTTGTTTCAAGTGTAAGGTATAATGTGCTAGTGTTAATACATAGAAGGTCACGGGCTGTTTTAAGTGCAAGGTACAGTATGCTAGAGTGCTAATATATAGAAGGTCAGAGGTTGTTTCAAGTGTAAGGTACACAGTGCTAGAGTGTTAATATATAGAAGGTCACAGGTTGTTTTAAGTCCAAAAAACGGAGTGCTACAATGTTAATATATAGAAGGTCACTGGTTGTTTCAAGTGTAAACTACAATGTGCTAGAGTGTAAATACATAGAAGGTCACAGGTTGTTTCATGTGCAAAAAACAGAGTGCTAGAGTGTTAATGTATAGAAGGACACAGGTTGTTTCAAGTGGAAGGTACAGTGTGCTAGAGTGTTAATATATAGAAGGTCACAGGTTGTTTCAAGTGTTAGGTACACAGTCTAGAATGTTAATATATAGAAGGTCACAGGTTGTTTTAAGTGCAAAAAACAGAGTGCTACAGTGTTAATATATAGAAGGTCACAGGTTGTTTCAAGTGTAAGATACAATGTGCTAGAGTGTTAATACATAGAAGGTCACAGGTTGTTTTAAGTGCAAAAAACAGAGTGCTACAATGTTAATATATAGGTCACAGGTTGTTTCAAGTGTAAGGTACAATGTGCTAGAGTGTTCATACATAGAAGGTCACAGGTTGTTTCAAGTGTAAGATACAATGTGCTAGAGTGTTAATACATAGAAGGTCACAGGTTGTTTTAAGTGGAAAAAACAGAGTGCTACAGTGTTAATATAATGAAGGTCACAGGTTGTTTCAAGTGTAAGGTACAATGTGCTAGAGTGTTAATACATAGAAGGTCACAGGTTGTTTTAAGTGCAAAAAACAGAGTGCTAGAGTGTTAATATATAGAAGGCCACAGGTTCTTTCAAGTGCAAGGTACAGAGTGCTAGAGTGTTAATATATAGAAGGTCACAGGTTGTTTCATGTGTAAGGAACACAGTGCTAGAGTGTCAATATGTAGAAGGTCACAGGTTGTTTCAAGTGTAAGGTACACAGTGCTAGAGTGTTAATATATAGAAGGACAGAGGTTGTTTCAAGTGCAAGGTACACAGTGCTTGAGTGTTAATATATAGAAGGTCACAGGCAGTTTCAAGTGCAAGGTACACAGTGCTAGAGTGTTAATATATAGAAGGACACAGGTTGTTTCAAGTGCAAGGTACACAGTGCTAGAGTGTTAATATATAGAAGGTCACAGGCTGTTTCAAGTGTAAGGTACACAGTGCTAGAGTGTTAATATATAGAAGGTTACAGGTTGATTTAAGTATAATGTTTTGTGTGCTAGTGTGTTAATATATAGAAGGTCACAGGTTGTTTCATGTGTAAGGAACACAGTGCTAGAGTGTCAATATATAGAAGGTCACAGGTTGTTTCAAGTGTAAGGTACACAGTGCTAGAGTGTTAATATATAGAAGGTCACAGTTTCTTTCAAGTGTAAGGTACATAGTCCTGGAGTGTTAATATATAGAAGGTTACAGGTTGTTTCAAGTGTAAGGTACACAGTGCTAGAGTGTTAATATATAGAAGGACAGAGGTTGTTTCAAGTGCAAGGTACACAGTGCTAGAGTTTTAATATATAGAAGGTCACAAGTTATTTCAATTGTAAGGTACAGAGTGCTAGGGTGTTAATATATAGAAGGTCACAGGTTGTTTCAAGTGTAAGGTACAGTGTGTTAGAGTGTTAATATATAGAAGGTCACAGGTTCTTTCAAGTGTAAGGTACAGTGTGCTAGGGTGTTAATACATAGAAGGTCACAGGTTGTTTCAAGTGTAAGGTACAGAGTGCTATAGTGTTAATATATAGAAGGACACAGGTTGTATGAAGTGTATGGTACAATGTGCTAGAGTGTTAATGTATAGAAGGTCAGAGGTTGTTTCAAGTGTAAGGTACAATGTGCTAGTGTTAATACATAGAAGGTCACGGGCTGTTTTAATTGCAAGGTACAGTGTGCTAGAGTGCTAATATATAGAAGGTCAGAGGTTGTTTCAAGTGTAAGGTATACAGTGCTAGAGTGTTAATATATAGAAGGTCACAGGTTGTTTCAAGTGTAAGGTACAATGTGCTAGTGTTAATACATAGAAGGTCACGGGCTGTTTTAAGTGCAAGGTACAGTGTGCTAGAGTGCTAATATATAGAAGGTCAGAGGTTGTTTCAAGTGTAAGGTACACAGTGCTAGAGTGTTAATATATAGAAGGTCACAGGTTGTTTTAAGTGCAAAAAACAGAGTGCTACAGTGTTAATATATAGAAGGTCACAGGTTGTTTCATGTGTAAGGAACATTGTGCTAGAGTGTCAATATATAGAAGGTCACAGGTTGTTTCAAGTGTAAGGTACACAGTGCTTGAGTGTTCATATATAGAAGGTCACAGTTTCTTTCAAGTGTAAGGTACATAGTCCTGGAGTGTTAATATATAGAAGGTTACAGGTTGTTTCAAGTGTAAGGTACACAGTGCTAGAGTGTTAATATATAGAAGGACAGAGGTTGTTTCAAGTGCAAGGTACACAGTGCTAGAGTTTTAATATACAGAAGGTCACAAGTTATTTCAATTGTAAGGTACAGAGTGCTAGGGTGTTAATATATAGAAGGTCACAGGTTGTTTCAAGTGTAAGGTACAGTGTGTTAGAGTGTTAATATATAGAAGGTAACAGGTTGTTTCAAGTGTAAGGTACAGTGTGCTAGAGTGTTAATATATAGAAGGTCACAGGTTGTTTCAAGTGTAAGGTACAGTGTGTTAGAGTGTTAATATATAGAAGGTCACAGGTTCTTTCAAGTGTAAGGTACAGTGTGCTAGGGTGTTAATACATAGAAGGTCACAGGTTGTTTCAAGTGTAAGGTACAGAGTGCTAGAGTGTTAATATATAGAAGGAAACAGGTTGTTTCAAGTGTAAGGTACAGTGTGCTAGAGTGTTAATGTATAGAAGGTCAGAGGTTGTTTCAAGTGTAAGGTACACAGTGCTAGAGTGTTAATATATAGAAGGTTACAGGTTGATTTAGGTATAAGGTTTTGTGTGCTAGAGTGTTAATATATAGAAGGTCACAGGTTGTTTCAAATGTAAGGTACAATGTGCTAGTGCTAATACATAGAAGGTCACGGGCTGTTTTAAGTGCAAGGTACAGTATGCTAGAGTGCTAATATATAGAAGGTCAGAGGTTGTTTCAAGTGTAAGGTACACAGTGCTAGAGTGTTAATATATAGAAGGTCACAGGTTGTTTTAAGTCCAAAAAACGGAGTGCTACAGTGTTAATATATAGAAGGTCACTGGTTGTTTCAAGTGTAAACTACAATGTGCTACAGTGTAAATACATAGAAGGTCACAGGTTGTTTTATGTGCAAAAAACAGAGTGCTAGAGTGTTAATGTATAGAAGGACACAGGTTGTTTCAAGTGGAAGGTACAGTGTGCTAGAGTGTTAATATATAGAGGGTCACAGGTTGTTTCAAGTGTTAGGTACACAGTGCTAGAATGTTAATATATAGAAGGTCACAGGTTGTTTTAAGTGCAAAAAACAGAGTGCTACAGTGTTAATATATAGAAGGTCACAGGTTGTTTCAAGTGTAAGATACAATGTGCTAGAGTGTTAATACATAGAAGGTCACAGGTTGTTTTAAGTGCAAAAAACAGAGTGCTACAGTGTTAATATATAGAAGGTCACAGGTTGTTTCAAGTGTAAGGTACAATGTGCTAGAGTGTTAATACATAGAAGGTCACAGGTTGTTTTAAGTGGAAAAAACAGAGTGCTACAGTGTTAATATAATGAAGGTCACAGGTTGTTTCAAGTGTAAGGTACAATGTGCTAGAGTGTTAATACATAGAAGGTCACAGGTTGTTTTAAGTGCAAAAAACAGAGTGCTAGAGTGTTAATATATAGAAGGCCACAGGTTCTTTCAAGTGCAAGGTACAGAGTGCTAGAGTGTTAATATATAGAAGGTCACAGGTTGTTTCATGTGTAAGGAACACAGTGCTAGAGTGTCCATATGTAGAAGGACACAGGTTGTTTCAAGTGTAAGGTACACAGAGCTAGAGTGTTAATATATAGAAGGTCACAGTTTCTTTCAAGTGTAAGGTACATAGTCCTGGAGTGTTAATATATAGAAGGTTACAGGTTGTTTCAAGTGTAAGGTACACAGTGCTAGAGTGTTAATATATAGAAGGACAGAGGTTGTTTCAAGTGCAAGGTACACAGTGCTAGAGTGTTAATATATAGAAGGTCACAGGCTGTTTCAAGTGCAAGGTACACAGTGCTAGAGTGTTAATATATAGAAGGACACAGGTTGTTTCAAGTGCAAGGTACACAGTGCTAGAGTGTTAATATATAGGAGGTCACAGGCTGTTTCAAGTGTAAGGTACACAGTGCTAGAGTGTTAATATATAGAAGGTTACAGGTTGATTTAAGTATAATGTTTTGTGTGCTAGTGTGTTAATATATAGAAGGTCACAGGTTGTTTCATGTGTAAGGAACACAGTGCTAGAGTGTCAATATATAGAAGGTCACAGGTTGTTTCAAGTGTAAGGTACACAGTGCTAGAGTGTTAATACATAGAAGGTCACAGTTTCTTTCAAGTGTAAGGTACATAGTCCTGGAGTGTTAATATATAGAAGGTTACAGGTTGTTTCAAGTGTAAGATACACAGTGCTAGAGTGTTAATATATAGAAGGACAGAGGTTGTTTCAAGTGCAAGGTACACAGTGCTAGAGTTTTAATATATAGAAGGTCACAAGTTATTTCAATTGTAAGGTACAGAGTGCTAGGGTGTTAATATATAGAAGGTCACAGGTTGTTTCAAGTGTAAGGTACAGTGTGTTAGAGTGTTAATATATAGAAGGTAACAGGTTGTTTCAAGTGTAAGGTACAGTGTGCTAGAGTGTTAATATATAGAAGGTCACAGGTTGTTTCAAGTGTACGGTACAGTGTGTTAGAGTGTTAATATATAGAAGGTCACAGGTTCTTTCAAGTGTAAGGTACAGTGTGCTAGCGTGTTAATACATAGAAGGTCACAGGTTGTTTCAAGTGTAAGGTACAGAGTGCTAGAGTGTTAATATATAGAAGGACACAGGTTGTTTGAAGTGTAAGGTACAATGTGCTAGAGTGTTAATGTATAGAAGGTCAGAGGATGTTTCAAGTGTAAGGTACAATGTGCTAGTGTTAATACATAGAAGGTCACGGGCTGTTTTAATTGCAAGGTACAGTGTGCTAGAGTGCTAATATATAGAAGGTCAGAGGTTGTTTCAAGTGTAAGGTACACAGTGCTAGAGTGTTAATATATAGAAGGTCACAGGTTGTTTCAAGTGTAAGGTACAATGTGCTAGTGTTAATACATAGAAGGTCACGGGCTGTTTTAAGTGCAAGGTACAGTGTGCTAGAGTGCTAATATATAGAAGGTCAGAGGTTGTTTCAAGTGTAAGGTACACAGTGCTAGAGTGTTAATATATAGAAGGTCACAGGTTGTTTTAAGTGCAAAAAACAGAGTGCTACAGTGTTAATATATAGAAGGTCACAGGTTGTTTCAAGTGTAAAGTACAATGTGCTAGAGTGTTAATACATAGAAGGTCACAGGTTGTTTTAAGTGCAAATGACAGAGTGCTACAGTGTAAATACATAGAAGGTCACAGGTTGCTTTATGTGCAAAAAACAGAGTGCTAGAGTGTTAATATATAGGAGGTCACAGGTTGTTTCAAGTGTTAGGTACAGTGTGCTAGAGTGTTAATATATAGGAGGTCACAGGATGTTTCAAGTGTTAGGTACACAGTGCTAGAGTGTTAATATATAGAAGGTCACAGGTTGTTTTAAGTGCAAAAAACAGAGTGCTACAGTGTTAATATATAGAAGGTCACAGGTTGTTTCAAGTGTAAAGTACAATGTGCTAGAGTGTTAATACATAGAAGGTCACAGGTTATTTTAAGTGCAAAAAACAGAGTGCTACAGTGTTAATATAATGAAGGTCACAGGTTGTTTCAAGTGTAAGGTCAATGTGCTAGAGTGTTAATACATAGAAGGTCACAGGTTGTTTTAAGTGCAAAAAACAGGGTGCTAGAGTGTTAATATGTAGAAGGCCACAGGTTCTTTCAAGTGCAAGGTACAGAGTGCTAGAGTGTTAATATATAGAAGGTCACAGGTTGTTTCATGTGTAAGGAACACAGTGCTAGAGTGTCAATATATAGGTCACAGGTTGTTTCAAGTGTAAGGTAGACAGTGCTAGAGTGTTAGTATATAGAAGGTCACAGTTTCTTTCAATTGTAAGGTACATAGTCCTGGAGTGTTAATATATAGAAGGTTACAGGTTGTTTCAAGTTTAAGGTACACAGTGCTAGAGTGTTAGTATATAGAAGGACAGAGGTTGTTTCAAGTGCAAGGTACACAGTGTTAGAGTGTTAATATATAGAAGGTCACAGGCTGTTTCAAGTGTAAGGTACACAGTGCTAGAGTGTTAATATATAGAAGGTTACAGGTTGATTTAAATATAAGGTTTTGTGTGCTAGAGTGTTAATATATAGGTCACAGGTTGTTTCATGCGTAAGGAACACAGTGCTAGAGTGTCAATATATAGAAGGTCACAGGTTGTTTCAAGTGTAAGGTACACAGTGCTAGAGTGTTAATATATAGAAGGACAGAGGTTGTGGCGGCGCCGTGGCCGAGCGGTTAGCGCGCTCGCCTACCACCTAGGCGGCCCGGGTTCGATCCCAGGGACCCGCATGTGGTATTCGTGGTGGACGAAGCGGCGTCAGGGCGGGTTTTCTCCGGGTACTCCGGTTTCCCCCGCCATTTTATTCCACCGGTGCTCCATCTTCATGTATCATCAGTGTCACCGCCTGCGGTGCCGTAGTAGTAAAAGCGGGCGTTAAACACTACAACAACAACGACAGAGGTTGTTTCAAGTGCAAGGTACACAGTGCTAGAGTTTTAATATATAGAAGGTCACAAGTTATTTCAATTGTAAGGTACAAAGTGCTAGGGTGTTAATATATAGAAGGTCACAGGTTGTTTCAAGTGTACGGTACAGTGTGTTAGAGTGTTAATATATAGAAGGTAACAGGTTGTTTCAAGTGTAAGGTACAGTGTGCTAGAGTGTTAATATATAGAAGGTCACAGGTTGTTTCAAGTGTAAGGTACAGTGTGTTAGAGTGTTAATATATAGAAGGTCACAGGTTCTTTCAAGTTTAAGGTACAGAGTGCTAGAGTGTTAATATATAGAAGGTCACAGGTTGTTTCAAGTGTAAGTTACAGAGTGCTAGAGTGTTAATATATATATAAGGTCGCAGGTTGTTTCAAATGTAAGGTACAGTGTGCTAGAGTGTTAATATATAGAAGGTCACAGGTTGTTTCAAGTGTAAGGTACAGTGTGCTAGAGTGTTAATATATATAAGGTCGCAGGTTGTTTCAAGTGTAAGGTACAGAGTGCTAGAGTGTTAATATATAGAAGGTCACAGAGTGTTTTAAGTGCAAAGTACAGAGTACTAGAGTGTTAATATATAGGTCATAAGTTGTTTCACGTGTAAGGTGCAGTGTGCTATAGTGTTGATATATAGAAGGTCAGAGGTTGTTTTAATTGGAATGTACAGTGTGCTAGAGTGTTAATATATAGAAGGTCATAGGTTGTTTCAAGTATAAGGTAAAGTGTGCTGGAGTGTTAATATATCGAAGGTCATGGGTTGTTTCAAGTATAAGGTACAGTGTGCTGGAGTGTTAATATATAGAAGGTCATAGGTTGTTTCAAGTATAATGTACAGTGTGCTGGAGTGTTAATATATAGAAGGTCATAGGTTGTTTCAAGTATAAGGTACAGTGTGCTGGAGTGTTAATATATAGAAGGTCATAGGTTGTTTCAATTATAATGTACAGTGTGCTAGGGTGTTAATATATAGAAGGTCATAGGTTGTTTCAAGTATAAGGTACAGTGTGCTGGAGTGTTAATATATAGAAAGTCACAGGTGGTTTGAAGCTCTACGTGCAGAGTGCTAGAGTGATAATATATAGAAGACCAGAATTTGTTTTAAGGGTATGTTATATAGTGCTGGTACTTTAATGTTTAGAGGGTCACAACTAACTTTAGGTGTATGTTATAGGTTGCTATGATGTCAGTATATAGAAGGCCACAGGTTATTTCAAGGGTAAGCTATAGAGTGCTTTGATGATATTATGTGGTATGTGACAAGTTATTTTAAGTGTAAGATGCGCAGTGCTGGGATGTTGGTACAGAGAGTTCTATGCTATGTTTGAAACTTCCATTCTAGGTGAACGGGGTCCAGAGAACTGCAACAAAATCTGAGGGGAAACTGCAGAAGAGACTGTAAACCAAGTTTTTGGGGTTATTGATAGGGAAAATGTAACAGAGGACTCTAGGAAGTAGGTTTCAAGCTAGATACATACATAAAGTTGCTCTTAAATTGATTCAAATTTAAAACAATGAGATACGAAATATACAACATAAAATATTGTATGTATATGATGTATATATTTTCGTGTGTGTGACATATTTTTGAACGTTCTAATGCCTATTTTGTATGGGAATCATAAGGTTAGAAAAGTTTAATAGCAACAAGGGGATAAATTAGTTGATTATGGGCACGAGTTAGTCTTTCACGAATTTAGGTTAAGTGCGAGTGTGATACGTTCCATTTAATCTCACCAATAAAATTATTGTAGGAAATAAACAATGTAGCAATTCGGCATTTATAGCTGACATATGTAAGTAAGAGAGTCTTTATATAGTCCTTAATGGGTTGTTAGCTTTTCCCTGTGTATTTTATTTGGCATTACCTGTTACTGGGAGAGAAGTGAGCAGGTATTACAGAGTGTGACGTAGCCTCTTATCAGGAAAGCACTGTAAGTTATTATAAGTTGAGATCTTAATTGTTCTATGTTTAATAATATACAGAGGTTTTTGCATCTTCCTTGCTCAGAGAAGACAATATCACAAATGGTTTCAACATATCTACTTGGAAAACCTGTATTGCGTCATCACTCTTGAAGAATGCGTATTTGCTATTATTAGTATACGTTCCATAATGAACTAATTATGTGCAATTATGATACAGTAACAAAGTGAAATTAAAGTACTTATTCAAACATTCCAAATAACATATTATATATCACCACTACCACTGCCATCACTAGAGCGCTGACCTGGCTTTTCACGGGGGCTTTTTAAACACTAATAGTATTTCAAGTTCCAGAAATGCTATGTTGCAAGCATCTTTAGTGGTGAAAGAATGATATAATTAGTAATTATGTAAAACTATGACGTCGGCAGCTGTGCACAGCGGGGGACGATCGGGGCTAAGCTGCCTCACACCACATCAGACCCGAGAGCAAACAAAGGCGCTCAGGCTCAAGGTGCCTCGTGCGACTGTTTCTGTATACGTGACTAACAACAATGAGCGCGGCGCTGGAACCTGCAAGAGGCATCCGGCGGCCGGCGTGGTTGTGGAAATCAAGAAAGGTCCATGTTACTTCATCCTCGTTATACAAGGAGGTGAGGAAAGAACAGAGGGAAGAGTCACATAGATAAATCAGTCAGTGTGCCAGTGAGTGCGAGACAGCTGTATGTGTATGGTACTGTCGTCGTGAAATATACGTTGCGTCGAAGTGAAAAAGTTTTAACAAGTGTCGAGTGATTTTATCGTTGGAGTTAATGTATGAGAGACAGAGAAGGTGAAGATAGTGAAGAAACTGAGTGAATGTTACGAGAAGAAAACAGTTGGGAGTTGTAATATCACGAAAGACTGTAGACTGTTAACCTCAGAGGACTGTGTTTTGTGCACAATTTAGAAGGAAAAAAGTTATAGAAAATTATCTGGACTGGATATGTCAAATTGTTATACTGGTGTCAGAAGTGGGATTTGTCGATGTGTCATTTTGTTACAATATTTTCAGCATTAGGCTGACATGGTCCACAATTAATGCATTTGAACTTGATGTTTCGTCTGCGCCTTTGACGAACGTTTTCAGAAGCCAGTAGACAACTGACTGCCCCACAGCCCCTGCAGTCCACATTTCTAAAATATTAAACCACGTCATCCTATCCTCGATTTACTTTTTTGACGGAACGACCCATGAAAGTCTACTATCTGGCTCAGGTCACAATGGCAAAGATATAATCCCCGATGGCATTACTCAGTTAAATACGTCTGAAACTAATTGGCATGAAACTTCTATTCCCGTTGTAATATAGTTAATTACAGTATAGAAAGGCTGCAGTTAAATGCACTTCCATATGCTTTGAGATATAAAAACCACTGTATAAAACCACCGAATGAGAATAAAAGTTGCTCGTAGGTTTTGATACCTACTTTGCTGCATACTTCTACAGTATTTCGTAAAATGCAACTTAAGAACATATACACACTGTAATGTTATAAGCAAGATCGATTGGGCTTTGTTTCTACCCGTCTTGTTTCCTTAATATTCCTCCAGGCTTAGCAATGTATGTATATCACTTCGAATACATGTAATCGGCTTATGCATTTACGAGCATTCTCTGTGACGAGATAACTACAATGACGAAAAGTAAAAAACATCTTAGAAAGCACCTTTTGTTACAGCTTAATATGTTCCTAGAGTGCCTCTGTGGTCCAGTGGTTATCGTTCTGGCTAATCAACTCAAAGGGCGGGAGAATTAATTAATTTGAGTCATCATAGGGTCTAGAAGTATAAATATGGGGGTGAATGTGAGTTTGTTTCCTAATGAAAATCAGTAAAAACACAACAGCGAAAATCTACAGGGGTCGGCATATATACCTCACATTCAAGAGGTCCTGAGTTCGAATTTCGGTTAGGATGAGATACTGGGATGAGATAAGCTATCCTGAGTTTGCCTTTATCCTGAGCCTACGAATACCACGTACAAGCTCTATTGACCCTGGGCTCGTTTGGCATCATCGCATCCGTTTCATTCTTTCGCCGGTCGATGTGATGTTCCAGATTAAGGGGTATTAAACTTCAAGCAATATATTGTTTGTTCTTCAGCTTATGGTCTTAGGGGAATTAAAGGGTGAGTAGAGGCATGCCATGTAGTGTGGCTCGAGTTTTAAAAAAATTCCGTGCAAACGTTGTTCTGCTGATTACATTGCCAACTTACCTCCAATGTCTTCACGCTATGTTTACTTGCTGCTAAGTTTTCTTAATTTCAGTTGTAAAATCGTACCAGTCACTAGTTTTATGTCGGAAGTAATCAAACAAAGTAATGTAGAATTAATTAGATAAACCTCCACCTAGAATTGCTGTGAAATCTGCTATGATATTGTGGTTGCAGAACAAACGAGTTTAGTGTGACATATGTGTAAAACAGATCTGTATAGAATGATTGAAACAGATAAACCTAATGAGCTTTATAAAGTGGATGCATTTTTTCTTTTATTAAGCCACACTATCGTTTACTTGCCCCCATACATGTGTGATCTTAATTCCATAGAACTAGCTTGGGCCAAGATAAAACGAATAGTTGAAAAAATGTAAGAGGTGACCTATCCTTACATGAATCGCACTATATAACGTTCCAGGACATATCTCTTGAGTCTAAAACAGACTGGCAGGGTTTTTGAAAAATACAGAAAAGGTAGAAAATGATCAGTGGGAGAAAGACGGGCTACTTTAAAACATTTAAGTTATATAAGCTAAATATACTCCATAAACTGAAAATAACATTTAAGCTCCGCTTTTTTGAGTAACTTCTTCGCTTTAATCTAGCGTGGATACACATTTCAAGGTTGGTACTATTACCGTAAACGCGCTTAGAAGCACGACTTCAGCTTGAGATATCGCTGTTCTACCTGGAACTGTTTACTAACGTACTGACTGGCTGTATTCCTGCCAGGGACCATGAGCTGGTGAACAAGCTGTACATGCCTTGTAAATGCTTTTTATGTTTTATTTATTTTGTATTTTAAATTACAATATAGGTTACTGCCTATATCCCTGGGGATGCATAGCGTTTTGGAATGGTGAAAGAAGTATTAAAATTGATTGAGCTGTTTTTGAGATGACACCAATCTTCTCTCTATATTAGTATAGGTACTAAATGAAGAAAGTGTATGAGCCATAATGTGACAGAAAGCTGCCGGCTTGTAGTATATAGCCCGATGAATGCACAGTAACTCCTGGTTGAGCTATATAGTGCAATATCCCATGTGTGCGCTCAGCTGTTGCTGGGTATATTGATGTGGTCCCAGAGGACAGTGTCGGCAAAGTAACAGACCAAGTTAAGGGAGAGGGAGGCATGGTAGACTCAAAAAATGAAAAAGGACGGGCCAGGGAAGCTGAAATCTTGAGTTAAGGGATGGTTCAACGTAACGAGGGTGGAGAAAGGGGGTAAAAATAAAAGCAAACACAGCAAATGAGAAAGTGCGTGTCTCTTGGGAACAGGATAGCGCTGGTCAAAATCACTATCGGCCGTAATGTTATATAACCTCTTATTTTCTATTTATAAAAGTTATTTAACCATGGAATATCAGCTCTAAAGTTTTCTTTGTAGAGGATTCACTGGAGGAAGTAATACAAGTTCTCTCTACTTTCGTTTTCTCTGTCCACATTGCTCTTATGGTAACCTACACTTTGACTGAATCGTTCATTGTTAAAAGAAGATATACAAGACAACATAAAATCTAACGTTGCACTTACATGACGTTTTCTACTCTTCTTCTAATTACTCTTACAAACTCTTATTCCTCTGTCTTCTTCATGTTAGTCGAGAACAACATTTGTAGAATTTATCTTATTGCTAATTTTCTTGTAGGTGCAAGGGGAATATGGGAATACAGTAGGCTCTGAGCGATAGTGAAACCTTTTAAAGCTGGTCGCTATATGACGGCTTTGAAATACCGTTCTGTTTACACGGCCAAGAGATAACAAATTGAAAAACGACTTTCCATTCGAGAAAAGTATAAGTATTGCAAAACTCGCTCAAATGACAAGGAATATCTCCGAAATGGTTCATTGAACAAAAAAATGCATTTGAACATAAATTGTGTATTTTAACGAGATCTATATCTTTTGTACAGTGAGATTTGGTCTAGGTCTTATGCAAAAGTCATGAAGAGTAAACAGGTCTATATGGGCTATAACTAGGAAATTAAAAATATACATTTCATTTGACATAAAAATATCTTAAACCTATGGTATTTTAATCAAAAGTGTTAGAGCCATTTTTATAAATTCAAAAGTTCGAAAAATGTTCCATGTAAAGTGTAGTTTAGATTGCAGGAACTCTCTACAAAGTCTACGTGTCATATACTTGAAGGAAATTAAACTTAAATACTAACTGGTTTGTAAACGACTTTTCTTTTTGAGTAAATACTGTTCATAGACAGATACACAGACACAGACACACACGTGCGCGCGCGCGGGCCATTCTCTCATTTTTTTTTTAAATTCAAAGCCTATATTTCCGGTGAAATCTCGACATCGCAGTTTTGGATCTACCTACTATACGTAGTAGAGAAAGTAAAAAGTAACTTGTACACGGGGTTGAGTCTTCACGCGTAAAACAGGGTTATCTACATTACAATAAAATTTGCATAAATAACGCGTAATTTAGGTAATATATGTAAAATCGCTTAACAAAGTTTAATCTTCGTGCAGATGATATTTTACATCCAGAAACTGGAGTCTGTTGAAGTAGTGTTATTCTAATTATAGCTTGCATATGATGGTGATCTTGTAATATTATCAACTAACAGCTTACGTGCATACTATGTATTGTTATGAACTGTGATGTAAGAGGGTAAGGTAAGGTAGGTAGGGGCTATGCCGCTTAAGTAACCGGTACCCGTGCTCCAGGAGGCAAGGGTGAGGTGACAGGAGACAAAGGTCGTCCGATTAGTGAGTCTCGGCATAGCAGAGCGGGGTCCTTACCATTTCCAGATTGACACTCCCCGGTGGCGTATACAACAACCATTAGCTGCCCTCGCTGGGGCCGGGGCTTGAGGCCAGAAATCACATGCCGGGAGGACGAAGGTTCACAGAATCTAAATTCCCCGCCATGCAGTGCCCGAGACACCTACCAACACTTGTCAATCCTGAAGGGACCAGGCATATGAAGGGTGAAGCGAAATGAGAAGTGGGTAGAAATGGAGGAAGAGGAAATTCGGGAAATGTATTCACCTAGCGACTAAGCACAACCGCCGAAAAGAATCCATAGATCAGCAAGGTCGGCGGTGTGACACATTGTCATAGTCAACAGACATGCTGATCCAAGCATTTCCTTCTCTTCTGAACTGAACACGAGAAACCCAAGTAATCAAACTAATCTAGATAGCCAGAAACCTCTTGGGATGCTTCACATTTCATTTTTTTCTGCCTCTAGAAGCCAGCACCAGCTTGTACGGGGATCAAAATGTGATGTGAATGCTTTGTGTTAAGAGAAATTTTCTTTGTTGTTAGATACAAATCAGAATACAACAATTTCCTACAAAGAATAAAGTAAGTGATATTTTTCCAAAGAAGTAATAAAGGCCTTTTTGCAGTATAACAGTTTAAAGTAATTATTATGATTTTAACACTATTAATAACTTAGTTAACCTAATAATATTCCAAATTATATGTGGAAATCACTAACAATCAAACAGTTGGGAAGCATGACTTAATCGGTATTTGTATGCTAAATAATACTAAACCTAAAAGGAATTAAGCAGTTTGTGTTTAGAATATCAAAATCAATAAATTTAATGATAGATATTTACTTCATGTAGAAAACAATTTTCTGCATTATGTATTTTACATCTAATTATGTATAAAATTCGTATAGTTAATTTACTCGTCCACTCCTTTTAATTTACATCAGACTGAAGACTGCGTTAGCGTCATAAAAGGGAACTGTGTTGTGCAACATTTTTAGAAGAAAAGCAAAGCGAGAGAGAGAGAAAAAAAAAACTGGACTGAACTTTGTAGTTTTTGTTACTACGGTGTCAGAAGGGGTTCTGTGAAATTGTCACAGGAAATTAATCTGTTATCGCAAGTTTTGTACTTCAATACATAGATTTTAAAAGACATGGATTTCGAAAAATAATGCCCATAACCTTTGACAATCGCGATTCCATTAACAAAATATCTGTTTTACCCAATAAGCCTCATTAAGGGTGGTTTTTTTATGATCTCTCTAAACCCAATCGTTCTAGTGGCTTAAATAGTTTACGGTTTAAAAACAAGTGATTTTTATCACGTTCAGTGTAAAGAAAATGTTTACCATCTAAAGAAAAATATTTACGTATGTTTAAAATAAGGTGAACAGTTTACAGTCTTTCATGAATCATTTAAGAACTCCTAAGAGACATGTGGGACATTAAATCTTTTTCGTGTGACATTTACTTAATACGGTCTCATTTTTAGAAGTTAAAGCTAAAAGGCTCTAGAAGAGCGATATATTGGAATGGTTAACTAGCAGAAGTGCTGGATTCTGTCCTCAGGGAGTTGCAGTAAGGGGAAGCTGACCATTCTGCCCTTCTGAGACTTCACGATTAAATTCCTATATGCGGGACTCTCCCTTTTTTCAATGGACGATATTCATTTTCATGAAGGGGCGCGTTTGCGATCTGAGAACGAGAAAATTAAAGTACAAGCAGTGAATGTTCACTGTTCATCCTGTCTCCAATTTTAAGAGTGTATCTGGGAGTAAAAACAATGCTTATTCCTTATAAAATAAACGTATTTCAGCTATTTGAAAATCTGATGTGCAATATTTGCAGTTTTCCTATATTTTGAATTGTATATAACGCCGACTGTGTGAATGATTCATATAAAAGCGTAGTTTTGTATTTACTGCTTTATCATAAGTTAAATACAGACTGAAAATGATTCTAATTAGATAATAAAGATTTGATACTTATGTTTATAATAGTCAACTGTTTTCAAAGTAAGGTGTGTATTCTACTTATACCGGATTATCACCTTTTAGTCGTGATATTATTGCTTTGGTTATTATCATCTCCTCCTTGCGGCTCCACCTGCCCAAACATTTCTTATGCTTCTGAACATCTGATGTGTCCATGCACAGTAAAAGCAATTGGCAGGGCCATTCAAAAAAACTGCAGACAAAAGATTTGTCGAATGTTCTAGTTAGGATATTGACATTTTAACTGAAGAGGCGAAGTCAAAACACAAGAAAAAGCGCAGGTCGTGTGTATGGAATCAGTTTCAGGTGGTTTGCAACGAAATAGTTTACGAACTCACAGCGAGCAGACACCAACTGAAGAGATTGCTAATATCATGAGGGACGGCTGTAAACAGGAAGAAATCAAATTAATGGTGATGATTATGACCCGCTGAAAACACAGCAGCTGTCTACATTTACTTTTGAAAATTGTACCTGTGACAGCTGTAATGTTAATAGAGCGGACCTAGCTTTAATGAATAGCATACTAACGTAAATTCATTCATTTATATTCATCATAGATCTAGTTCCTCATTTCCCTGGATTAGACGCTAAAATACTGTTGTTCTCACAGCCTACTGGGTCAGTTGTAGTGCTAACTGTGAAAATAAATCTTAATTAAGGTATATGAATGCCATTGTAAGTTATAAGTTGTTTACTTTTAAATCACTATTAATATTAAATAGTATGAAATAAATTAATTTCTAATTAATCTGTTGAATACCCTAAACAAATACCACTAAAGGTCTTCACGTCTGGAATGAGGCTCGCATTAGGGAAGTCCGAGTTCGATTTCTGTCGCCCACCCACTTTGCCTTGGTGTTTTCTTAGTTTTCCCTGGTCGGTAGGTGAATATTAGGTTCTTTCGCATCAACCATGATTTTCTTTGCACCAGTTCAGTTTCATTCTGTTTGCTTCTCATGTTTCATGGCTTAAAATGTTGCCGGGTAGATGGCACGGATGCTTGCTCAAAGGAAAAAGTATTCCCTGTGGACGACACTGTAGGGCTGCTTGGTTGAATGGATCGTTTATCACGTTCTTTGGGGATCGAGCGAGATAGCTCCGCGATAACGTTGAGGCTCGCATTCGGGAGGTCGTGCTTTCGACTCCCGTGGCAAACCTTCCTGACCTATGGTATTTTCGGGTGTTTCCGGGTCACCAGGCGAATGCTGGGTAGAATAATTACATCTTCCGGATTTCCTATCCCTCTATTTCATATCACCTTCATTTGAATCGGGCCTTTCAGGCTTGGAAGTGTTGGCGATGGGCGAAGTTTGGCACTGTTGTGTGCGGACTTTACGAACTGTAACTGCTGTTCTCGGCAGATGGGTAGCTCTGGTGAATCCTGGTGTCGAGATGAAGAATATCCAGCATACTTTAGGGACACTCAGGCTGGCTCGCACCACTCGCCCTAGTTCTAACATGTCTGTAAAGCGCTCTCATTTCATCCCTTCGTCCCGCGGTCTGATGTAAAATAGTCTAAACCAGGCCTGGGGATATGTACTCACCAGGTGTGAAGACATTCCCCTATTTCCCCTCCCTTTGTGACCACGAAAGCGGATAACTGAGGAAAACCAACGGGAAAGCCAGTTCCTTCTAAGCAACAGCCCTTTCCGGGCCAAGGCCTACCGCCCGGCCGCTGCGTTCCCCGCCTCTACCCGCTACAGGCGATATGAGTGGGGTACAGTACTGGAGGGCGGGATATGGTTAGTGGCCTGGTCCCTCCCGGCCGGTTATGCGGTCTTCGCGACCAGGGTCCACTACTTCTTAGTCAAGTAGCTTCTCAATTGGCCCCTTAGGGACCTAACGAGGCTAAGTGCTCCCCGGACCAGGTTTCCCAGTGGGAGAAAATTCCCACGTCGGTACCGGGAATCAAACCCCGGTCTCCCGCTTGGTAAGCTTCTACTTCAACATAATCGAGATAAGCCTCTGCATAAAAAGATTCGTCACACATTTCGTTGAATCCGTAGTCAAATGCTTAAAAACCAGGTCGCTATCTACAAATTCAATACTCTTTGTATAGCATCGTAAGAAACAACTGAAGAGCGACAGCATTTTGAAAAATTGAAACCAACTATAAACGGTATCTCGGAAATGGTTGTTGCCATAAAAAAAAGCTTATATGAGATAAATTATGTGCTTTGAAGAATGCACTACGTTCTCTCTCTTATGGCTTACAAGTTACATGAAAATATACAAGATTATTTCAGAATGAACAGGGTCTCAAATATACATTTTATTTCTCATGTAATTATAGTTAACATAGTTAACATATCAAAATGTTTTTCAAAAAATCCAACATTTCGATAAATCTTCCATGTAATGATTTAGCTGTCGAAGGGCCCTTAAACCCTACTCACTCACTAAAACAATCAATCACCAACCCACCCATCAACCTACCCACCCACTCACCCATCCCCTCACTCACTCACTTACTCACTCACTCACTCACTCACTCACTTACTCACTCACTCATTCACTCACCCTCTCACTCATTCACTCACTTACTCATCCACTCACTAACTCATCCATTCACCCACTCACCCATCCACTCAGTCACTCACCCACTCACTCACTCACCCACTCACTCACTCACTCACTCACTCACTCACTCACTCACTCACTCACCCACCCACTCACTCACTCCCTCACTCACTCGCTCACTCACTGACTCACCCACTCACCCACTCATTCACCCACTCACTCACTTACTCACTCACTCTCTTACTCACTCACTCACTCACTTACTCATCCACTCACCCACCCACTCACTCATTCACTCACTTAATCATCCACTCACCCACTCATCCATTCACCCACTCACCCATCCACTCACTTACTCACCCACTCACCCACTCACTCACCCACTGACTCATTCCCTCACTCACTTACTCACTCACTCTCTTACTCACTCACTTACTCATCCACTCACCCACCCACTCACTCATTCACTCACTCATCCACTCACCCACTAACTCACCCACTTACTCATCCACGCACTCACTTACTCATCCACTCACCCACTCATTCACCCACTCACTCAGTTACTCACCATTCACTTACTCATCCACTCACTCACGCACTTACTCACTCACTTACTCATCCACTTACAAACTCACTCACCCACTCACTCACTCACTCACTCACCCGCTCACTCACTCACTCACTCACTCACCCACTCACTCAGTTACTCACCATTCACTTACTCATCCACTCACTCACCCAGTTACTCACTCACCCACTTACTCACTCACTTACTCATCCACTTACAAACTCACCCACTCACTCACTCACTCACCCACTCACCCACTCACTCGCTCACTCACTCACTCACTCACCCACTTACTCACTCACTTACTCATCCACTTACAAACTCACCCACTCACCTACTCACTCACTCACTCACCTACTCACCCTCTCACTCACTTACTCATCCACTCACCCAATCACTCTTCCATCTAAACGGTAGTTTGGCATTGGAATGATTTTATTAACAATTTTCTTGTTGCATTTTTGGAGTATACCTACCAAGTTGTGTATTTACGGGACCTTTTGTTGTTGGGTTATGCTATTTACGAAAACACATACACAGGCAAAGAGAGAACTTTAAAGAAAATAAAAAATATTTTTTGGGAGATTCAGGGGCCTCACAACATGTATTACAGGTGAAAGCTCGAAACGAATTTTTGACTGAAACGTAAGACTTCCTACTATAGGTAGGTAGTTGAGGGAGTAAAAGGGAAAGAAAAGAAGATGCAGTATTTCTTGTAGAGGTTTCGCTAGTAATCGGATATCGATAGCCAACTTAAAAAAAGAAAACAGCCAACGAAGAAAGTTTTCCAGCACCAAGAATATATGACCAGAAACGCTATTCCACGGCTCCCCTACGAAATAGTTGAGGTAACTTCTGGCTACTGGAATAATTTTAATTCGTGGTCCATGTGCATTGTGTCAGTGTCCAGTGAGAGGAGCGCGGAGGGGTGCGCAGGACTGATGTGACCCCTGGGTACTACGAGCTGGAGGCATGCTATACATTTCAATCCGGACTGTCACAGGCCAGTCCTAGGAGACAGCAGTGGGGGACATACATACCTACCCAAAGAAGTGAAAAGCGTTACTGTTCATCTTCAACTTCTCCCTCAAAAAACAAATAAAAAACCAAATCTCTTTTATTTCCTATCACTTGCATTTTATAAGCCCTGCCCGCCAAGCATTGCTGATACGCCTCTAAAAATGTATGTTTTTTAAGTTTCCACGGAATAAACTTTACCCGATGTAATTAAAAGATACACGCGCATGCCGTTTTGCCAATTTATGGTTTCATTGATACCTCAGTCACCAGTCAAATTCCAAGTCAAGGTATGGTGCTCATCTTTTTACTTTTATCTATTACGTAAGGAAGTATTGTATTCCAACCGAAAATTTGATGTTGAGATTTCAACGGAAATATAGGTTTAGAGGCCCTCTGAATACAAAAAAGCATTTGTAGAAAAAGGCCCGTGTCTGTGTGTGTGTGTCGCTCTGTGGACAGCATAGTTCAAAAACGAAAAGTCGGTTAAAAACGAAAGTTGGTATTTGTTTAACATCTTTTTAGAATGCGACTAGAAGATTCTGAAGAAAATTGCTCCATCCTAAACTACCCTTTACATGGAAAAGTTTTTGAAAGTCTTGAGTTTGTCAAAAGTGACTAACGATTTTGATTAAAGTGCCACATGTTTAAGATATTTCTTTGACAAATCAAATTTATATTTTGTATTCTCTGTCTACAGCCCATGTAGTCCTGTTTACAGTGGATGACCTTTGCATAACTGGTAAACCGTAAGAGATTGACTAAAGTGTACTATACAAAACATGTAAATCTTGTTAAAACACAATTTATGTTTAATTTCTTCTTCTTCTTTTTTGGGAACTTACACTTCTGTCAAGTGGAACACCGTTATTCATATGTTTATATGTTAACAGTGCAAAGAGAATGGAATTTGAAATCTTTAAAAGATTTGATTCGCTCAAAGTCTACTGTATACCCATATTCTCCTTGTACCTACAGGAAGATAAATAACATAATCCTGCAAAAGTTTATCTAAACTAAGATGAAGAAGATATACGAATAAAAGTTTTTAGAATGGTTAGTGCAAGAGTAGAGAAAGCCATGCGAGTGCAACACATCAGATTTTTATTCCTATGTACAACTACACCCATGTACATTCTGCCTCCATTCGACCAGAGATATACGAAACTTCTTCTCATGCCTTCTTGTTTACTACTGACGACTGATACAAAGTGTGAACATGGCGAGTTTGTTATAAGACAATGAATATATCTTAAACACGTAGTACATTAATCAGAATCGTTAGAAAACTTTTTTGAGAAAATCAACGACTTTATAAATACTTCCATGTAGTTTGGGGTGGGGGATATTTTTCTGCGCGTCGCGTCCTTGGGAGATACTAACTTAAATATCAAGTTTGGCGTTTAACCGACTTTTCGTTTTTCGGTTTTGCTGATGACAGAGGGACGCGCGCGCGGACACACACACACACACACACACACACACACACACACACACACACACACACGCACACACACACACACGGATTTCTTTTTGTACTCAGGGAGTTTGAAACCTATATTTGTAATGAAATCTAATATCAAACTTTAGGGTGGCATAATATACTTCTACGTGCTACGAGTATGCAGTAGGCAAGGCAAAAATTGAAAAAAAAAAAAAAAAAAAAAAGCAAGGCAGCGGGAAAAGGCTCAAGAACTGAATAGGTTCTTGTATGAATTGAACACCTGATATAGCTTCATATACATTTAGCTTCCGGTCGCGCCGTAGCCCAGTGGTTAGACCATTCACTTCTCACCAAAGCGGCCCGGGTTTCATCCCAGGCAACCACATGTGGCATTTGTAGTGGACGAAGCGGCGCTGGAACAGGTTTCCTTCGAGTTCTCCGGTTTCCCCTGCCATCTCATTCCACCGGTTCTCCATCTTCATTCCATGTAGTGACACCCCCTGCGGTGCCGTGCGTGGTAAAACCGGGCGTTAAACATCACAAAAAATACATTTAACTTCATTTTACATCACATTTATGATTAATGTTAACATCGAAATATTCCATATTTATAAAGCATTCATATTAACAAAAATTCCAAATCCTTTCTGTAAGACTCACAGCACTCCAAATTTTAGGGCCTGTAAATAGTTACTTAATCATTCTAGATGGAAATAAAGGTTTGTGTGCTAGAAAAAAACATTTATTAAGAAAATAAATAATTCCATGTATGTTTATAAAGGTATCTCCAATTGCCATATAAACAAATACGTATACATAGGTTAGACCGCTTGACTCTTACCAAAGCGACCTGAGTCCGATCCCAAGCGCCTGCATGTGGGATGTGTGATATGTACACCGGCCCAGAGGCGGGTTTTCTCGGGGTTCTCCGGTTTCCCCCGCCATCATGCTACCAATTGCGCCATCCTTGCACTTCCTCACTCATACACCAGGCTTCGGGCTGATGACCCATCCTGGTTCCTCTGTAAGATCAACTCCGATTACGAAGACCGTATATACTGGTCAGGAGGGCTCGGGGAGCTGACCACGTCCCACTCCCCACACTGGACCCCGCTCATGACACCTGTAGTGGACAGAGGTGGGGGATCCAGCGGCCGGGCGGTAGGCCAAGGCTACAATCAAAAGGCTATAGTTTCATAGGACAGGGCAGAACAGCACCTGACTCATGACACTTGTGAGCATTAGGCCTTGACCCGGAAAGGGCTGTTGCGCCATATATATTTCTAGATTATAATTATTTTCAGGTAGTGTTTTATATTCTTGAAGCTTTGTTAACGGTAATTTGTATCGTTGATAATTTCAATTATGTATTTTATCCTTTCTATTGTTGATAAGACTTTGCTTATAGCAGGCTTCATTTGGGGATACCTGATTTGGTAATGCTTGTTCTATATACACACATATACATATATATGAGAGAGAGAGACAGAGAAAGAGATAAAATATGAAAGAGCTCATTGCTCCTGTGAACCAACTATTGTGGAATGCATCAATTGCGTACACAGCAATGTTCCAACCAGTGTTTGTGTGTTACAAACAGCATACGAGAAGGGGAGGGTGGAGGTAGCTTGGCACGAGGTGACAGGCGGTACAAGAATGTCTAAACCTGGTCTAGACCCAGCTAGTGTGAATGAACAATTATTATCAAACGTGCATAAATATCCGCCGAGACAGAGTATTCAACTTAGAGAAGCAATTCGGGCATTTTTCTATAGTGTAATATCCTAAATCAAGGAAAGTTAGCCACTTCTTTTAGCAGAGCATAAATAATAGCATGTCACTGTCGGAATTAACGACAGCAGAGCAAATGGGGCGGCCCTTAGTTTCCGTCAAAGATTGTTTTCATTCCATGGCGCTTGGGTGTAGTTTTAGTTGTTTTTAAAAAAGGCCTCTCTTCTCACCCCAGAAACTTCCGTCACAGTTCCTTGCCTTCAGTGTTATACAAATAGTTGAATTGCCGGCGGTTTGTCTTCAACAGCTGACTATCTTTAGTTCAGGAATAATAATACTTCAGCGTGTTCTTCCTCCCTTCATCTCTGGCGGAAAACGTGAAAAAGAAATTAGAAAAGAAGGCACTTCAGGAACATAAAGGAGGGAGGAACAAGCTGCATTCGTAGACTGCGAACTCCTGTCTACCATTTGTCACGTTCGTCAAACCAACCATATAAAGGAGGTACCAGTTCACGGTTAAAAGGTAAATAGAATGCGAGCTTTGATTATCGCATTCTCTACTGGGAACTAAAAGAAGGAATTACAGTTTAAGGGTATTCATAAATAAACTATAAATCTTGCCGTTTTTATCTAATTGTTTTCAAAATTTTGTCAGATACTGAGCTGCCACAATTATTATAACTGCGTTTGTCATGCAGTTACCTTAATAGTTTTTGAGAAAAAAAATTTTATTTTACTAATTACCTAAGTGTTGCACGATGTAAAAATCGTAATTTTGAAGAAGAAGAAAAAAAAAAAAAAAAAAAAAGAAAGGAAAAGAAAATGCTACTAAATTATTTAAATCCTAAAACCCAAATCCGGCATATATATTTTTTTCACTCTTGTAATGTTTAGGACTAATGTTCAAATCTCTAAATGTAATTGTTATAGCAATGTATCGTTTGTGGTGGAGTTAATTCTATTATGAATTGAACAATTTAATAGTGTAGAAAAAGTGTTGTTGCAGTTTTTTTTTTAAGTTCATTCTCTCTGAATTTATAACAAACATTTGGATAAGGTTGGCTACAAATTTACATCCAAAGAAATATTTCTAATGCGCAAAATGTAAGAAAAAATAAACTAGAATAAAAAGCACTGGAAGTAAATACAGGCCATTAGGGTGCATGCTCTTGTGTGTTTCAATGGTCATGTGTTGAAGCCTTATAGCAGCGCTGTCCAACGCGGCATTGTATTTTTTTGGCGCCCTTCATAAGCAAATTTCTGCTTCGATGACTTCTAATATTAGTTAAAATTTCAAGACAAGACTGTCCTTCCAAATATATTCCCAATATACACTCATGAAGTATGCTTTGTACACCCAAAGCTGTATTCATAACTCCCCTAACCAGTGCTTTCCCTTTTTCCTCTTAAAAGAAGAGTATTTGCCCTAAAGGGTTATGATGGCGCCCACGCCGCGCCTACTTAGGTATGAGTTAAATGTGCTCGAGCACATAAGAAAGTTGGACAGTACTGCTTTAAAGGGATAAAACTAACCTCAAGGCGCAAAAGCCCTTCCCGAGTCCAGGCATACCGAGTGGCCGCTGCATCCGTCACCTCTACCTCCCACAGGCGTCATGAACAGGGTGCAGTACTGGAGGGGGGACGTGGTCAGGTCCCCGGTCCCTTCCGGCCGGTTGTGCGGACTTCAGAACTAGGGGCTGCTTCGTCTTAATCAAGTAGCTCCTCGATTGGCCCTTCAAAGACCTAACAAGGCTAAGTGCACCCCGGACCAGGTATCCTAACGGGAGAAAACACCCCGTCGGTACCGGGAATCGAACCCAGGCCTCCCGCTTGGTAAGCAGCAGCTTTAAAAGGATATGAGAGTAAAAACTATAGTATGTAATTGAAAGTAAGAAAAATATTTTAAAGCTAATTTCAAATTTTTGTGACAATTGTCACCAAATTTTGGCTATGACGCTCCTTGAAACTGCACAGCCTAAAATGTTTGAAAATTACATACATTTTTGCTGTGTCGAGTCTGTATGTTTGACTTTTGTTGTTATGCCTACGAATAAAATTAACTAAGAATGAGGACTTCTAGGATATTAATTGAAAATGCAATATGTCGTCTTGATTGTAATTGAATATATCAAATATACAATACTTAACAAAAACTGTTAAATCTGTTTTGTGAAAATTAAAGGACATTTTCCCCATATAAAGCCTTGTTACACTCACACATGCACATACACGCCTAGAGGGGTTTCGGAGAACCTCAAAAGAACCTAACCATGTCCAAACACCAATATCAATTACGAGTATTTTTGGTGGAATGTAACAATCCCCTTCCTACGTTAGGTTAGAAAGAATACATAATAGCTTCAAATTTTAGTCAGAGATAATTTATTCTAAGATTAATCTTAAAGCTTTTCACACAAGAGAAAGCTTTAAGCTTTTAGGTTCAAAATCTGCTATCATATACCCGCTTGATTTGACAAAAAATTCCTTAGTAAAAAGGTACTTAATAGTAAAAAAATCAAAAAGTTGTTTCAAGCTTTAGAGTGATGTATTTGGGTAAAGAAGAAAACAGAAGTTTCCTAGAAATATGGAAAATATGTTGGGAGTTACTTATAGCCGATCTTCCGAGTACCGATCTCTTCGGTAATGTGTCTGGCTCGCATTTGGGAAGTCTGGCATTCGATTCCCGGCGATCACACACTTTGACCCATGGACTTTTCGTGGTTTTCCCGGGAGGTAGGCGAATGTTGGGTTGGTTCCTCTTCTAATATATATTTCTGTCCCTCATTTCCTCCACTCATCATTTCCTTCGTTGTCACCTGTTTCAGGCTTGTAGAACCAGGGGACAGAGTGCGCGCCTTCGAAGACCACCAGGGATTAGGAGCTTGTGGCTAGGCTTGCGTTTGAACTGGAAATGTTAGGAACCATGCCCATGCTTGCGCGTGACGTCAAACAGGTATTCTCAACCTTTGGGTTTCTCGCTTCAGCGGTCACAACAGGAGCACAAGGGGCTGGATGGCCTACTAGGGTGCTCTGCCCCAGTTGCGGGGTCCCTCCGCTAATATGTATAGCCTTCTTTCTCCGACGCTATGCAAAGCAGTGTTCTCTCATGTTTGGAATTTTCCAATTTTCTTGCCGAAGGAAATATCCGGCGCTAATTTATATGCTTTGATACTATAACCCAGCTGCCACCAAGTGGATGGATTTTGTGCTAGAGCAAATAACGTAGCACTGTGCACTGCCACGAGTGCCGTGCGATTTCAGTTTGAGGCATGACGTGGAAGTGGATAGCAGTGTTGTCTCGTCTCTTGCGGTTTGTTTTCGTAAACATCCCAACTTGCAATATTTATAAGGAGTGTAGATTCAGAGCTTCAGATTAAACAAGAACTGTTAGATCTTGTTGCAATGAAGGATAGGTACTACAAAAGGATAAGATTTTTTTTAATGCGTGTGTGTCTTGAAGAGGTTATTGAAAATTTTGGTCTGCCTTGGGATAAATTGGTATTTCTGACTACTGACGGTGCTCCTTGTATGGTTGGGAGTCTAGTTGGTGTGGTTGAACTTTTGAAAGAAAATATAAAGGGTCTGAACGTAATGAGGTTATACCTGTACATTGTATTGTACATCAACAGAGTCTCTGCGCCAAAACTATTAAATTGAGCAATGTGATGAACGTTGTGACCAAAACAACTAATGCGATTAGGTCGAAAGGGCTTAGTCTTCGTCAGTTTCAAAGTTTCCTAGAAGAGTGCAATAGCGAGTATGGTACTTTACCATACTATTGTGAAGTTCGATGGCTAAGTCGTGGAAAGTTACTAGATCGATTCTTCGAACTGCGCAATGAAATATGTTTTATGGAGCAAAAAGGAACACCTGTACAGGAATTAAATGACGAGAAATGGGTCTCCAACTTGGCGTTCCTGGCAGATGTGACAGAACATATCAATATATTGAATAAATCTATGCAAGGAAAGCATCAACTCATCACAGACTTGTGTGATAGTATCAGATCATTCAAAATGAAACTATCCTTATGGGAAAGACAGTTAACTTCAAAGAACTTGATACATTTCCCAAAACTCTCAACAGTTCTGCAGTTTATTCAGGTCATGGACTTGCAAGATTAACAGAGTTGAACCAAGAATTTCAGAAAAGGTAACGTGGTGCAATTAGAGCCAATTTTCTAAATATTTGTTGAGCTTTACTCTACAGTTGATAATGTTCCATCTGAATTGCAACCTGAACTTATCGATTTACAATGCAATCGTCAACTGAAAAATAAATTCCAAAATAGAATTAGTTTGAGTGATTTCTATTCACATTTTCCAAGAAATACATTTCCTCTTTCTACTAGAAATGCCGCTCGTGTTCTATGTATGTTCGATTCACATATATATGTGTGTGAACAATTTTTTTCGCTAATGACATTAAACAAAAACCGCTGCAGAAATCAACTGTCGGATCAGAACTTAAAATGTCAACTTAGACTAGCTGCTGCACAAACATTGATACCTAATTTTGAAAAACTAGTGTGTCAAAAGAGAAAACTAGGTTCCACATTATATCCTTCATATTACAATTCGATTATTATTGTTGCAAAGTCAATTGTGCATTTAAATTGCGAGATCGGCATTCCGCCACTGCTCTGAAGGCTACGGAGTGCACGGTAGACTATTCCGGCGTGCAACGGGTAAACTCGCACGACCTGCTGTGCACACTGTGCATTGAGATGGTGGCCGCTGCTATAACCCATAAATGCATAACAAAGACACCCCATAAGAACCAGTATACTGGTGCTTTATGATTCTCTTAATTAAGTTATTTTTATGTTTAAGGTGTTGATAATTTGAGGTGGCTTTGGAGTGAGTCGGATGAATAGCAAATTATATTTCCAAATTTCTGAAATTTTGTGAATGAATGTAATTCCAAATGTCTTATATTTTTGTAAGCAGGGCTCACACTTATTCTGTTTATAACATTTCAATTTGCTCACGCATCAATAGCTTAAGAAGGCAAACATTCACTGGTAAACTTTTGTAATTTTTGAGACATAAAATCAAGAAATTGGACAGAGACGGATAAAAATTATTCCTTATTATACGTGGCATTTTAAAGCACTATTTTATATATATATATAGTATAGGCACAAGTGCTTATCAGGTTAATAATGTTCAGCATTTCGAATGCTTTACCTTCAATTATCCGCTATTTACATTCTTACCTCTTAGCATCATTAATATTTGAACATTAATTATGCTACATCTTTGTACATATTGCCACTGTTTTTGTTTCATAACTCCTATGATTAAATGACAAGTTTATATGTTATGAACTACCGCCATTTTGGATTAAGTAATGATCGTAACCTTATACTTTGATTACTTTTAACACAATCCTTTAAGGTATTCCGCTAGACTAATGCTTCTACACTAAAAAGATTATTTTGGAGATTTCACCGGTAAAAACCCCATATAAAAATCCCTACACCGGGTGGTCCACTCCAGTCGGCCCTCGGGTAAGTAGATAACCCTTCGTGCGTTTAAAGAGTTGCAGAAACCACAGGGGTAAATCCAGTCAGTGGCGTGCGAGAACACCATCACCAGCTGCACACGCCAGCTGAAACCTGGGAATTTCCTCTACTGCTCCACTCGCTCTCTTCAAGCAGAACAAAGTTCACACATGCCACTGACTGGATTTATCCCTGTGATTTCTGCAACTCATTTAAATCACGAATGGTTATCTACTTACCCGAGGGCTGGTTGGAATGGGCCACCTGGTATAAAACCCCTAACCCCTATATAAAGGAACAGTTTTTAGAAAAAGGTTTGTATTTGTTATATGTGTGCCTGTGAACAGCAAAACTCAAAAACGTGAAGTCCGATGAATATTAAACTTGGTATTTATGTTCAATATCTTCCAAACATGCGACACAATTATTTTAAAGGACATTCTCCAACTCCAAACCGGTCTTTACATAGAACATTTCAGAAAATGTTAGTTTTTAAAATGGTTCTAGCGATTTATAATAAGGTACTAAGCATACATTGAAGCTATATAATGAAAATAAAATGTACCTACATCTTGGGAATAGCCTCTGAAGTCCTTTTCATTCAAAATACATTTTGATTAATCTGTATAATTGGTAAACGTTAAGCGACAGACAAAAACACAGTGCACGAAAATCATAGATCTCTTAAAAAAATTATTTATTTGTAATAATATCTTTTGTGGCATAATCTGTTTTCGTGTTATTGTTCAATATGTCACTATTTTAAGTTCCTATGGATATACAGTTATTTCTCGCGATCTGAAAAATTATGCGCAAATTAATTATAAAAGTTTTTGTTATTGTCAAAAAAATGTTTCTTGTTTATATATAGGTTCTGAGTCACTGAGTAACGGTGGTATTTTATTTATTTATCTATTCTGTGTCTCCCAATTGTATGGAAAGGTTGCACGGTCAGCATATAGTGTTCAGTCCTCAGACATTTGACTATCGCTACTCCCTTTGTATCTATAAGGAAATGTGTAATGCATCTAATTCTGCAAACATTTATCTCGATTAAAATGAAGTATATATAAAAATAAGCTGCTATAATAATAGTTTGTATATCCATTAATAAAATATAGAGCGTAGAGAAAGTCATGCAAAAGGTAAAGGGCTTAAATGAAGGGGGACACCTCGCGCACCGCTACCTACGTAGATCTATTGTGGCTACTATCCCCAGGAATCAAGGATGAAGTTACGGAACCACTGAGTGTCAGGGTCACATCCAGACGAGCCATAGCGACGCGCGGAAGTCCGTAACAAGTGTTGATATCTCTTCATCCCGGCCCCAGACCCCACCAAGGTGTCCTATGGACGACTGCGGCCACCCAAACCTCACCCAGCACCGAGAAAAGTAGTTGCTATGCGCAAGCATCCGCGTCATCTGGCCGGCACCACCAGCACCATTGACCTCAAAGCACACCTGTAAGATGATAAGGGAATGAAATGAAGGAAATGGTGGAAAGGAAATCGTGGTATGAAATTAAGCACCCGCATTTGCCTAAGTGACAAGGGGAAACCTCAGAAAAACCTGTGTCAGAGCGTACGGTCGCCGGAGATCGAACCCAGGACCTTCGTCATTCACCTCGCCACGGCGCCTTTTCGCTCGGTAAGTCGTCTAAATTAAATGCATCAGATGTTTTTATAAACATGTTTTAGAAAGTGTATTTTTCCTATGGTAATAAACGCCGAAAAAGTAAAATCTTAGCGATAAAGTAGGTTACTTGAGCTGCCTGTATATAAGACCAAACGTTCCGCTGGATATTATGCCTCGTCTTAACAAGGAACATCAAGCTAAGGAATAAAGCAAGAAAGTTGAGGCGCTCTACAAGCATTTAACTGAGAGACAAGGAAAATTATGTTCCATAGCTAACGGAGAGATCCAAGAGGAAGAAAAGAGGAAGAAGGAAACGCAGATGAAGAGTAGGTACTGAGTGTATCGTATATAAACGTAGCTGGAATAATTTCACAAATTATCCCACATTTGCCCCCTTGAATATGCCCTTAATGATTGGGCGCTCGAGAATACGATAGAGTTGGCAGAGGGCTTCCAGTTGATGCTCATTTGCAAATGACTTCATCTTCTCTCTCTCTCATTCTGCTTTCCTCATCAATTGCAAGCAATTTTCATATTGAAGCTACCCATCCATCCTTGCGCTGAAATCCCTTCGCCCCAGCGAAAGTTGCCTCCAACTGGGGTACAATAATACGCGGTGCTTGCTAACTTCTCGGCCTGTATGTAGTTATCCGATGAATGCGAACTGTCTACCCTTCCTTGCTTCCGACAAATTTAACCATCAGATTCAGTCCAATATCGCCATCCCCGCTTCTCTTCCTTCGCCATGGAAAACGGATAGAGGCACAGCCAACTTCAAATTTCCTATAATACAATATCTACGATGCGTTTCGTACACGTTTTATGTACTTGTGAAAAGAACTCAAGCAGTTTTGAAACAGTCAACTGTTTTAAGGAGGATCGAATATCACTACTGGTGAAACATCTCGTTTTTGCACGATCGTTCATTTTCTACGTCTTCCCATATGTATTTACACAGAACGAAATTTAGAATTCCTCCGGCTTCTTCTTCTTCTTCTTCTTCTTCTTCTTCTTCTTCTTCTTCTTCTTCTTCTTCTTCTTCTTCTTCTTCTTCTTCTTCTTCTTCTTCTTCTTCTTCTTCTTCTTCTTCTTCGTCTTCTTCTTCTTTATTATTCTTGTTATTATTATTATTATTATTATTATTATTATTATTATTATTATTATTATTATTATTATTATTATTATTATTATTATTATTATTATTATTATTATTATTATTATTATTATTATTATTATTATTATTATTATTATTATTATTATTATTATTATTATTATTATTATTATTATTATTATTATTATTATTAAGGACTTCCTGAGATAAATAACTAGCATCTCTTTAAATTTAATACACTACCAGAACATGTTTGATTAATCCTGTGTTAAGCAATCTTATTACAATTTAATTACATTTGACAATATTTAACAACTTTTTCTTTCTCTTTTCTTCAACGGGCTTACCATTACATCTTTATATACGCGAGTTTTATTCTTCTTGTCACCAGATTCTATGTATTCTTTGATATCCTCGTTGCACTTGTTTCAAATGTGCCTAGTACTTCATATGAAATATTTTACTTTATGAAACTTAAATTTACAACTTAAATAATTATTATATCACCCTTAATTATTAACCTACCTAAGGCGCGGAGGACCCAGGTTTGATCCCGGTAGCGCCGGGGAACCTTTCTCCCCCTACGAGGCCAGGAAGTGGGTGCACTCAGCCTCGTTAGCTACCTGAAGGGCCAATTGAGGAGCTACTTGATAAAACAGTAGCGACCCCAGGTCACGGAGGATATGGGACGAAATGCTCTGAGTGGCTCCGTCCCCTGTCACTGCAGCCGGGCTCCGGACCGTGTCCACACAGAGGCCCTTGAGCCACAGAGAGGCCCTGCAGGTGACGCTCTACGCGAACCGTGGGACCGGTGTACTGGCTGGTGTTAGGGAATTGCTAACTGGCAAAATGTAGGGACCCTGCCCTCTGCTGTGCATGCTCTCCTGTGGTATGGCCGCCCTCTGTCTCCTCTCGCCTCAACCTTCCCTTCCTGGGGCGTCCCTTTGGGGCATAGGCACAAACGATCTCTGAAGTCGAAATGCCGCAGTCTCCCTCGGCACTGTCCTTCTCCCTTTCCCCTTCTAGCTTTTTACTCTTTCTTCTTCCCTTTGAAATAGTCCGTTTTATTAATTTTAAAACAGCACCTACGCCTTTTCTGTCCATTTTCCTTTTGAAATCTAATATTGCACAAACTTAAGCCACTTTTCAACAACCTCTGGAATTGCAATATATGAATTCGTTTCCAAGGAAGGCCACATCGATAAACATAAACTTGACATAGACACAGTATACTCGTAAATGGTGGAAGGTATTGCTTCGGCCATACGTTAACCAGGGATTGTAAATGATGGGTGTAACAAATATGCCCAACACCATTATTAACGGGTCTGTGTGTGTGTGTGTGTGTGTGTGTGTGTGTGTGTGTGTGTGTGTGTGTGGCGTGTGTGTGCGTGTGTGTGTGCGTGTGTGTAGTCCTGGAGGGGGATACCTTGACCCGCCGCGACCCCGACATGTATCTTTTGCTGGCTACCACCCCCCAAGGGGAAGGGATGAGACGAAGTGAGACCGGAGGCTTGTCAGGAAGCGGAACCAGCGAAGTCCAGAGAGGCACAGAAGTTCCCAAAGAGTTACAAATATTGACAGTACTTTCTCTACCCTGGGAAAGGGCGATAAGGGGACCCTTACGACCCGGACAGCAGCTTCCAGGGAGGCTCAATGAAGAGATTTCAGAGCGCAAGCAACTGTGTCATCTATCCTCAGTCGCCGGAACGTACCGCACTACCAACTAAACCTGAGAGATAAGGAAAGGAAATGAGTAATGAAGGGCAAGGAATCCGTGGAGAAGAGAAAGCACTCCAGCATTCGGCTAAGTGACATGGGGAAACCACGGAAAAACCCATGTCAGAGTGGGCGGTCACGGGGTTCGAACCCGCCTCCCGAATGCTGGCCACAGACATTATCGCCTATGACACCCCGCTCGATGAAACGGTTCTTTATTGACAATAATTGTATTGGACATATTTGTTACATTCATGATGTAGAATCCCTCGCAGGTGGAAGCAGTACCTACCATCCTGTATATTAGAGGAACAGGTAAAATACATATTTTGAAACTTCAATTGCATGTTTTTAACAATTACACTGAATGGCACACTTCGAATAGAATAACTGAATTAAAGGTGGAGGGACATTGCCTACCTCATTCTGGAGTTTTCAAGGATCTAATGCGTGTACACAGGTTTCCACTTGTGTTTAACGAATCTCCATAGTCCACGTCTCTGGCTTCAAATTCTTCTGAAAGTACTCGATCTCTATTACTCTCCATATTACGATATGTTCTGTACTTGCTATTCTATTTACAATAAGTAGAAGTATTATATTTCTCCCAAACATTCGATACCGATATTTCACTGGAAATACATGCTTTGAGATCCTCTGAATCCGACACACGCACGCGCGCCAACATACACAATCCCTGTTCGTGTTCGTGCGTCTGTGTGTCCCTCTGTGAACAACATAACTCAAAAATATTAAACACTCAAACACCAAACTTGGTATCTAAGTTCAGCATCTTCCAAGCATGCTACACGAGGTATTCAACAAAATCCCTCTCCCTCAAAACTACATTTGCATGGAAATATTTTCGGAAATTTTAATTTTCTCAGAAACGGTTCAAACAACTTTTATTTTAATAACATATTTTAAGTTCTCTTTATTATTAATGACTTTTGCGAATCTGGTACACCGTAAGAATAGACAAAATCGAGTAGGTATACACGTTATAGTAATATAAAAATTCATCACTCTATTTACACTACGTTACTCTATAAATGTTATTTTTGACTAACAATAATCTCAAATTAATACATATGGATTTGTTGTGTAGCACGTCCTCTCAGGCCCGTTCCCATCAGGTAGACGGTTCGCAGGTCAAAAGAGGAACGTGCTAAAGCCGCAAAGACCGTGGAGACCGAGAAACAAATATCTAATGACAAGCGTTAAGTTTGAAAGCTCAATGAAGTGACCTAACGAATAGGGAGATTTGCTAATACTGTTCCACTTGTACGTGGGTTGGATGAAATAAACCAATCATGTGCATAACAATTTCAAATTTCAACCAATGACAGCCTTCATTCCCAAAAAATTTATCAATTTTCACTATCACCTCCTCTGAATTTTAATTATCATCTCCTCTGCTTATCTTATGTTACGGTCAGGTTAGAGAATCTAGCTGCACTGTGTTACAGATGCTCATCAGCTGACGTAATTTTATGCAATAGAGCCACTAGGTTTAAATGTGAAAAATGGCTGACTCGCTTCGGTGAAAGATCTAATACTGAAATAGATAAGATAATTAAAAGAGGAACACCTCAGAACACAGAATATAACAGGAAATATGTTTGGTATTAGTTTGACAAAAGTACGTGCGGGAGCAGGAAACTAGGTCAATAATATTTAGTGTTGTGGACCGCGCCAACGGACGTTGATGTATCCCTTTCAAGAGCTTAGTAACTACAATGCAGCATTTAAACAACATTATTTAGGCTATATCATCCTTTAATTCGTGAAATAGTCTTAATAAATGCAACTCGTGATAGTCAAAATCCATAGATAAATTCTGTCACTTCGTGACTCGAAAATGTATTGATAATTTGACAATCACTCATGACTTAATTAAAACGTGAGAATTATGAAATTATTATTTTTTTTTTTTTTTTTTTTTTTTTTTTTTTTTTTTTTTTTTTTTTTTTTTTTTTTTTTTTTACTTTTAATATATCGCTGAACTAGCTCACCTCATTCCACACCATATTTCGGTTTCCTTTTGTATTATCTGGCGTTAAATTTGTACCCCACGTCTCTGTATTTTGAATCGCAGAGCACCAAATTTCAGCATTTTTACAACTTGTACTAACCGCCAATAGTGAGTAGGAAAATAGTAGCGATAGAAGTAGCGATTATAGGAATAAAAATTGAATCAGTTATTAGTTTTGAGCATGATCGTTTCTTATTAGTTTCTTATTAGTGCTTAAGGGACCCTGGGACTGAAAAATTATCAAACTGACCATTTTTAGGTTTATGCATATAAATGTTCCCCAGAACTTTATTCATAGGTTGGCAGTGAAATTGTTATATGCCGATATTTTTAAAAGTATAGAGCAGACTCTAAATGCAATGTGCGCTAAGTTTAAACGCCCCTTTTCTGTCTAAATTCTTGGTAGTGCTTGAACAAAATATGGCCAAAAAGGGCTAGAAAACAACTAAATTCATCAGATAGAACTTGTTAAGGTATGAGACTAAGGAAAGAGACTCCTAGACAAAAGAGGGAAGGTATGAAATTTGCAGCAGGACAATTTTAGGCCAAACAGGCAACCTGACTCATGATCATGATGCATGTGTGTGGAAAAATTTTTTCTCGACTTTACATTTTGTAATACACTATCCACTCCATGTGCATTAAATGTTGTGCTATGTTCCTAGACATTTTGCAGCATATGGTCCATTTATGTCATTTCAAATTCGTCTTTGGTTTCAAAATCTGAAAATTTGTTTAGCTTTAAATGTTAAATACACAAGAAGGTTATAAACATTTCAATGTCAATCAAAGCAAAGAAATTAATTACTTTAAAAGTAATTAGTTTTTCTTCCTGCCAGAGATTCCTGGTGTTTGTTGGACAATTAGAGTTTCTAAAATAATAAAATTGTTGTCATATTTTAGTGTTTGATGGGCATGCAGTTTTTTTAATATTATGATATTTTCACATTGTGAATAAATTGAATAATATATTCCTTCAAAATATAGCACAGATTGTGCTGGAACTTTGTGTGTAGTTTATAACATGAACACCCTTATGTGTGCAAAAGGTTATTAACATTATTTTGTTGTTCAACGACGCTGTCAATTGCTAGGATCACACCAGCGTCGCCGGTGTGCCGGAATTTTTGTCTCGCAGAAGTTCTTTTACATGCCAGTAAATCTACTGACATGGAACTGACGTTTTTAAGCACACTTAAAAACCATCAGTCTGGGCCGGATTTAAACCCGCGCCCTTAAGATCAGTACTTAAGTGTGGTGCTAAGTATTGATTTCATACCTATAACTATATATAACATTCAAAATTCAGTGACAGGTTCCCTTAAGGTATTAATCACATAGTAATAGGCTGAAAAAGATGTAAAAGATGGTGCCTGCAATGAAAGGAATACAGAAACAATAAATCAGATCAAAATGTTACGGATTTCCACATTATTCTAGAGTCAATATTTAGTTTACTCTAGGCATGTACTCCTCTAGCCATTTTTCGAAGAAATGTACTATACCGAAAAGTTTTAGATCAACGTTTTTTCAGTGATTATGAGATGTGCAATAAGCACAGTTTGTAGCTTAACGGTACAAAGTGAGAGTGGCATGAAACGTTTCTGAATTTCATTTCAGCCATTAGGCATGTACCGGAGAACTGGGAGATTTATGCTTTTTTGGAGTTGTATAATGCTAGCCAGGCCACATAGTGAGGATAATAGAAGGCAGTATAGAAGAATGGGACTTGCTTGGTACTGCAGAATTAATTAATTGGCTTGGCGCAAAATAAAATGTCGGGTAATAAATTCTGTCTGTCACGCAATATGGGGAGGGAGGGAGGAGTGAAGAGAAAGAGAGACGGAAAATGACCAATTTTTTGTCCTTGGTAGGGGGGAGGGCGAAGGGGGAACTAATTTAGAGAGCAGCATTAAAATTTTCTTCGTTTTGCAGAGTTCTCTGGAATTCAATTTGAAAGTTTTAAATATTCCGGAAGATCGGAAAAGGAAGATGTCGACTCTATTAGATTTAGCGTATAACTCCATAGAGAGGAAGGGTGGGGGAGGAGCAGAGGGAATTGTGAAAGCTACGACATCGTTGAGACAAGAGAAACTCTACCTAGAGGTAGCAAAAAAATAGATGTTGGGTCGGAGTTATAAGGAAAGATATGGTTCACGTTTAAATTGGATTGAGAAAATTAATTTCAAGGGAGAAATAGTAAACAAAGCTTTCGGAATGGAACTTATGGGAGAGTAGCCTTACAGTTGCTAAACATGCATAGGCAGATGTAATACAATAAGTGCACAGGGTGTCAACAGTGGTATAACGGCTTTAACTTGCAAAATGGCCTCTAGTCAGGTCGAAGTACAGGAACAGGTAAGCAATATTCTAATAAAAAACCACATGACTATACCACTTCGGGTCATTGAGAAATATTCGCAGGGCGTCACGTGCCCGAGGTTTGCTTCTTGCGTTTCAGAAAGCGTTTTTAACACCCATTAATTGGTTTCATCGCTCTGCATTGTTGGCGCCTGGCACATATGCAACCTTTAATTTCAGCTTCCGAAACCCCGGAAGGGCTAAAGATGAACAGGAGAGTTAAAAGTAAACTATACGTGAATTAGTGCTATGCCACAGCAACGCCCGACTTAAAATAAGTGCAGAGAACATGGGCGTCGACAGACCTTTTTTTTTTCAGGGGAGATCGCATGTTGGAACCTTGAGATCAAACCATATTTGAGTATGCTGTTGTCAAAAACTGTAAAAGATGAGCTATAGTGTTTGTTGCAGATAACCGTATTAATTTGTGCTAAATAAAAATTGACTTGATTACATAATTACATTACAGGTTTTCTGTTTTCAATTTCTGTCAGTAAGAATTCTCATGGACTTCAAATATAAGAACTTGTTCAAAAATAAAACTCTTATAACTGTCGCGACGCGCAACCACTATTGGTGACAACAGAATAAACATTTGTAACTGTTGTTACGGAGCTATTGTTGACGACAATAATTAGATATAGATATAGCTACTAATTGAAAATAATGCACTTTTATTTACATTAAAAATGTGAATAACATCACTGGTGAGCTTATTTGTAACACAGGCACTATGAAACGATCTACTGTACCTTTTGTACGAGTATCCCGAGGAAAATTTTTCTTTGCATCACAATTAAAACAACAATATAGTAGTAATTGACTGCACATTAAATTTATTCATTTCCGGGGGGGGGGGGGAGGAATCCCCCTTGCACCCCATTGTCGACGCCCACGGCTGAGAACCCTTTTGCACTTATTTCATTTAAACAAATAAGCATACTAATTCCGATAAATCACTTTCAATAGCACAGTCTAAAGGTCTAGTGATCTGAAGCATGAATGCAAGAGTTCTAGGTTATACCTACTCATCTTCGTAAAGGTCCAAATTAAGTTGGATTTGTAGGAATTTTACAACCTGGTGCTATTAAATTCTTTGGTAGAAAATGTTGTGGTAAGATGTCTGGATTAATTCCCACAAATATTGTAAAGAATTGACGTCTTAATCAAAGAAAATAACATGTCATATTAACAACATCATTCGCAAGGTATGGTGGAAACTTGGTTGGGATTTGAAGCGGCAGCATACAAGTAACCAGATTCGCTTGTAAGTGAAAGGCTTGTTCCGTCTCGAGCGGAACGGAATGTTTACGCTTGCTGACAGTTGAGCGTGTTGACGATTGCGCGGGTATCATACCTTACATTATTGTTGCAATTAATGTTCTTCCACACACCAGCTGTATGTATAACAGGATTGGAAGCACTAAAGGGATCCTAGTCCTGGGCATGTGGAATATGTCGTTATTCCAATTTCTCTGATATTGTTGTATGAAGCCTAACACAAGTTGAACCTGAAGTTCTTTCAATATATCTCCATTACGGTCCTATTTGGTGCATCCTGCAGTGAATCTCCTCTCACTAGTTGTTATTTGACGTTCATCTGTTCTTCTGAGTGTCCATGCCTAACTTCCATAACAAAGGGTGGTTCGTGCCAGAGTATAAAAGTGTGTTCAGGTATACCACAGATACTGCAGGACTTTGTTAAAGATACTCATAGTTCTCTTAAATTTAATAATTTTTTTCCGGAATGTGCCATTTTCAATAAAAGATAGTGGCGAAGATAGCTAAATGCTTTCACTCTTTCTACCTATTTATTATTAATACAAATTTCACTGGGGGTATTTGGGATATTTCCCACAAAATGACGTTATTTTTTATTTATCTCCATTAATTTCCACATCATATTTCATCCTTATGATATTTAAGTGATGAACAGAGTACTGAAAATCATTTTCATTATTTGATAGTAATGCCAAATCGTCAGCAAAGAGCAGAGGGTCAATTTGGAGATATTTATTGACTTTGTTTGCACCATGTCTTGCTTCCCTTTATCATTTCATAAAGTAGATCAAATTATTATTATTATT
This sequence comes from Tenodera sinensis, assembly GCA_030765045.1. NCBI lineage: Eukaryota > Metazoa > Arthropoda > Insecta > Mantodea > Mantidae > Tenodera > Tenodera sinensis. Next base: position 213,086,193 of record CM060962.1, on the reverse strand, counting down.
ATTATTATTATTATTATTATTATTATTATTATTATTATTATTATTATTATTATTATTATTATTATTATTATTATTATTATTATTATTATTATTATTATTATTATTATTATTATTATTATTATTATTATTATTATTATTATTATTATTATTATTATTATTATTATTATCATCATCATCATCATTATTAAAACATATTTTCTTGCAAGGCATAGCCAGAATTTCATGTGAAATTGAATACGTACACACATCATACAGATTTGGACTAAAAAGTTAGTAATTTAACTTTTTAATAAGTTATTGTTATTTACACAGTACCATATGCACCAATCATATTGACTTTATGTTTCAGTGCGTATTTGTAGCCCTCAACGATGAGAGTAGTTTCCCTTTTTAACTCACCACGTCCATGCTGGTGACCACTATCAGACTGTCAACACAAGTGAATGACTGCTTAGTTAATGGGCTTGTGTTCTGATCTGTTTCACTATAGAAAAATTGTTACCAATCTGTGAGCCCGAAAGAATATCGACGTGAAAGAGTGCAATTAATGGTAAACCGTAAGAAAATGACGAAATGTTACTACAGAAAAATGAAGATCTCGCTGAAACTCACAGTTTATGCTAGTTTGTGGAATTGTGTTAGTTGTTTGAATTTTCAAATACTGATACGTACCTTTTTTGCCTAATAACGGCATCTGGTTTTTCTTATGATTAGGAAGCCTGGAATTTCAAAGACATCGCATACGGATACGCTTTAAAAATAGTTGTCTATCGCATTAGCATACTAAACCTTTTTATACCTACAACGAACGTGTAAATGTGCAATGAAGGGCTATCTCTATTAATAAGAAATACTTAGAAGGGTAAGCTTCTGTAAGGGTAGGTCATAGACCAGTAAGAATATAGTCATGTAAAAGACGCATGAGATTTTTTTTTTTTTTTTTTTTTTTTTGAGGGCGGTGGACGAGGGTTTGTTTTAGGAATTAAATTATGGAAAGTTTCTACGCTGTGTATTCCCTTCGTAGCCTAAATACTAAACAAAATAAACACACTAAAATTGCAACACAAGCGTAGAGGTGAAAATGTCTCATTTCGATCAACTCTTCAGATGATTACACCGTTTCCTGAAAACACTCCTGCCATAACATCCCCAAAATACTCCAAGAAAGGCCTTTCCCTTTCCACAGCTGCAATTTAACTGAATATTCTTTTTCTTCCAGGTTCTCTCCTAAATCTTCGTTCAACTTTAGTTTGCTTTTAACATTCTTCCATTCTGAAGACAGCACGTCCTCATTTATCAAGTTAGTTTCAGATGCTTTGCCTCCCCTCAAGTTAGCTACTTAACCAACATTCACACAACCCCTTCCTTGTTAAAATTCTCGCCACCGTGTTCCTCCATATTACAAACCCTCGCTCTTCAGCTTTATTTTAAATTCTGTCCTATGTTTCACTAAATAACGCTATTATTTTACGCACCATACCCTAAGCACCACCACCACTTTGTGTCCAGGCTAAAGGGCTTGGAAAAAATATTGTCCCAAAATACTTCTCTAACGAAGCGTTTACTACTCGTAAGTATATGCTGTAAGTGGCAGAATCACGTGCGTTAATTTCGTATATGCCATATCTCCGGTACAAAGTTCCGATCATAGTAAATCGCTGAGGCTTCTGGAATTCCATGCTAATTACCTTGACTTAAGCGATTCCAGCAAGAACTGGTCCCAACTTTAAGGTTACGCATACGTGAAAATTGGGCAATATTGATTAAAAATGGACTTACTTGCTTTACTACGTGCTTACTATAAGTAGCAAAGGCACCTACTGTATTCCACTCTAAAATTTGATACCAAGATTTCACTGAAAACACATAATTTGGGACTCCCTCTATGCAAAAAGGCTTACACTTTCAGAAAAATATCTCTTTCTCCGTGTGTGTGTGTGTGTGTGTGTGTGTGTGTGTGTGTGTGTGTGTGTGTGTGTGTGTGTGTGTGTGTTTGTGTTTGTGTTTGCGTGCGCGTCTGTATGTCTGTGTGTTTGTTTCTGAACAGTATAATTAAAAACGAATTGTTGGTTAAATGCCAAACTTGGGATTCAATTTCAGCGCTTTCTAAGGATGCAACACGAAGATTTTCAAGAGAGAGAGAGAGAGAGAGAGAGAGAGAGAGAGAGAGAGAGAGAGAACACTATCCCAAACTGCGTTTTGCGTGGAAAATTTTTCAAAAATGTTGATTTCTAAAAAATAACTCCAAAGATTTTCATTAAATTGTGATTAAGATTCTTTGAATTTTCTGGTAAGAGCCCCTGAAGTCCGCTTCAGTGTGAATAAGTTTTGCATAAATGGTAAACTGTCAGCGATAGGCAAAAAGAGTAGATTTCGTTATAACTTCCAATTTATGTCAAAGAGATTTCTCTTGAGATTAACCATTTTCGAGACATTCCCTATTATTGTTTTGAATTCTCCAACTCCAATGTACTTTTTTCAAATGGGAACCATTATTGCTTTTCTTTCCTTCTTTCTTTTTCTTTTTTCCTGATCATGCAAAGAGAATGGAATTTCAAAGCCATCGCATAACGACCCGCTCTTTAGAGATTTGATTATCACTTAAGCTAAAGGTGGGCAAAAGCGGATTCGTAAATCCCTGTGACTCATAAACGTTTTACCGTGTAACTCTGCAACACAACGGTTCAAACCTCCTTGTTTAGTTGATTGCAGGAGTCCATAGATCACTAAGTGGCCGGTATCAGTTGAGAAATTATGTCTGTGTCAACACCGTCTACCTCATTTGTAACAAGATATTACATGGTTTTCTTCGGACCAACATTGAACGATTTTATTGTAGATATCATGCCGCATACAACGAAAAAAATAGTGCTTTCTGATCTGCATTTACGTATAGTATACAATTATTATTATTATTATTATTATTATTATTATTATTATTATTATTATTATTATTATTATTATTATTATTATTATTATTATTATTATTATTATTATTATTATTATTATTATTATTATTATTATTATTATTATTATTATTATTATTATTATTATTATTATTATTATTATTATTATTATTATTATTATTATTATTATTATTATTATTATTATTATTATTATTATTATTATTATTATTATTATTATTATTATTATTATTATTATTATTATTATTATTATTATTATTATTATTATTATTATTATTATTATTATTATTATTATTATTATTATTATTATTATTATTATTATTATTATTATTATTATTATTATTATTATTATTATTATTATTATTATTATTATTATTATTATTATTATTATTATTATTACTATTATTTTACATATGTTCTACCACAAACCTTTTGTTACTTTCTCTACTGGTAAGTAGGGGAAGTATTGTATTCCACCCAAAAATTCGATGTCGAGATTTCACCGGAAATATATGTTTTGAGATCCCCTGAATTCAAAAAAAGCATTTTTAGAAAAAGGTCCGTGTGTGTGTCTGTGTGTCAGTCTGTGTGTCAGCCTGTGGACAGCATAACTCAGAAACGAAAAGTTGGTTAAAAACCAAAGTTAGTATTTAAGTTTAATGTCTTTCAAGGACGCGACACGAAGATTTTGAAGAAAATAGCCCCACCCTAAACTACCCTTTACATGGAAAATTTTTAGAAAATTTTGATTTTCTTGAAAATGGCTCTAACGATTTTGATTAAAATGTCATATGTTTGAGATATTTTTATGACAAATGAAATGTATATCTTGAATTTTCTGGCTATAGCCCCTGTAGTCGATTTACTCTGGACGACTTTTGCATAACTGGTAAACCGTTAGAGATAGACCAAATCATACCCCACAAAAAATGTAGATCTTGCTAAAGTACACAATTTATGTCTCAATAATTTTTTTTTAGGGTGAGCCATTTCGGAGATATTCCTTGTTGTGTGTGTGAGTTTCGGAAAACTTAGAACTTTACCGGAATGCAACAATGTTGTTCATTTTTTTTATATGTTAATCGTGCAAAGAGAACGGAATCTCAAAGCTTAAAAAGATTTGACTATCGCACAAAGCCTATTGTATTCTAATATTCCCCTTGCACCTACAAGGAAATAAGCAATAAGATAATTTGTACGAATGTTTATCTTAACTAACATGGAGATATAGGAATAAGAGTTTGTTAGAATGGTTAGTACAAGAGTAGAGAAAGTCTTGTGAGTGCAACACATCAGATTTTTTTTTTCATTTCTAGCTTAATATCAATGTTCCTAATTGTTTCTGATTTTGAATATCTTACTGACCTTAAAAATCCCTTATATTATGCTACAGCGGTATATTACTGTATAATAGGTCTCGTAAGATAATACTTTTTCCTCTTATATCCATGCTATCTTGCATTATCTTGTTTATATTCATTCTAAATTTCTTTAAAGGGATATTTGGTGCATTATAAGCACAAAATATAGAACGTTGTTTTAAATATATGCCTATATATCCTTCCTCAGCTCTCAATTTTGACACAAAGGTTCTTACTTAAGAAGCTACATCCCCTTTAAACGAGTCATTGTCAATCACACGTTATTTATTTGATTCGCTTGCAATCATAATATCAACTGACCTTCGCATTGCTGTTGCTAGAAACATATCATGACTGGCATTTGATCTCTTTAAATTAGCCTGGATTATACGTACGTTGTGTGCATGCATTTTATTATTATGACTGCCTCGCCCTGGCGTTCAGTAACAACTTTCTAAAGATTGGACATTTCATTTGGTCAAAACGACATCCGTCCTTATGAAATGTAATACAAAAAGGATTATTTGTACAATCTTTAGCATGCCCTCCGCAGTTAAGGCAATCCTCTTTTGTATTATCTTCTGTTCTGCACTGGTAGGCTCTATGTCTTAGGTCAAGGCACTTATAACATCTTAATATAAAAACCTTTACTCACAAATGGCAGTCTGTCCACCCTATGTTTACTTTCCTTTTCTTTATCAACTGCCTAGAAGGCTCCCTGTGTACACCTATGGTTACATTTAAGTTTCTAAATCTGCCATGACGAGCATTGACGATTATTTCAGAAGACTGTTCCCCTAAATAAAGTACTGAGATAAAGTATATAGTGTTTTTCATGGATGATCGAAAACTTTTGACTAGTAGTGTATGTACGTAATGTATGAAGGTATGTGTGTACGTCCATGTATGTGTATACATGTGTATGTATGCATGTATGCATGTGCGCGCGTATGTATGGTAATCTCAAAGACACTTAACAGATTTTGATAATTCGTCCTCTACTTAGAAGTCCTATTTTCTGACGGACATGGGGCTATAAAATTAAACCTTGTAATTTCAGTTGAGGAAAATGCCATGGAGTAAATAATAGATCCTGTGCCCTACCGGATATAAAATTAAAAGCCGGTAATATTTTATTTCAAGGAATATGCATACATGGCCATGATGTAACATCAAGCAAACAGAAGACAGCGCTCAAAAGGAACAATCAATCCAGTTTGTAACAGTATGAATTGTACGTCATATTTCTTTAATTGCTATTTATTAAATACTCCAGACCTGTATGTGATGAAACAACGTCAAAAAGTATAAATAATCTTTATTCTCGTTCTATAGATGTATGAACTGAATTTCTAAATGTCAAAACGTTTTAATAATGTTTATGTAAGAAAGTGCTGTACAATAATTTCTTAATAAACGGGAGGGGGTAGATGAAATCAATCAATTAATTTATTTATTTATTTATCATCCAAGCTTAAAATGCTAACCGTGTGGCGTAGAGTCAGCCTGCTAGTAATAAATAAAGAAGTTCTGGCTTTTTGAGACCACATTGGAACTTTCATTCTTCCTGGTTGGGGTATAATTTAAAACTTAAGAAAGCTCTTTGTGTTTAACCCTTTTGTATTTCATTTCATTTGTGTATTTTAGTTGTTTACTTCCTTCTTGCTTTCGTGCGTTTGTTGCAGTCTCCCTTGGATTCATTTCCGAGTTTCGTTAAGAAAAAGACAAAAAATGTATAACTTCCCAGGTCTGTTCTTTTTTTCTTTCTTCTACAAACACTTTGCCCTCTCCCCCAACCCCTATTCTTCCTTTGCCACACCCCCTGTCTCTTTCTAACTGGCCATAAATAACAAGTAGTGGAAATTCTGTGCTTTTGTATATATACTTTATAGCACCCCCACCCCTTAAGAAAAGCACAAGAATGTAGCTTGAAATGTTTTTCCAACTCTTTAAAAAAGAATGGACGAAGGAGCAAGCACAGGAACAGCAAGAAGAAAAAACAAAAAGAGGAATGGTCCAGAAATAAAAAGCTTCGCCACCATCACCTCGCCCGCCATTGTCTTTATTTTCTCTTCGTCTCTCGCTAGCCTTTTTCTCTTTTCTATTTTTACAATGCAAGTATAAGACAGGAGAAGACTTTTTCCCTCAAAACTGTAGGGGGAATCTTAAACAGACTTAGAGTGGCGTTTGTTTGATGGCGGATCCGATTCCTCTCATTGCTAATAAGGGAAAAGTTAAGTAGCCGGTTGCTGTCGTCTGACTGAGGAGGTAAAATTAGCAACAATGTCATTCATCAGCTTGCTGCAGGCCTCATTGATCACAGTATTTCCTGAAACGAGGCTCAAAAGCGATCTTGGAACATCCAAATAAAGGAGGACCTTTCCCCTCTACAAGTTACTCGTCGCCACACGTGGAAACTGCGCCAGGAGTATTAATAATTTCATGATAGAGCATATACATATTTTTTAGTAGGACTGATATACTCATTAAATACAAGGCAGTTAGGGTTACACGTGCATATATTTTGATTGCCAATTGAGGACAATGTAATGAGCAATATTACATCATAATTTGCTTTATTTGTGGACTTATAATTTTACTTAAGAGTAGTATGTTTTCCGGTTGGTTATGACCTTCAAGTAGGCGTGGCATGATACAGAATGGGCCAGCCTCATGATATCGAATGGTGAACTGAAACCTAATTCCAACACTTTCTCCAAGGCTGATGACCTCACAGCACCTATGGCAGTATGTCACGCATTGAGGTGTGAACAAAACGGGTAGTATAGACAACAGGCGTTGTTCAATTTGCGGCGCAGTTACGACCATGCAAAAACGATCAGGTAGTAAACTTTGTGATTGGTTTGTGAGAAAATCATTAGCACAAAACAACTGGCACCCCAAAGTGGATACTTATTAAAGTACTATTTACCAAGTTTACTGCGCTATATATAAATTCAGCTTTTTATTTATATTAAGCACCAATAAAATAATATGGCGTACATCACCCAGGCTGTTATCTTTCTATATTCTCATCGAAGCTTTCCTTAATAACTAAAACATTTATTTTAATCATGACAATGTTAATAAGGATACTAATATTACTACTACTACTACTACTACTACTACTACTACTACTACTACTACTACTACTACTACTACTACTACTACTACTACTACTACTACTACTACTACTACTACTACTACTACTACTACTACTCTACTACTACTACTACTCTACTACTATTACTACTACTACTACTACTCTACTACTATTACTACTACTACTGCTACTACTACAACAACAACTACTACTACTACTACTACTACTACTACTACTACTACTACTACTACTAATAATAATAATAATAATAATAATAATAATAATAATAATAATAATAATAATAATAATAATAATAATAATAATAATAATAATAATAATAATAACAATAATAATAACAATAATAATGATAAATATTATGCTTGTTATGAAAAAATTAATTCAATTATGGTAATTTATGTGAATATGTGACAATAGAGTATATTTTAGTGGGGGAATGGTTATACAGTCATATTTGCAACCTTTCATGCGGTAAAGAAGTTTTCCCATGTTGCTCTCTTGATGTTCATTTGAGTTGTTATATTTCTCAAAAGTACAATTCCCACTTTGTTTCCTGAAAAATCGTGAAAATTTACCCTCCTCTCCTATTTCCTATAAGTTCACAAAATGTAGTTTATCTTTACGTTTATGTAATCTGTTGTTACGCAAGCTATAGCCTGTAAAATTTGGGCAAATGCAAATCTTATCTGAACGCCATCTTGTATAATTGAATGTTATTGATGTCGGAAGTGCGTGAAGTAGAGTTCAGAAAACATGCCTAAAGTGAAGCTAAGTATTCGAATAAAATTTCAATTCGTGTCGCAATATGCTGAGGAAGTGTTTTTGACATGCACTATTGTAGACTGCGTGCCGTTAGTGTTAGAAAACAATGAAGGGTATATTACTTGCGTTGTATTTCAATGTTTAGGGTGAAAATCTTTTCCCTTAAAGGTTTAGAATTAGATTAGATTATACTTGTGCTTTGGGAGGGAGGGATGAGGTAGAGACTTGAAGAGTGAGCAGACCCGAGATACACCATGCGTAAGCGTGGACAGGGTCCCTAACGATTTCAGATTAAAGATATCTGTCGGTGTTCAAGTCTACCCACAACCCCCGTGAGCCACGAGGTTCTCTTAGGGGAAGCCGCTCAATCCGTCAGCACTTTGACCGACGCCGGGGAAAAACTGTCACAAAGCGCACTACCACCACCCAGCCGCAACAGTGAGTGAGTGGGTGTGTCAGGTTTAAGGGCCCATCGACAACTTGGTCATCAGGGCCTCAGCCGCAACATGCCAAGCACTTTCACTCCTGAAACAAATGATTATGAAGATCATGAAGGAAACAATGGACAAGAAATAATGGAAATAATGCAGCAATCAACTAACGACTCCGGGATGGAACCCAGGACTCGTGAATGTACACTTCATACGTTACTACGTAAAAACGCAGATGGAGCTTAGACATAACTAAACACTATCAGGCGGCAAAAGGCAGCAGGACTTTTAAGATAGTAAAGACTTCCTTTGTCACGTACGCATGTCGTTTTCATACTGTAGGTATATCTATTGGATGGAAACCTGCAACTCTAGTGTTACTCGTACGCACTTCGGAAATACTGTCACTTTACGGTATTCCTAGTTTAATGTTGTCTGCTGTAGTGAGTCACAGAAACTATGAGGCATTTTGACTTTACTTGTACGAAGTCCTGCATACGGTGTGCCAGATGTAGTGGTGGCCTAAATAGGATTTTCAGGAAAGCACCTATCGGATTTGGGTGGACAAGGGTGATTCCATATTCATGCCATTAGCCAAACAAAGGCACATCTCCCTGTACACGATTCACACATTTCGCAATATAGGGGCTGCAGGACATGGGAAAGGAAATCATCCGGTAGGAAGAATAAAGTGTCTTTTTACATCCCTAAAGATGAGTTTTCCTGAATTTACACATCTCGCCTTTATATGTATCTTACAGAGACAATTGTGTTAAGTGCACGAGCCCGTAACCACGGAATACTGTATGGCAATTTATACAAAGTTAAGACATGACTCCGTGACAACTTGAGGAGTGGGGCTTAGCACTTCGCCTGAAAGGCGATCTTTTGTACCTTTGCTCCTGAGGGGACACCCCCCGAGGGGATGGATGAGGCGAATGGATCTGAAAGGCGGTCGGAACTTTGCCACGACATAGCAGGTGGCAAGGACCCCGTATTTTCCCAGTTAGAAGCACCCCGGCGGAGCCTGGCTCATTCCCGTTCCTCTCGTAATCCAAGGGGGGCTCGGAAATCGGCTTTCCCCTCTCGAGCTTGTACCATCCCATGGGGGGCCAGAAACCAGCAGGCTCACCTTCCAATCAGGGGGGACAGATTTTCAGAGCACATCCTTTCACCCTGCCGTGCTGCTGCCAGTACGCTCGCCGACGTTTCCAACACAGAAAAAACCTAACGGGATGAAGGGTGAAATGAAATGATTAATGTAACGAAATGGAGGAACAGAAAATTCGGAGCATATGGAAATCCTTCCCAGTATTCACCTGGCGACCCAGGGAAGTCTCCGAATTAACCAATGGGTCAGGAAGGTCGCTCACGGGGGTCGAACCCACGACCTCCCGAATGTTACCCCCTGAGCTAGCCCGCTCGTATGTTAAGACATGCTCGGCAACATTATCATTGTGACAACTGAAACTCTAAATTCAGAGACATGTATCATGCCTGTGAAAAATCTGATGTGTTGCACTCACAAGACTTTCTCTACTCTTGTACTAAGCATTCTCACAAACTCTTATTCCCATACCTTCTTCGCGTTAGTTAAAGTAAACATTTGTACAAATTATCTTATTGCTTATTTCCTTGTAGACGCAAGGGGAATGTTAGAATACAGTAGACTTTTTATTATTATTATTGTTCCATTTATATCCCGCCTTTAACTGCAGAGGTCATATCGGCGGCCTTGACTATTGGTTTTACTCGTTTACACCGGGGGGGGGGGGGGTTTATACATTGGATTTACACACACATTCACACTTTCATTCATACTTCCAGACTCAGGAAGCATGAGGAATAATCTTGGCTGGAGAAAAATTCCTACCCCCGTGCCGGGAATCGAACTCGGGACCGGGCTTTGTGCGATAGTCAAATGTTTTAAAGCTTTGAGATTCTGTGGTCTTTGCACACCTAACATACAAAAAAGTGAAAAACGATGATCCAGTTCACGAAAGTTATGTAAGTTTTCAGAAACTCACACACATAACAAGGAGTATCTCCGAAATGGTTCACCTTACAAGAAAATTTATTTAGACATGAATTGTGTATTTTAGCAAGATCTACATTTTTTATATGTTGGTCTATCTCTAACGATTTACCAGTTATGCAAAAGTCGTCCAGAGTAAATACGACTACGGAAGCTATGGCCAGAAAATTCAAGATATACCTACATTTCATTTGTCATAAAAATATCTCAAACATATGACATTTTAATCAAAATCGTTAGAGCCATGTTCAAGGAAATCAAAATTTTAGAAAAATGTTCCATGTAAAGGGCAGTTTAGGGTTGGGCTATTTTCTTCAAAATCTTCATGTCGCATCCTTGAAAGACATTAAACTTAAATACTAACTTTGGTTTTAACCGACTTCTCGTTTTTGAGTTATGCTGTCCACAGACTGACACACAGACACACACGGACCTTTTTCTAAAAATGCCTTTTTTGGATTCAGGGGGTCTCAAAACCTATATTTCCGGTGAAATCTCGACATCGAATTTTTGGGTGGAATACAATACTTCCCCTACTTACCAGTAGAGAAAGTAAAAATTGAGTGACGAAACCAATAATACGATAGTAAAGTATACATTACCTACAATATAGAGGTATTTTTACAGACTTCCATCTACTTTCCCGAAAAACAAAGCCCATGTAGGACGTACTACAAAGGGTAGCACCTCAGTCATCGCCATCTATCCAGATCTACTGTGGCTGCTACCCCTTTGGAGGAATAGATCAAATGGAGGCTATAAGCCGAAGGCAGACAGTTCAAAAAGACAAACCTAGCTTGAAGACCCAAACCTGTTTCCGGAGCTGCCCAGAGAGAGAGAGAGAGAGAGAGAGAGAGAGAGAGAGAGAAAGAGAGAGGGAGAGAGAGAAAGCGATGAGCGATCCATACAACCAGGCAGCACGCTGATGTCCACTTGGAAGTCTACGCCATCTGTTCGGCACCTCCTCATGCAGTGAAACTTGAAAGTGTATAGAAAGAAAACATAATGAGAGGGAAAGGAAGTCGTACTAAGAAATAATCACCCCAGTATTCCCCACCAATCAGAACAAAACACCAAAAATTCAAGGTGAGAGTTGTCAGCTGGATTTGAACCCGAAATCTCCCGAATGCAAGCCTCACACGTTACCGCGGAATGCAGCCGCCTTACTAGTACATTTAATATTACACCTAAATTGACTGTTTGATTGAGCGACAACGTTATCTGTTTATTTCTTTAGCTCAAAGAATAATTGGTAGTTATGTGTCGCAGAGGTCAACCAAACTCTGCTCGCCTACTCTCATTACATATTACTGACACGTGTTTTCCTCGTAGGTGCGCAATGTTGATTTGTCATTGCAAGATATGTTACCACTTCTCACAAATAGCAATAAAAGGTATTATTTACAAAATCCCAAAGATTTGGAATAAGTGCACCATCTACTTGTGATGATGATGCCTTACGAGTATTATTTCAGATCGTATTTTTTGTTCAACTTCCATTGCACCATCGAGGGTCGTCCTTTCATAAAAGTTTAAATTTAAGTCCTTTGGTGTTTTATTGAATTTAGCCGATAGTCGTCTTTGAGCCGTGATGAACAGGGACCAGCAAGGAGGACATATTCATGAGATGACCGGACATCGTGATCTCTCCCCTTCTTTATCCTGCTTATTGCTTCCAACACACCCTCTCTCAGATGATTCACAAAAGATTACACCAAACAGATTGCGCTGCTACGGCCGTAGAATTCCCTTCCCCTCAAAGTTCTGTTGACAGTACGTGGTGATCAGTTTCTTTTGTAGAAAGGATTCAAATATTATTCGAAAATGGCTACAGTGCAATTTAAATAATTTTAATGATTTAAAGGCTCCTTTTGCCACAAAAGAAAAACGTTTTCACAGGCATGAGACACATGAAACCAGCAACTATCTAACTAAAGTATGTCGTTGCCTTCCTCCCCCAAAAATTTCACCAGAGTTGCTTTAGTATTATTATAGTATGGATTAATGGATTCTTTTACTCCCAATATCGATTTTCAATAGTGTTAAGATCCCTTTCTTGCCGCATATGGCGCCACAGACAATGAAAATTTGTGATACATGTAACAAAATGATAATTGGGAAAGAAATTTTGGGAAGCAAACGTTTGAGGCCTAAGTTTAGGATACATCGCCGTTATTTGCCAGTTATGAAGACTGAGAAAAACTTGGAGGAAATCTCAGTCAGAGAGGATGGTTCTGATAGGACTGAACCACGGTCCTTCCGACTGCAGAGTCATCTCGCTCGTTCCTACATCGATGAACTCTATAGAATTTTACACCTCTAAAAATTCCATACCTAATTAATCCTTACTCTTTTATCATCCTATTAATTCACTGGAATTTTTGTTAAATACGCAGACACTTTTCTGGAAAACCCTACATGCCAAATTCTTTGAAACCTTTTAACCATGTTTGTGTTCATTGCTTCTACATTTTTGTACTTACAGTCAACAAAGATGATACTTATCATTCCTAATGCTTCCTCTACAGATGAATATAGTGGAAACCTTTGAAATGCGGGATTTTTATCTTGTCTATAAAACATTACCTGCGAAAATTGCTTTGAATTCTTTTCATTCCAATGCTATCTAAACAAATGTACATCAATAGGTAACTATTCACCTTCCATAATTCATTATATCTCAAAAAAATATCTTCATATTCCGGCTATATGCATTGCAAAATTTATACTGTTAATATTTCATTTCAATTTGTCAATTCTGGAATCGTGAATTTCAAGAATTAGAATTAGAATTTATATAGGTTCCTATGCTGCTTAAGCGACGTGTTAGTCAAATCATAGCATGTAATAAATACCTAGGAATATCTTTGACAACTTAAAGATTAACATCACTGTAAGCGAGTGAGCATCAGGAAATGTTTCATTCACATTTAGGAATATCAGGATTTTTTTTTTTTTTTTTTTTTTTTTGGTTAGATTACGATAAACGGATGTTTCACTATAGAAGTCACTGTATTGCCATATTCCCTTTACACCTACAAGAAAGAAGTCTTCTGGATCATTGTATAATACTTTCATAAATAATACGGCAGGTAAATCAAATCAATTAAGCTATTATTCTAGGTTTAAAAGGCCACTCGTGTAACGTTGTCTTTGTATAGGTAAAGGGTACAGATGTGAATATCGTTCGTGTCGGGCAAGCGCGCACACACACACACACACACACACGCACACACACACACACACGCACACGCACACACACACACATTAACCCTTTTAGTGGTGAACTACGAATCAAGCCCCGAAATTAAAAGTACTTATGAAACTGCAAGTAGCCTTTACCTTGGGATACTTTGCATTCCCTGGGGGTTTACCGGGATACATGTATCAGATGAACAGGATACATGGAGGACACAAGGATACCAAGCTACCTGGGTCAGATACACACACAATTATTTGATCATGAATGGAGCGTCGGCAAAAGGTAAAGCTAAAGGTTCTGAGGGAGCCCCGCGAAGAGGTCATCCGGCCCTTGTGCCTCTACCGTAACCCCTGGGAGGGAGAGGTGAGGAAGAGACCAGAAGGGTCAGCAGATCCAGAAGAGGACGGGTGTAAACATGGACGTCCCTAATGTTTCCAGTTCGAACGTATCTAACACCGCCTGAGTCCTCCCACAAGTCCCTAATCCCCTGGGATCCCCCCTGGTGGAGCCCACACAAAGGCGTGTCCTGACCGGGCAGTCCGAACATGGGCCAGTGAAAAAATAGTTAGAGAGGACACCCCCATCGCCCAGCCGCAACTCGCCGAACACCGCCGTCTGATCCTACCACCCTAAAACAGATGCTGTTGTAGGAAATATGAGTACAGTAAACTCGTGGTAGAAGAGGAACCATCCCTGCAGTTGCCTACCGACCAGGAGAGGCGGTGCCTGCGGGTGGAACCTGGGACCTGGAACCTCCCGAATTCGAGTCGCATACGTTGCCGAGGCGCTAGCTCGGCCGGTAGAGAATCGGCAATGGTAACCAAATGCCTATGATTCGAGCCCAAAGTTTTGAAGTCCAATGATCAATTTCCTGTGTGAATTACATCGTAAACTAATGTATGTCTTTACAAATATATATTAAGATAATAAAGACCAGAAATTGTCATGTATGCGTGTGAGGGTAATGTCCAAAGCCCTTCAACCTATTTTGATAATTCTTTCACCATTGAAAAGTCTAACGAACATGATCTACAGTACACCTGACTTAATTTCATAAATTTCCTAAATATTATAAAGTATTATTGCCTTTGTACTTGAACACACTGGATCCATAAAAGAATATACTTGCCGAGAAGGCCTTGGCCCTTAGTGAGAGTACCAACGAATAGAAAATGGTTGTTCTTACTCCACAGAATACGCATATAAAATAAGACAAATGCCGTAGATATTTCAAGCAGAACTTGTGGATGGTCACGATTTAGCAGAAAAGACACAGGAAAACGAAACGGTACGTTACTCATACGTTATCAATGGCAAAATACGATATTTTAATCAACCTCACGTAAGAAAGTTTGCTTTATTTCCTATTTATGTTATAATCAAGATCTACATTAGAGAGTGGTAAATAATTGTATATTGAGAATAAATTGTTGATATTAGATATCAGTTAACTGATATTTTATATTTAGCAACTTAGAATATTATTTTTCTCACTTTTCCAAATCGGTTAGTAGCCGTGGGATGTGTTATCCAGCTTCACCTCTCTTTGATTTTGTATGTTAAGAATTTCTGTATTATGTGAAAACTATGTAGCTTTTATGTTATTAAATAACTACAGGACCAAAGAGAAGGTAATAAGGTTTCAAATTTCACCTATTGTAATTATCCAACAAGTTATTCGGCCATTCCAACAGATGACTGTTCCATCGCTAAAGGATACTTATAGACCCTGCAGAATGTCCAGAGCTTGGAAAACTTTGAAGGGGTTAAGAAGTTCAGACGTTGCGCCCATGTTTCACAGCATTTTGTGAGAATATCAAGTAATTTATCATCCGTTATAAGTACGAGTATTAGTAGATACTTGACTTAATCATTAAGTATAAGGGGTATACGCCATAAAACTCCTGTATATCAGGGATGCCAGTTTGTGGCCCACGGTGTACTTTTCCTACATTCCCCTTCCAACACTGTGTGTTGCTGGTGGTGGCACTTTACAACACTGTGCCAACGGTAGGCAAACTGGAGAACAAAACAGCAGCACTACTGCTCTAGTTCATAAGGAACTGAAAGAGGTACATGAAATTAATGAAATCGTCATTTGAGTCCAAAAAGCTACCCATGAAACATCGCGGAGTAGCTAGAATTAGATACACGTTTTAGTAAAGCAAGTGGTAAAAGCTCTAAAATTTAACTAAGTTTAGGAATATAAATAGGAAAGATACGGAGGGGGTTCGGCACTGAAGCCAGGCTTGTTTTATCTATACCCCCAAGGGGGCAACCCCTGGAGGAAGGATGAAGTGAGAGGAGACACCGGGCGGCCAGATCCACAGACATTCACAGAGGTCCTTAGGGTTTCCCAAGTTTAACGACACCTCAAAGTCTTTAGGTCTTCCGGAGCAACTCTGGGGGACCCCGGCGCGGAGTCCAAGACTTCCTGATGTAGCCCCCACCCAGATCCCACGGCCAACGACGGAGATATCATCCCTACCAAGCTGCACCTAACGCTTTGACTGACACTTGCAACCCTGAAAGAACTAACGAGATGAAGGATGAATGAAATTATTAATGAAACGAAATGGAAGGACGGGAAATTTGGGGAATGCAATCATCTTTCCAGCATTCACCTGGCGACCGGGGAAATACCCGAGAAAAAGACACATAAGTCAAGAAGGTCGGCCACGGGAATCGAACCCAGGATCTCCCGAATGCGAGCCTCACACGTTACCCAAGAGCCATCTTGCTCGAAAATAATTAATTACTAAGTTAATTTACTTCTTTTGACACTAGATACTTAAATTTACAATGATAGGCTCGTAATTCATAAGATATACAAGACACTCAATCGTAGATCACTTCTGTAAAGTGGAGCGGTTTTAGAGTTGTAATACACTTGTAATGTTTGCTTCTTAACTTTCCGACAAATTCAAAGCGCTGAACATAGGTAAACACAGCATCTGTTGGTGCCACTGTAACTTCATTCCAAGGGTATAAATTTTAATTTCAACTTTTTGTTTTACCTTTTTTGCCTTTTTTGTTGCATGTGTTGGTGTGGGTTGTGCAAAATGGGGCTCAATTTGTCAGCGGGAGTGTCAGGGCTGCTGGTACTTAGGTGTCCTTTGATAATTACAGCACGATGCCACTGCCTGTAACAACGGCGCATG
This sequence comes from Tenodera sinensis, assembly GCA_030765045.1. Lineage (NCBI taxonomy): Eukaryota > Metazoa > Arthropoda > Insecta > Mantodea > Mantidae > Tenodera > Tenodera sinensis. Next base: position 213,069,196 of record CM060962.1, on the reverse strand, counting down.
GCTGCTCCCGGAGAAGTGTTTCCATATGAAAAATAAGTGACTGTCGCTCCGTGCAGTTGCTACAAGGTGTTTAAAAATTGTGCTATTCTCTCGTAAAATGCGAAGTAGCAATTTCTATATTAGTCTATGGCAAATAGGCATAACTTTACTTTCTATCGGGATTAATTTTGCCTTGTTGCTTCGAGATTGTTAAAATAAATATCTAACCCAGTAGAAGGAAAGAACAGGAGACGATTGCAATGAAGTACCAAGAAGAAAGACAACTAAAGGAAATAAACAAAGATAAAAGGAATCGAGTGGAAGAAGAGGAGAACGTTGTGAACAACGAAAAGCTGTGACAACAGAAATGTGAAAAGGAAGAGGGCAATCCTGGAATTATAAAAAGTAGAAACTATACATTGAAGGTATAATCAGGTACGACCCTTATTCTAGATTAATTTATACAATCCTAACATTATAAATAGGTTGTTGCTGTATTCAATATCTGCATAACTGGTTGATTATAGCGGGCGTGTCAATAAGAGCAATGGCGTAATACCGGAAGTATAAGATGCTGTGGTTTATAGAGAGAACATGAAATCATTTCGTTATATTCTTTTCTCTGAGCAACGAAGGTACAAAGGTCTCTATGCATTATTAAATATAGAGTCATTAAAACTTGAATTTAAAATAACTTACTATGATGTGCTGAAAATAGGCTACATCACAGTCTATAACACCCACTGACTTCTCTCTTAAGAGTGGAATGCATGCATGTTAATTAATTATTCTTTCACACTAGGCGTATGTAGGGAAAGTTTGGCAACGTGGAGTCAGACTGAAAACTACAATTTCATAACCGGGATTCAAACCATGAATTTTACGCTTTCCGTGTATTACTCTAACCAACTGAGCTACCATGCTAACTTGTCGACACAACACTAAATTCCTCAAATTACTCGCATTTCTCTCTGAGCACCACCAGAAGGTCTCAAATTCATTTAGAGTTGACTACCTCAATGGCACTTAAATGTGGCAGGTCCCAGACTTTATGACTAACCTCCATTAGGTCAATGAAAGTTACTTATTGGTTCAACATGCCAGGTTGAAATGCAGGTAAAGAAGCGAACTTCGCATTTACGATACGTTCTCACTCATGCAACCATGGAGGCCAAATTATTTTATTATCTATTGCCGACAATTTCTAACACTAAGCCTACATAAAAGGTTCGTGGTTAATCTCAATATGAGTTTGTCGTCCGTGTGACAAACATTCACTCATACCATAATTAACAAGATTATTAATTTGTTTCATAAATTACTATTATGCACGTTATTATTTTCGAGCTAAAATAGTGAGTGCTTCTGTAGTAGCAACCCCGCTACAAATAAATAAATTCACCACACGAGGACAATAAAATTTTGTGACACGCACTAATACAGCGCTAATAAGACACACTTGTAAATATGTAAATAGTTTAAGCGCGCGCCACGGCAGCGCTAGTGTGTATAGTTGAGCCTAATAAGCTTGTTAGCGCCACCGGTATCTTGCACGAGACGGTCGGATCATTAGGCAACGATTGCGAGTTGAGGGCCAGCAGGCAGCAGACAGTTTCAGACCCCGCTTCTTGCATCCAAACTTAGGTATGCAGGATGAAACCATGCCCATAGTCACAAAAGCTTGCACAAATATGAACCCCCTCTATACTGCACAGATAAAGTGGCATTAAGCGGCTAGGTGCTGTGCAGGCAAAGATACGTACAAGAGAACATGTACGACCTGTTTACGAATGCTGGAATGCAGTTTCAGCTGGTTCCTCACCCCGTACGATCCACCGCACGGGCTACCGTTGGCGCAAGCAATCTCCAACCTCACATTCATGTTTTTCTAATGCAACGACCCCGCCAGACCTCGTTATTCCTCTCCTCCATCCATCGAGGTCTAGCTTTGCTGGTGTGACGATCCCGGGTGGTGCTCGAACTCAGCACATCTCTCTGCTAGCGTGTCTCGCACCATTAAGTAGCAGCCTCACCGGCGTTAGTTGGTCCTCTAGACACCCTTGCGGCCTGGTTTGTCGAACCCAGCTTGACACCTCACACGAGGAAGCGCTCGGGAGAAAGCACGAATTGCCATATCCAGCCGAGGGATACTCCTCCTCACCTTACTCCTCCATAGTACAACACACAATCATGGACAACAGGTCCACAACAATTACAAATAACCAAAGCTGAGGTTTTAAAATTACATAAATCACTACTTGTATTGACAGTTTATCATATTTTCGATCTGATTTTGAATCTGAGATTTTATTTATGGACGCTCTTAAACTACTATGGATCTCAGCATCCCATTCTATATTGGGCATGAAGGACCACTTAATTTTGCTCAGAGGCCTCTATCAGGTTTGAGATTCTTTTACGTGCCGTAAATCTACAACACGGGCCATCGGCCTTACTGCACCTTCCAAGGAGGCCATGCTTGCAACTAATATGGAAATAGTTTATTTTTATCTCATTTAAAAATCAGACGTGGTTGTTTTTGTAGCAAGGAGCAGCTTTTCCAGCTTTATTGGGCACATTCTCATGTATTGTAGGAACAAGTACGTTAAATTAATTAATATACTAAGACATTCATAAATCATTATACTGAGCTGGTCCTCATCCATTTGGCCATTTATATTAAGGTAATTGAAGTTATTTCATCTAATTCCCTTAGAATTTTAGCTGTCTGAATTATTCTGCAGATTTCTGTTCCACTGTGACACTAAATTTTTCATATCTGGTTAAGGTTTCTAGTTTACGTCTACATCTGATGTGTGATTGACAATATGAACTATATACAGGATGTTTATTTATTGGTTTCAAATATTTCGGAGATGCTCTCCCAACATGAAAATAGTAAGAAAGGCTTATAGGAAAAATGGGTCTGAAAATAGTTTGTTAGAGTTACTAAATCTGTAATCTGCGCCTTCGTTGACATGAATAATAATAAACCATTAATGAGTGTTTGCCGCTGATTATTTGAATTTTTTATGTTTAGTTGTTTACAAAGGGTAGAAAAAATGTATTATGTGAGCGAACGGAGTGATATATACTACATGTATGGCCTTGCAGATTGGAATGCATCAGAAGTGCATAAGCTTTGTGCAGAAAGGTGCCAGACATGCAGTTACCTAGTTTACGACTATTCTCACGAATTTACCAACTTGAGAGAGAGAGGGAGAGAGAGAGAGAGAGAGAGAGAGAGAGAGAGAGAGAGAGAGAGAGAGAGAGAGAGAGAGAGGCGCTCATTTGAGTGAAATGTTTCAGATTTTGGGAGACCAAGACAGATACGAAGAACTGACATTGAAGAACGACTTCTTCGTAATTTGGAAGCAAACCCATCAGATAGTACACGATGCATTGCAGTAAGAGGTCACATAACTATCTGAAAAAGACTTTCTGCTATCACATGTTATGCAATCGATATCTTACCAGGCACCTTGTTCACTGATGCGGAGGAGTTTACTCGCGATGGTGTCTTCAATTTTTATAATACTCATAATTGGGCCTATGACAGAACAGACATCAACGGAGGTTCTGCCTCTAAACGTTTGGGGTGGAACCATTCATGATCATCTTATTGGTCCCTATTTATTTCCTCCACGCTTGAATGCAGAGACGTATCTACAGTTTCTCAGAAATGAGTTGCATCATTTAATTGATTATGTGCCTCTGAAGGCATCCAACGAATGTAGTTTTTATATCATGGTGCGCCAGCTCGTTTCAGTCGAATCGTGCTAATTTCTTGGGTGACAAACTTCCACATACATCGATTGGTCGATGGGAATTTATTGTATGGCTGCTCGATCTCCTGATTTGGACCAATGAATTTCTTCGTCAGCGGATACTTAGAATCTCTGGTTTGCGTGATTCCTTTACCAGATGCTGACTCCATGAGAGTGCAAATCCACACTAGATTTGACCAAATAAGAAACACTCCAAGAATATGCAGCGGAGTACTTATGTGATAGCATGAAACAGGAAGAAGTTATTTCGAGCAATTATTGCAACCTTCAAATTTGTCTTGCAACTTAGTAATACATGATTTTGAGAGCTTAGTTCATGTGACGTTTTTATATTTTGATGCTGAGAGGACTTCATCAGAATTTTTGACGCTAAAAAGATACTGCCTGTATATGCTTATTTTAAAATATGTGATTCATGTGTAATAATTTGAGACCTCCACTTGATAATAGTGTATTCAAAATCGTTTGTTTAAAAATAACCCTGAAGACGATTAACATCTCATTGCCAGTAAGAATTGCGGCTTTTTGCTGGGATATTTTTTCAGATGCATTTATTACATCTGAAAGATATTCATAAACATAAAACTACATTATTGAGTACTAAAATGTTTTCAAGTCATTTAGTTAAGAAATATTTTGAATTCAACAGGTGAATGTGTTCAAATTAGAGCACACACTTCAGTGGTGTTTGGATGGTTTCAGGACTCACTTCAGCAGTCATGGACTCTGCTGGTCTATATTGTTATAATGAACCTTACAATTACTAAATTAATCAAGATCTGATCTATTGCACCATAGAACACATATGGTTGTGCTCTTCCAAGGTACACAGAAGCACCATGTGACAAATGCTACAGAAAAAGGTATTTTTTTGTATATCTGATGCTTGCCACACAACCTACAAACTTTGAATTAACTTTAAACTACTTGGACAGCAGCTTATATCGTTCTGTTTCGAGTTATAACGTTTCTGTTACTTTAACGTTATTCACCAATAAACTCTCCCTAGCCATGTAATGTCCACACCTGTGTCCTTCAATGCTCACCCTGAAGAGTTTTCTTGACCTATGGTACAATGTTTACATACGTCAAAAGAGCTTGCACACAAAAGGTAAAAATAAGTTATAAATAAATATGTCACGGAGAGGCCCCCAAATCGAAGCAGAGCACCGCACATACGCCAAAATTTCCTTTGTGCATCAAACGCGACCCCCTGCAGGGAGGGATGAGGGAGAGACCATAAGGGTGACCAGAGACGCCATGCAACATTTGAGATCGAACATATCCTATGACGTTTGAGCCTGCTAACACCCTGGGGTCCATTAAGGGCAGCCGCTCACAAAGGACGTGTCTATCGCAGTTAGATCGACACGGGAACACATTTTCACAAAGCGGACCACCACTGTCCAGCCGTAACAGGCCGAACACTGTCGCCTGGTCCTGCAACGCTAAAACTAATGATGATGAAGAAAATTATGGGTATAGGAAATAAAGGACAACAAAGTCGTATTACAAGAGGAACCGCAACAGCATTTGCCTACCAAACCGGGGAAACCACGAAAAACACATTGTCAGAGTAGGCAGTCACCGAGAGTCGAAAGCGATACCTCCCAAATGCCCACCCTACCGTGGGGCCATGTCGCTCAGTAGTTTTTGCACATAATGTTGAGTAGATTCTTCTTATCTTGTGGTATTATATCGTGTAAACTACCACAGTAGTGAGTGCCAATAATGCAATAGACCGAATAAAATCTCAGCATAGCTACTACTTAGGCAAACTGTTCTAGTTAGCAACCGATTCTGAAACTAAGAATGACATCTGCTGAAACTTTTGACACATGTTGGATCTTTATTATTAATTGCAATTATAATTCATAGGCCCGCAAGGTTGTAAACAAAGTACCACAACAAAATAAGGAACAAAAGGATATAAAGTTAAAGCAAAATGATATTTTAATAAATAGCAGAGCTTGAAGACATGTGTTAAGAAGCAGTGTTTAGTTACACATTGGAGTTCCCTTTCTTATTACCTCTACTCTATTTCCGTGTCATACATTAATAACAATCAGTCTGCGTCACATATCCAGCGCATGGACAGCACAAGACAGATCAAGATTTAACGCACGGACGTTGCATCCTCTGTCTCCGACTAGAGAGGTTTGTTATTCATGTAGTCACATTGCCGAGCTCTCATCTGTGCTTTACGCAAGTATTTTGAAGCCGCAGAGAAACCGCATTTCTCAATCAAACAGCTATACAGTTGGTCCCCAAGTAGCTCAGTGGACTGAGTGACCCCATCAAGCCCTCTCTACATACGGAAACCCCATGTCAATACTTGGGATCACACCCTGGTTGCTACTCTGAAAGCAGCAACCAGAGAACTGTCGGTTCTAAGTATCTCAGTGGTAAGAAAGGTTAACTGCCTAGTTTTCACCGTAACTTTTGATAGTTTATATGCGTTTTCTTTCATTACATTCATTACTTACGCCACTCTCACAGTTATCTGAAATGGGTCTTATAAATAGCATGGAAGAAATCAAAAGGGCGAAAATTGACAAACGCTAAATAAATGAGCAGCTTCTTTTACCTCTTAAGATGTCAGGTACTTGATGCAAATATGGTCAATGCAGCTAACATGGCCAATTTGCTCCCCTGCTTGTACTTGTTGAATTTTCAAAGAAATGGCACCAACTTATCAAATCATGAGGTATGTGGTCTTCTTAGACAGCGCCATTAGCGGAATAATTTGAAAATCCAGCCGATGGAACAAAGACATTTGAGTTTTGTAAACGGACCGAGTATTGGTAAGTTTTTATTTATTCTCTTGGATGTATTTAGTGATTATTATTCATGCACCGCATATTATACTTTATTCTATGGTGCAGACAGACAATATGGCCAATCGATTGTAAAACACAACATGGAAGTTTCAGTCTGCAAAAGAAAAAGCATCATATGGCATGAAAAAGGGTCAGACATAATCCTTCGAAAGAAAAGTTTCGTTCACGAGAGGACAAGGACAGTTGGTTTTGTGCAATTTGTGGAATTGACAAATTGTTGGATATGCGCATGTGTGCAGTTTGTGGCCTTTACATTCATATGGAATGTGTTGGTCTTACTAAACACGATAAATGCATATTCTTATGTGCTATATGTAACCAAAGACAATCCTTTTCTGTATGTTTTTATGCTGTAACTTTGATAGATTAATCATTTTTCCAACTGTGTGTATGCATGATGATTCGTTTGTAAGTCATGTCACAGTAATTTCCAAATAGATGAGTATTAATCCAATAATTATAAAACAATACTACTACACTTAATTTCAGATCGAAATAAAAGAAATGTGTATTTTTCCCTGCAGTAATACGTTTTTATTTAAGTTGGCCACATTGCCTTCACATGGTAATATTGCATGCAGAATGCAACGTTCCTAAAAATTGAAATTAAAAATAGTAGGGTTTAAAGTAAGTCATTACATACTTTTAGGTATAGCCAATTAGATGTAGCATATGCTTAATTATATACTTTCTTTTAGTAAACATCATAACCGCAAAAATAAAAATTCAAATTAAGGTGGCCATATTTGCATCACCTACCTTACAAGGAGATGGCCATTAGGACGAGTTTCAAGCTTTAATTGCACCTCTTCTCCGGCATGTCCACATTTCTCAATCCCATTGACCATGCTATGTTATTCTTGGGTTATCCATTCCACTTTTGCTTACACTGTTTTATTTCCTGAACCATATTTAGGACTTCCAACTGTTCCCTATTGGGAATGTCTTTAAGCGTAGCTTAACGAACTCAAAATGTTCATATGTTGAGCTTCAAGACTTACTTTTCAATATCCAAGTTTCAGAACCAAAGATTATGGCTGATTCCCCAATTATTTTAGGTGATCTTAATTATACATTTTTGAACGTGAATTTTCCAAGTTTTCTTCTTATTAATCAACTTATTTTATTACAATTCCATAATTTTGCATCAATAGCATTAGTGTTACACAACAAGATGACGACGTTACCTAGGTATGTAAATCTTCCGGTGTGTTGGACAATTGTTCCATCTATTACAATCTTAATATTAAATGACTCATTTTCTTCAATTGCCATAGATTTTGTTTTGTCGAAACAAATGTTATATGTTTACTTCTTTCCAGCCTTGTATTACTTTATCAGAAAGTTGATTAACAAAGGAGAAATTTTAAGAAATGAAAATCCTTTTGAAAGCAGGGAAGGGAATGAGGAAGGAGAAGATTCCTTTGGTGGTTAAACGCAAGGCCTTTGCTCCTTGTTTAAGTGTCACGGTTCACAGAAAGGAAAGGCGGGGCATGCCCCCTGGTGTAACCGGAAGACGTCGGAAGGAGTAATTACCGGGCACTTGTCCGCTTCTTGCCCCTCATCCCTCTCGAATGACCAGGGCGCTCGATCGATACTTGTCAGGGTGAGTAATTGGACACGAAAGTGCAATTCGGGATATTTCATATTTGGGGGCGAACGTTTCTAACTACCAAGGGGTGGGAGCTATTCAACTGCCTCTGCCAGAGCGGGGGAGGAACAAGTACTCCCTCACGGAAATAACCCTTAACCCTCCATTGACCTTAAATTTGAAACAAATGACAAGCTCCAGCAGTGCTTACAGCTGTTGCTGAGTGCGCAAATGCAAATGTCCTGTCCGAATTGGCTAATGACAATTGGCTATCGTGGAGGAGTCCTCCCCCTACAGTTGAAATGGAAATAATAAATTCTCCCGAATGACGTAGTACGCACGTCTGAACAGTTTCCGATGGACCTCTCCACCTCCCGTCTATTGTTTAATGCAAGCATCCGTAATCCGTACATACATATTTATTATTGTCCTATTCAGCACCCTTGTGCCGCTTTGCTTACTTGTGTTAAATAAGGCAAGCCATCCGTACGGCAATCCAAACAGTTTATCGATCAGGGACCGAGGGAATCTGCACAGCTTTGCTATGCAAGCATTCCCTTCCATTATTTCTGAAGAGAATTTTAACTCAGTCTACCTGCACAGAAAACAAAGTTGCAATAAGTCTCTGGCCTCGTGAACAATGGCCATTCCAAAAGCAATTCTGTTAGATGTAAACTAACAGTAAATAATACCAGTGTAGAGAAAGTAATGAACTTCAACTACCTGGGAGTTAATATTGCCAGTAAGAGGAACGTAATTACAGAATGTAAATCACAAGTACGAAAGTTATGGATGATATCAGAAGCATTAACAGAAATTAGGGTACACAACGTAGGCAGACAACTCACGCATTGTGACCTACGTGAGATCAATTGTGGTTACAACCCCCAGAAGAAACTGATAAAGGAATCACAGGAGGTTACAGGCCGCAGGCACATAGGTCACAGGAACGCGCTGAATCTCTAAGACTCATCCCATTACTGGAGATGCTCAGAGAGGACGACTAACGACCCGTCGAAATAGTCATGTTCCAGTGTTCACGATGAATACTGTTTCCTTGGAGTAAGCATCCGCGCCATCTTCCGGTGTCATCGCATGCCACGAAACCTGTCGTAGAAGCCCATCTGGAATATGAGAAGGAAACACGACACAAAACAATGGAAAGGAAATAGTGGTAAATGAGAAACCATACCAACATTCGCCAGGGAAAACCACGATTGCTAGGGTAATCAAACCCGTGACTTCCCAATTGCGAGCCTCACGCATTAACGGGAGCCAACTCGCTCGGTTATAATGGTACATTATGATGAAAAATAAGCATATGGGCACAGAAAGTGAAACCCGAATATATGAAACTTGTGCTAGATTAGTGATGACATATGCAGCGGAAATAAGAACTGACACTAGAAAGCATTTTCTTGGAACAAACGAAATGAAAATGCTAAGATTAATAACTGGATATACATTATATAACAACATGACTAATGAAGAAAAGGATGAAGGAAAGACATTAATAGATTGGTGGAATATCGTCTCTAACCTTGGGAGAACTTCAAACCAGATACACCGGGACCAGTGGGAAGACTGCCTACTCAATGGAAACAGAGACTATACCTACTAGTTGAAACTATAGAACATCGTCCTAGATTACAAGTAACAAGAGTTCTTGCAGCTCTATCCCTATTTGCCTATTCATAATTACTCAAAACGTGTATGTTAAAATATTTATGGTAATACTATGACGTCACTTAAAAGTGTAAATTCGTCTGGAAATGGCAAGTTGAGTCTCATATTCTAAAAAAGGACCCCTAGCACCTGGATTTAGACTGAAACGGAGAAGAATTTCAACAGAGCGGCCAAGGCTAGGTCTATTGCACCTACTGAGCCTCCGAGAGAAAGGAATGACGCGAGAGAGTACGAAGGACTTTCACATCTAATGGCGGCAGACACAGCGCAGCGGGGTTATATAACGTTTCGGGATTGAACATCCCTAGCTGTCCTCGATGCACCGTCTATCCTCACGGAGAGGTTCAAGTGGAACGTACTATGTCAGAGAAAGAAAAACTAAACCGTTCTGTCCTCAAAGTACATTCACCACATATGCTGCAAAGCGTCTATACCTGCAACCCTGCAAAATTAAAAAAAAAAAAAAAAAAAAAAAAAGTAAATTAACAAGAAGCGAAACAAAAGGAAATGACAGGAAACTTCATCATAGTAAGTATATAATTGAACCCAGCATTCCCCTAGGAAAACCATGAAAAACAAAACAACATATCCAAAGGGAAACGAATCAACGAATCAGATACCTCTCAATTGGAAGCCTCAGATGGAACCACCTGAGCCACCATACTCGTGGCCGTTACAAATAGTGCTATATGACACCCATGCATCGACAAATGCCTACTGCTTCCGGGCATCAGAAGATAATAACAATAGGTAAGTAAGAAGTTAAGTAATAAAGTAAGTAGCAAAAAAAGTAAAAAGAAAAACAAGAAAGTAAGAAAGAAAGCAACTAAAATACAGAAATAAAGAAAATGAGTAAGAAAGTAAGAAAGAAAAAACAAGAACAAAGTGCACAGCACAAAGAAGCCACACAAAGTATTATAGGCATACTAAACTTTCATTAATTACCGGCAAATCTGGGAAGGCAATCCATGGCTCATCTCAGGTTGCGAAGATTGTCCCTTTTCCTGTGAACTGGTAGGTATATGAATTGCGGTTGATCTGTTACATGAATGATTCTGGGATACTGCATCGCTGAATCTTATTCCACGCGAAGCCGAAAAGCTAGTTTCACTTTGCTACTAAAGCCGTGCTAGCACACAGGAAGGCAGGTGACTGCAGGTTGCGCAGTAGCAATTTTCTGTAACAACTCAGTTTAAAGCGACCGAGAATGAAAGAAAAACACAGATAAAAAAGGTATGAGGTAGAGGAGCGTTGCGACGCAGAAAAGGATTTCCTTTCACTTCAGTTATGTTGCCTTACAGTAAATCAGAATTATCAGCTGCTAACGAAAACAGTGCGCCTATTGTAACTGAGGTAATAGAAAGATATTATTTATAAATCGACAATCGACTCCATTGTTCAAACCCCCTAAATCGGCTTCGGTTCTATTTTCACTTTCTCTGCTGCTTACCTGAAAGAAAGTAGAGGGACTATTGCATTCCGTAAAATTTTACTTACGATATTTCACGAGAAATTACAGGTTTTGATGCTCAATAAATAAGAAGAGTACTTTTGAAAGAGTTATCTGAGTGTTTTTAGTTATGTCCTTCACATACGCAAAACGCGCGCTCTTGCACACACACACACAGGCACGCACGCACACACACACAAATACACAGACATACAGTCTGACACACTAAAAATTATTCTTCGGTTCAAGAGACCTCAAAACATGTATGTGAGATGTGGTTTCGACATCGAAAAGTTGGAGAAAATACGCCTAATCCTCTACTTACTGTGTGTACGCAGTAGATAAAGTAAAAGTTATTGCTCCAGATTACAGGGAATTTTGGCAGCCATCGAGTAACTAAAAAGTGGGTTGGAATGACATCTTAATTTGTCAATATCTTTCCTCTATTTCAGCTATCTGTTTTGTAACATTAAATCAGTCGAAACCTTATTCTAGAATTAATTCATAAATTTCAAAATTATATCTATCCATTATGCAACTATCCACAATACATCTACTGAACACCCTGAAACTTCCAGGTGTGTACCCTGGATATCGTGTGAAGGAGACAGAAGATTTAGGTCCATATAGGAGAATGATTAAGATCAGGACTGAAGCTATTCCAGCATAATTTTTCTCGCGTCCGATACATTATGGATGATGCACATGTCACATTTTCTTGGCATTTCCAGCTCCTCTACTCCCTGGTTGTTTTCTTGGATCATATGAGATCATACCTTGACGACTGAATTCCTAAAGTATACAATATTCTATTGGCGTCTTCGCCTTCGATAATGAGACATCTCATGGACAGTCCAATTTTTCATTGAGCTGCGAAGGACATATGCTTCATCCTGGTTTCCTTTGCTTTCTCGTTTAAGAATTTCGCCACTACTTGTGTTATATTATTGCTGAACAAGCGAAGTTCCAATTAATACATTCATTCAGCCAGTCTTACAAGAAGATTACAGATTTGGAAGTCATATCACAGTGGCTAGGCCGTTTTGTATTGTTGCAAAACTGATATCGGTTATATTTATCGGAACAAATACGTATACCAGATAAGACACTGGTATTAATTAATCTGTTCCTAGTAATAAGAAAGCTGATGTGCTGTAATCACACGAGTTTCGCTACCCACTATAATTGATATTGATATAGATTCTTGTTTCTCTATCTGCTTCATCTTGACGTAAACATCCTTGTAGGTCAAGTGGAATAGAGGAAACAATCGATAGTCAAGTGTGTACGGTTCGCTATGGGTTTAAAATTCCATACATAGTCCATGACATTGCATGAAACAAGTGAATAGGGATTGGGGTTTAAAAAAGTTATTTGAGCGTGTTTTAACATGTCCGCATTTTTATACACGTTTCTGTGCATCCCTTAACATTTACCCATTATACAGCATTATACGCAATTCCTTCCCAAAAAAGTGGACTTCACAGCTATTTCTTAAAAATTCCAGATATGTGTTTTATTTTTCATGAAAATAATTTAAATATATGGTATTTCATTCGAACTCCTTTGGAACATTTTTGACACACTCAAAAATTTCGCAAAAGGTTCCACGATAAGGGTAATATGGGATTGGGATTTTCTAGAAGATGTTCATGTTGTATCTTTGAACTTAAATACCAGGTTTTGTATCTATCAGGATTCTCGTTTTTGAGCTATGCTGTGTATAGCTCACATAAACAGCACACATTTTTCTAAATATGTTATTTTTGGATTCAGGGGACCTCAAAACACTTATTTCGGGTGAAATCTCGATGTCGAATTTTTTAGTAAATGCAATGCCTTCTCTATCTACAAGGTACGTGGTGGAGGAAGTAAAAATATACGCATGTATGTACATTGATATACACAGTTTATTAGATAAATGAGGATAGCACATATTATTACAAGCAGCAAAAATGAAATTTCTGAGAAACGTATAGGTTGTACCAGAAGAGATCTCTTTTAAAATGAGGATATCCGAGAAGAACTAGATATATATAAAGAAAATATAATTATAGCGTGGAAAGAAAATTGCAAATAAATGATTGGAATGAATAATGAAATAACACCTTGAAGATATAAAAGTAACTCTGAGCCGAAACAGGCCAGCGTGGCCTACCTTGGTGTAGATGATGATGATGATGATGATGATGATGATGATGAAGATACAAAAGTGCAAACCACAACGTTAAGGAGATACTAAATGCCTAAGTAAAGGTGACGCTGAACAAAGGAAGACGGAACAGGTAATTTGTCTAATTCAGTCACTTAAGAAAAATATATAAGAGCATTATGTCTCAAGAAGTGTCATTATTCATCTGGTGGATGGAATGTTAGGCAGGTAGTGGAGTTCCAGTATTTATTACCAAGCAGGATGGACCAAGTAGTAACGTTTGTGGTCCGCATTAGGAAGGTCGTGGGTTCCATTCAAGCGGTATTTTTTCTTTTTTCTTTTTTTTTTTTTGGTGGGGGGGGGGGGGGTCGCTAGGCGAATGCTGGGAAGGATCATTGCATTCCTCGAATTTTTTTGTGTTCATTTCATCTCATTTCTCATTTCACTTCATCCTACCTTCGTCAGATATATCGTGCTTTGCGTGATAGGAAAAAAGGGTACTCTCTGACTCTCTGTAGATTTCCCGCCCCAGTCTTGCGCTCTCCGGTTTCCGAGCCTCCCAGGGGGATGTCCCCATCTACAGTGGGAAAGGGTGCCGATTATACTAGACGCTACCAGGAACTTCAATCGGGAACTGTTAGGGACCCTGTCTTGTGCTCTGTCGGGGTCCCAGGATCGGCCGCCCTCTGAATCCTCTCATATCACCCCTTCCTTCTTGGATGTCCCCTTCTGGGAGACACATCCACAAGAAGAGGGGCCGAATTCTCCGTCAGTAATGTTTACCTTGCCCTCAGTGTTTATGAATGGCATCAGAGGGGAAAAGTAAACGAATACGTTACAGTTTTAAACTGTGAATGTTTAGAATGGAAGTTACGGTTTTCTAAAATATTGAAACACCTATTTAATTTGCTTTTTTTTTCTCTCTGTTCCATCTTCTTCTTTCTTCATAATGGTTCCTTATTTTTTTCTCTCGCAGCAAATGTTTGTTTTCTCTCACTTCCGTAGATTTACTTTACCTGTATGTGCTGACGAAATATCCTATGCCCAGATTTACGTTTTGTTATTTCGTATCCTTCAGTGACAGAACCAGATGTTCTACCTGGAACTGATGAATTTGAGTTCACTTCTGCTGAATACGTTGAGTAACTATGCTTACAAAGACAAAAGTGGGATATAAATGGGGGAAAAATTGCACAACAGCTTAAAAAACTTTTTGTCCCATTGACTCCGAAATAAGTGCATAACATTATCGCTTTCCAAATGATGTGGATCTAAATTGTGTTCAAGGAGATAACAAAATGCAGGCTCCAAATACCATGTTAATGTAACAACTCGCCTTTGGCGTCAATTTCTATACAATTAACTTAAATATTCAGTAGATTACCAAATGCCGTCTAAGTTATAAAATAGAAGGCTACATACATAAATATTTGGCTATTGCAATTACTTTTATGTTGTAATGGAGTTATACGCACACTAAATAAGGCATTTCATACTATATGTTTCAGAATAATTCATATTACATTTAGATTTCTCTTGCTTCACATAGCAAGGGTATTTAGTATGTAGACTTAAAGCTTTTAAGTTACATAGATTAATCAGCAGAGCATACTCTGTTTATTAGACTAGTTTTGGCCTATATCTTACTGTTTCTAGCTCCTCTATTTAATTACACAGGCGAGGGATTCAAGCAGTTATTCACACGAAGTTCAAGATGTATATTTTAAATGTATACCACTGACGATATTACATAACTGTTAGAGCAGTTTTTTAAAAAATTAAGTAAGTATCGTAAATTTTTAAAACAGAAGGAGTTGTGAAGCTAATAGAGGAACGTTTGGAAAATATAGGTATTGAATTATAACAAATTGTCAAGATGCTTATATCTTTTTTTCTTTTCCTTTTTGTTTGTTTGTTTGTTAAGCTTGATTTCCTCACTTTTAGTCATCTTTAAAATATTATTTTAATATCAGGAGATTCCAGTGAAACCTATTGAAGATTTTTAGGTTGATTGTAACACCTGGTATAACTTAAGTAAAGCATACACAAATGTGCCTGCTTTATTTCATTTTAACGTCCTTTACACTAACCAGTGGTTCTTTTATACACATGCTTCAGAATATACCCCACAATGGGGTTAACTACGTAGTGGCTTTCCTGTACAATATGCTTGAGTAATCTTTTCTCTAAATGACTTCAGAAGCTTGTCGCCATCATGTTTCTTGCTGTTTTAATTTCGATTATTTCGCATTAAATTTCCGAATAATATTGCAACGGTTATTATATGTTAGTAGTTTCATTTGAATCAGCCTATGTCAGATGATGACATTACCTGCATAGTCGGCTTTCTGCTCCTACACGAGGTATTTGCTGATAGATGGCCTTAGTTGCGCACTCGTCTTCCTACAACACCTACTTCATCTGTTTTTTTCATTCTGTAGGTGAAACTTCTGGTTGTGATATCCAATACAGGGAGGTCTGTAGGATTTAAATTCGCGTCTGCTGAACTTCTAAGTAATAAGGCTAAAGAGTACAACAGAAAAAATATCTATGAACAGATTTTTGATAAAATTGCCACGAGACGATGATGACGATGACGACGACGATGATGATGGTGATGATGGTAATGGGGATGGTGGTGCTGGTGGTGATGATGGTGGTGTTGATGATGATGATGATGATGATGATGGTGATGATGATGGTGATGATGGTAATGGTGATGATGGTGCTGGTGCTGATGGCGATGGTGGTGGTGATGATGATGATGGTGGTGGTGCTGGTGGTGATGATGATGGTGATAATGGTTGGTGATAATGGTAATGATGATGATGGTGGTGCTGGTGGTGATGGTGGTGGTGGTGTTGATGATGATGATGATGGTGATGATGGTAATGGTGATGATGGTGCTGGTGGTGATGACGATGGTGGTGATGATGATGATGATGGTGATGATGGTAATGGTGATGATGGTGGTGCTGGTGGTGATGACGATGGTCGTTGTGGTGATGATGATGATGATGATGATAATGATGGTGTCGACAAGTAACAAATAAACATGCGCTTTAAGAATGAGTCCCACAACTTTGCACTCCAGAAGGAAAGGCCACACATATTTCATCCACAATTCAGGCTTGGCAGTGTTCTCATGAAACGATGATTTTAATTTTAGGAATGTGTTAGTGATTCTGTTTTTCCCAGAATGCTACAAGCCATCAAGAGGAGACACAGTGGGAGGGCTTGTTTCAGAGCTCCGGACATGGCTTCATATAAGTACGTCATAGTCAAGAGGCTCTTTTGAAATTAGAAGCACATGAAGTTCTGGAGTTGATCTCGGTACGGTCCAGCAGATTGAAGGCCGACACAAACTTTATGAAATTTGATGCTGTGGATGATGATGCCACGGGAAACCCGATGCCCTCTACAAAAACATTTTTTCTCTCTCTTTGGATGCATTACCGACTTTTCTCTGACTGCTGCTTCGTCTCCAACTAGAAGTACGTTAAAACCTCTCAGCTATTTCTGAACCAGTCAAAGAGAAATAGGCTAGAAGCAAAATTCGTATGAAGTGAATGATCTTTCAACAGAATAAAGTTGCTTGATTTCAAATCAATAAAGTCAACGTAGATGTTTATATTTTAGAATCTCTAACAACCTGTGTACTTTGGAATAATTTAATCCTGAGAAGCAGTTACATATTTGTTAAAAGTCTTATATGAAATAATCGCACAATTTATTCTACCTATTATGGCTTTTTCCCGAGCTTATCTACAAATTACTTTAAAAAAGTTAACTTTTCATTCTAATTCTTTTTCACTGCTGAAGTCCCCGAGAAGCTCCTAAATTCACATTATATTATAGGGAACGCAGGAGCTTACCGGTAGGTTAATATATTTTACAAGATTGCTAGAGAGAGAGAGAGAGGGAGAGAGGGAGAGAGGGAAAAGAGAAGCCCCATATTATTGCGTAATGTGCTGCCTACAAACAAAATAACGGATACCTAAAAGCCCTCCAGCAGAACAGTGATAGAGAATAACCAAGTTCTTCTTCTTCGTCTTCTTCTTCTTCTTCCTCTTCGTTTTAAATTCTTACTTCACCTACATTATCTAGTACATCCAGCGAAACCAGGTCAGGGGCTAAAATCTTACACCGCTACGTCAACATCTGCATGAAACTCCAGGTCTCATCATTATACCTACTCGCAAGTTATTCTCCAACGTCAAAACCAAACGCCTGAGTCAACGTGCTTCAGATAACATATCATCTTCTCTCTTACTAACCTTCTAGCAACATTTATTCTCACATTATCACATTCCTAATCTCTACCAGTAATTCAACAATTTCCAACATCTCTTGGGTCATTAGTTTTTTCCAAATGGCAGCACGTAATATTACTTCTATTTATCAGCTAAGAATTGTAGCTACGTTTCATACCGGGAATAGCAATCCTGGGACCGCTTTGGCGGTGTGCGGTCGGCCGGCGAGGCTGGTTGCTGTGTCGACAGAGCGGGAGACAGGAACTCTCCACTATAGTATGTAAATTATTTGCAACATATAACACGAAGACTTAAAAAGTAAATTATTCACGTATATCAAGCAAGGAGTTATTGGAACTGCCTCCCTTCGTTGTCGAAGCAGCTGCTTAGGAAGTTGCTCATTACACTGTGCAGGTCTCTCTTTTTAGAGATTAAACATTTCCATGCTTGAAATTATAGATTCCAAGGCATTTTATATTATCTAAAGTATGTTGTATTTAATGGTGTATTATTCATGAAAGTTATTTGTAAAGTTCGTCGTAAATATTGAAGTGAATTATTAAATGAGAGGGTTGATAAACCTAGACAGCTACTATGCGATACTGAGATGAGTGTCAAGATAATCTTATCTCGGACATTGGTCTCGAATTTGACTAAACATAACGATGATACTAATAATAATAATAATAATAATAATAATAATAATAATAATAATAATAATAATAATAATAATAATAATAATAATAATAATAATAATAATAATAATAATAATAATAATAATAATAATAATAATAATAATAATAATAATAATAATAATAATAATAATAATAATAATAATAATAATAATAATAGTAATAATAATAATAATAATAATAATAATAATAATAATAATAATAATAATAATAATAATAATAATAATAATAATAATAATAATAATAATAATAATAATAATAATAATAATAATAATAATAATAATAATAATAATAATAATAATAATAATAATAATAATAATAATAATAATGCTTGCTCTTTCTTTCCATTTGTTCCTGTATAAGTTAGGTAACCGAATGTACAAGTTTGTAATTGTTCGATCAAAGTTTTACTTTATATATTATACCCTCTCGTACTCTCGTACTCTCGTACTCTCGTAATCGCGAGGATTAGTGTCAGGATCCTATGAGAAGATGCGTAATAAATGCCTGTGCATGTCCTTCCCCAAAGGGATTTAAGAAACTGCCCTTGAGGAGTCCTGCCGCAATGAAGAACTAGAAGATTCTATATACATTTTTATTTTGTCTATTACTTACCTGCAGTCTACCCAAAATTTCGTTACCAGGATTTCCCTGACATATACATTTTGGAAGTCGCTGAATTAAAAACAAAATTATTTTTCGAAAAAAGTGTGCGTAGATATGTCTGCGTGCGTGCGTGTGTGCGTGCGTGAGTGTCTGTGAAAGCTTAACCCACAAACGAATTCGGTTAAGTACTAAGCTTGATGTTTAAGTTGAACATATTCCAATGGATGCCGGAGCCCAAACTACCCTTTACATGTGTCATTTTCCGTTATTTTTCACTTTCTCAAAAATGGCTCTAAAGATTTTGATTCAAATATCATAATTGGAAGATATTTTCATGATAAATAAAATAGATTATTGAATTTTCTGGGAATAGCCTGTGAAATTCTCTTCATTCAAAATAACTTGTAAAACTGTGAGCGATAGATAAAATGCCATTACAAGAAAATGTATATCTCAAGGCGCCCAACTTACGACAAATACATTTTTTATTGGCTGTAACCATTTCCAACATATTTCTAGTTGTTAATTTGAATTTCCAAATTTTCAGTTTTGTCTCCTATAGACGTGCAAAAATCATGGAATTTCAAAGCCATCAGAGAACAACACACATTTTATAAATGCGACTATCACTTTACCTACTGTATCTATCAACGAAGCATATAAATATAAATTGAAAGTTTATCTGAATTAACAAGAAACATATACAGTAATAACGTTTTGGAAGAGTACATAGTTTGTAAAGAAATGCGCAGAGAAAATCTTACGAATGCAACACCTCAGATTTTGATACTACGGCGTCGCAGCTTAACTAAACTATTCATATCGGACAGTTGTTAATTGTACGCAACATTTTTACGAAGAATAATAATTCATTTCTGGTTAGATAAAACTTCAATAAGTACATAAAATAATTCATGGAGCTTTCAACAATAAATGAAACTATGAAGCATACATAATTAAGCTAGTTAAACTTACGTGTAATGCATGAAAGTTAATATGTAAATGAATACGATATACCTAAATGGGTTCAGAACACATTTCGTTAGAGTATTAATTCTATATACGTATATAATACACTTTCTCTCGCAGTAATGGTTGCTTGTATTATGTATAATCTATAGCTATAGAATGATTAAGAATAAAATGTAAAGGTAATCAATTCCTAGTTACTTTTATTCCCGGGTTGGTAAATATGCACACTGCAATTGGATGTCAGAAGCTAAAAGCCTGCCACATGCCTACGGTTGCCACAGTTGCCTGAACTTTGCGACACGCTGTATAGCACACCTAGGCTTGATGACTGCAGTATGCGAGTATCTTTTCACTTGAACTGCATAGCTATGCCACTTGTCCTGTCCACTACCCAGAATTTGGACGAGTTCCGGATGTCACCCAAAACGGGCTTCGCCAATTCGAAGAGCTTTGCTTCCTGCTGCCACAGAGGGTAATATTCATTGTGCAGATCACGTCAGCCTAGGCTTGAGTACGGTGCTAAATAATTCAGAAAGGTACGGGAACTTGGCAATGGGGAGTGACCGGGATGGTAACGCTTCACTGACCATCGTCGTGTCCAAGGACTCGCAAGGACCTTGGAGACCTTAGGGGCTGACGAACAGTGTTTTATTAGTGAGGGAAGATACAGCAATACGCGCGGAAAAAAAGCGGAATCTCAGTTTCGATATAGTACCATAAAGGGGAGCGAGAAATCCCAGGGGATGTCCGGGGAGGGAAGGAGAGCGAGGAAAACATGGGACAGGCCATCAACTTGTTAAGAATCTATCAATAATGTTCATCCAGTGCTTTGATCTGTGTTCTGTGTTTCCAGTTTTTTATAGCTAAGGAGACTGAGGAGCTATCAACTTCTACAATACCTATCAAATATTTTAATCTTCCTCTAGTAATCTCCGAATGAAAAGATTTTAGGGCAATGTGACCGTAAAAATAAAAAAAACCTACAGTTTTCATGTGATTGTTCGAACTTTTATTACCATATACTCAGAATGCAACACATATAATACACTCAAAATATTAACGAACTAGGTAAACTTTGTTATCATATGAATTCCTTCTTTATTCATAATTAATATTCTTTTTGATATGTAATATGAAACTCTCCTTCGAACCTACGCTTTATCTTCACGCAACCCTGTGGCACAACAGCGCATCTGGTCAGTGCCTACCGCCCGAACACTGCGTCCCCCAACTATGCCCACCCAGGCGTCATGAGTAGGGTGCAGTACTGAAGGTGGGATGCGGTCATCGTGGCTAAGTTTCAATCAAGCAGCTCCTTAATTGGCCCCTACGGGACCAAACAAAGCTGACTTCCCAGTGGGGGAAAAATCCCTGCGTCGGTTCCGGGAATCGAAATTGGGTCCTCCGCACCAAAGGCAGGCGCGCTACCACTGCGCTAAGGAGGCGGTCACACTTTATCTTATCCTTCTAAATTTTCAATCTGAGAAACTGTGAAACTGTGGTGCAGGAATGCCTTACTTTCAGTTAGGCAGTTGAAGAGAAAATACGTACATTTTTTGTTCAAATATTATTGCAGTCTTCAATTTAAGCTGTTCAAAATAATTAATTTCAACTGAATTATTCCAGTGTTTGACTAGTACACAATTTTTAAATCCATAAATTCTGAAGCTCTCCCAAAAATTTTAAATTAATAACATAAACTGAAGTCCAAGGACAAAAAGTGAAAGATACCGAAAAGAATGAACTGAGAATAGTGGATTTTAATGTTCAATGCGGTTCTTTACTATAGGACCAAGTAAATAACCATATATAACTGTCTTTAACACCTTCATATTAAAATTAATTTGTAGCATAAAATATAAGTTTTATATATAATAAACATGAAAAAATTAAATATTTTCCTCTTTTTTTACCAATTTCACCAAAGCATTGCCTTAAGCTGGTGAGCAATTACGATGTACCTATGCTCAGATATTTCACTGTAACGAAAAGCAATGGAAGCGTACAGGAGATTAGAAGTTCCTTGCGGTAACCCTGCTATTAAATTGCCGGCTAATTCTGAGCAGTAAACCCATAGGTCCGTTTGGTAAATGCAGCAGTGTGTAAAACGGTGCAACCAATGAAACAGACAGACATTAGACATCGGATTTTTATGCGCTAAAATAGATATAAAATGTAATTTATTAACCATAGCATTAACAAGGAGAAGGGGAGTACTTTATGCCCACCTTCTGTAATTTTTTAAATTCTGTCTCTTTCATTGTTTGATTAAAGGCATACAGTAAATAGTTACTGTCGATCTTTGTTTCTACTACTGAATTGCGTAATTGTTTCAAACTTTTCATTGTTGATCTTTTTGAGAAATAATGAAATGTCAAGGTGGTCATAAAGTACTGCCCCGTCGGTATAATGTGATTCATGTAAGAAAGTAAAAAACGAATAGTAAACAATGTTAAATATTACCTATGACAAGACATAATACCTAATTTTAAATGAAGTTTAAAATTGCTGAAACATTTTGTTGCCAGTGTGGTCACCTCCGTAAGCTCTGTAATAAGGATTGGCAGTACTCACATCGCTCCGGTTGTTCTGATTTAAGTTGCAGTATACAATGATAATTTTTGTTCCACATCGTTTAGTGTAAGTTTACCACGTTT
>CM060962.1:212824030-213041530 GCA_030765045.1 Tenodera sinensis | reverse complement strand
AATGCCTGCTGCATATATTATTTTGTGCAGAACACAACGAACTTATGGTTTATCAGGTTTCAAAATATTCGTTTTATGATCAAAACAAACCTAGCACACTCTGCAGAAGCTTTCCTCGAGCTTCTCAGACGGTCGTCAGGTGAGAACTTACAAACTAAACGGGATAAGAAGATCATTGAAGACACCTCTGAAACATTTTTTGGAACTTGGTAAAAAGTTATTAAATATATTTGGAAACGTTTAATTTTTTTTTGAAAATATAATTAAATACTGCGAGGAAGATTGGCGGTGGAAAACTCCTTACCTTCTCTACTACGCACTTGGAAACACTACATTCCACTCAAACATTGGATGTTAATATTTCGCTATAAATACGTGTTTTGAGGACCCATCAACTCGAAAAAGATTACAAAAAGTTCATGTGTGTGTCTGTGAAAGAATAATCCAAAAGCAAAGATCAGTTAAGTACCAAACTTAGTATTTGAGTTCCACGTCTACCAACGATGCAACACGCAGATTTCTAACAAAATTCCCCATTAAAGCTATCGTCTACCAGGAAAACGTTCTATTTTTCCAAAAATGACATTAACGATTTTGATGAAAATGTAGTACCCTCAAGATATTTCAGTGGAAAACGAAGTGTCTTACGAATTTTCTGCAAATTGGTTAAAAGACCTTCGTATAACTGATAACCCGTAAGAATTAGATAACATTTTACTAGACTGAAAATATAAATCTGCTTAGCTCAATTATGTAGGTATAATAACATAACCGAGGTATCCTTTCTTATTACTTTGAATTCTCAAACGTATAATGCTTTTCAAGTACCATGTCGCTATTCGTTTTATTTTGTGGCTTGCGAAGATTATGAAATTTCCAAACCATCGCATAGCAATCTGATTTTTAATACCTTAACTTTTTTCAGTCTACTGAATCATTCTTATACCTGCAGCAAATGTGTAACGAAAGTTTACCATAACAAGAAGTTGGTAGAAGAAGGAATATTTTGTCACAATGTTTGCAGATGACTGAATAGAGAAAGTCATGTGATTACAAAACTCACATGCATATACGTACTGATTTTTAGTATATGGAGCTTTGTAAAAGCATTATTAAGTAGGAATAATCCTAATATATTGTATCTTTACCATTTCGTGTGTATGGGAACATAATTCCTAAAACCCTGATATAATCCTATAGTAATGCCAATTTGTTTAATTTTTTGTCTACTATTATTAAGTTTAATCTCAATAGCCTCGACTCATCCTTTGGTGATGCTAATTGTTATTTAAACTGCTCAACTTATACTCTCGCAAAAAGAAACCTCATGCGAATACGTTCCTTCCAAGACAAATTCACATTCATACGTTGTGTATTGCTGTATCAATATAAAAAGTTATTCCTAAGATACATTTTTGGCAGAGAAAGTTTTCAAATGAGGAAACATGTAGTTTGTTACATAGAACTTGTGAAGTAGATTCAAGCACTCAATTATGATAGCTAA
Source organism: Tenodera sinensis (assembly GCA_030765045.1). Taxonomy (NCBI): domain Eukaryota; kingdom Metazoa; phylum Arthropoda; class Insecta; order Mantodea; family Mantidae; genus Tenodera; species Tenodera sinensis. Next base: position 213,040,026 of record CM060962.1, on the reverse strand, counting down.
CCTACTCTTCCAATGAAACAAAGACTCTGATGTATTTCAGACATTTTCCCTAGCCGTTCTTCAACAAATTAATTTTAGGATTATCCTTCTATTTAGTTCATGTAAGTCGAAGTAAACATATGTAGAAATGGTTTTTTTTTTTTTTTTTACAAATTCCTTAAAAGTACGCCAGGGATAAGCGAATACAGTAGGCTTAAGCGATAGTCAAGTCCTTTAAGAGATGGTCGCTATGTGATAGCTTTGACATTCCTGCTTGAGAAAAGTGGAAGTACTGGAAAATTCAAACCAATAGAGGAATATCTCGAAAAATGTGCAACTCCACAAAACAGAATTTAATTAGCATAAACTGTCAGCTTCAATGAGATCTACATTTTTTGTGTAGTAAGATTTTGTCTATTTCTTACGGTTTACCAGTTATACAAAAGCAACCCAGACTACGGAGGGCTTCTAAGGACATTCCCAGAAAATTCAAGGTATACATTTAATTTGCCGAAAGGTACCTTGAACATATAGTATTTTAATCAAAATCGTTGACAGCCATTTTTGAGAAAATAAAAATTGTCGACAATATTCCATGTAAAGGATAGCTAGGAATTTAGGCATTTTCTTGAAAATCTCCGGTCACATTCTTGGAAGATGCTGAACTTAAACACCAAGTTTGGTACTTAACCCACTTCTCATTTTTGAGTTAGTTGCTCAGACACACACACCCACACACACACACACACACACACACACAACCATACACACCCACCAATACACACCTACACATGAACCTTCTACGAAAAAGGTTCTTTTGGATGCGGAGGACCTTAAAACGTGTATTTACAATACCAACATTCATCGAATTTATGGGTGGAATAGAATACCATCTCTACCTAGCATGTATGTGGTAGTAGAGAAAGGAAAAGGAAGAATCTCGCCATTATGGCGAGGGCACAGACACCGCAAAGATAGTACTAAACCGGTGGCAACAACAATCAATGTCAAGATAGCCTTTTTATTTAATGACATATACATTCTATTGCAAACCAAGAGGTGAACTGAGCTTTCTGGAAAATACGAGTATTGTTATAATAATCTTGACTCGTTTAAACTGTCCTATACTGCTTACTTCTTATGTATTATAACCTATTGTTTTAATTCAGTGGGTGATTTCCCATTAAGCATGAGCAATCCTGAGCGTGATTAAAGCGTTGGTAACATTTACTCGACCTAGCAATAATCGAAAAATAGTAGTTATCAACAATGAAAGTCCACAGTCTAAAGTTTGCATAACCAGTATTTAAAATGGTGCGCAATGTTGGTTGAAATTTTCATTGGTAATGAACCCCACAAACAAATTCGAGGAAGGCAATGGTTCTCTTTGTTAGATCTATATGCTGCCTTTAATATCTGAGGTCATACAACGGCTTTGCCTTTGGGACAGCTGACCCCTAGCAATGATGCCCATTCGTCAACTACTGTGTTAACCTTTGAAGTTATTACCTTGGGTTTTATTTATAAACATAAATTCTTACAGATATTTCCGCACTCACTCATATTTCTAGACTTCAGGAAGCATGATGAATAATTCTGGCTAAAGAAAATGTCCTAACTTCTAACAGGGAACCGAACTCGGGAGTCTTATATATGGAGGCCGACATGCCGACCACCAGATTACACGGACATTTGAGCGATTGTTTTGTTAATAGTTGTTATTTCCAATACTAGTGACTTCCAGAGCATAGACTCCTAAGATAAGTTGCCACTGGCCCTGTGGCGAGGCATTAGCCCAAAACTATCTTCTTTTAGACTATTTATAAAGCTATTTTGCGGGTATTGTGTCAGCTTCAATGTTTCTTATATATTTATAAACAGGCAATAGGAAAAAAATCTTATTTTCGACATTCCTGTAGCATAGCACAGTTAGGATTGAGCTCATTGCGAGTACTGAGACACCGAAGTTCCGCAAGTTTAGACTATCAGTTAATGTCGATGGAATAACGTTGATTCACAAAGTGGTGATGAAGGTCGATTTGGTGAGTTCTCTATCACCGTAAAAATATAAATTATTATATAAACATGCTCTGATTAACAGAGTTTGAGGAATAATACCCAGAGAATGTTGCTGTGCCCCATTCGTTTTGAATCATAACATTGCTTCAAGACACTCCGCTGATGGGCACAACAACGCTTTCAATTGTCAGCAAATTAGAATTCCTATTCCGAATGAGATATGTTCAAATAGTGTGTTCTACTTTACCCTACCGCAGCGCTGCCAGGAAGAGTTGGGTTTAGTTCTTTCTACGAGTGTGCACAGATCTCTAGTTCCTGTCATGAGGTAAGTACACGTTTACAATTGCATTATGGTGATCATCTCTATTTTGTGTTAGATCATTGAAAGTTCACGTTATCAGCAATATTTTTGAAAATAAGTAATGAGCCACAGACGATCAAAGTAATTTTACAGTTTTAATTTGGATATGACGTGTGATGTTATAATATTCAAAGTTTATTAAAACCTTTATTCCAGAGTTTACCTATAGTGTTATATTCTTGTATGTTTTATTGAGTTGTCTTAAATATAATGATATTGTATTATTTGGATGTTTAAACTTACAAGCTTCCAAATACAGTCGAGCTTGGAATAAATTATCATGAATGTCTTTGTCATTTTAAAGTCTACACACCTACGCAAGCCTGAGATCACACATGTATTGTGATTTGTCTTTCCGACCTGTGTTTCCTTCCCTCCGTATGAAAGCTATGTATTGTCAACAGAAATTGTTAATGTGAAAGAATAGTTTTGTTTGTTAGTATATAACTCTAAATTCTTACGTAGTGTACATCACGGATTCACTGTCATGTATAGTTAAATTGTTGGCTCAATGCAACACGGTGTATCACTTATTGTTATCAAAGAATGATCTTTATGATTTCCCTATTTCTAGTGTGTGTTTTTCGGGAGGCATCTCCTAACTTGTAATGAGTCCATCTTGACCCCTTTTAAGATCCATATGCTTCCACGTAGGGCTGGTCCATCAGTAGATTTACGAGGGCTATTTTTTTTCGAGGTTCAATCGGTCGCGAAACCAAAACTACCGTGAAAATCAGTTAAAACTTTCTGCAGATGTGTTCCGCAGTGTCTCTAGTATGTCCGTTGATCATGTCATGTCTCACATGTTAGTTCTCACCGCGCAGTGAGCACTTAAACATGCCCAAAACAATACAATCTCCTTCCAAACGTGAAGCGCGAGCTTTTATTACGATTTCGTTATGCGAAGGGGTGCAACGCAGCCGAAATTCATGGACGAATGAGTGATATGTACGGTGAAATTTTCATGAGTGACAACAAAGTTCGGTAATGGTGCAGGAACTTTGAAACCGGACGTACAAATGTTCATGATACAGGCATTCAGGGAAGAAAGCGAATGTTAACCGATGATCTTGTTCATCGAGTGGAGCAGGTGCTTTTAGAAAATTGGCGGTTCACAATTTGTAGGGATGGATTCGTTTCCCAAAATTTCAAAGCCAGCTCTGTATACCATCATTAATGTGGCTGAAAGCACAGACGGCCGCCTATTATGACTAGGACATTGGAAAGTTGATACCACGCTATGAAAAATGTCTGCATTGGAGGGGCGACTATGCATACAGGTAGCTTATAGGGTAGCCAAATACAGCAAATAAAATAGTTTTCATCTTCACTGTGCTTTTGGTTTCGCAAGCTATCACATATTGAAAAAAATAGCCCCCGCAACACAATTACGCACGAAATATGAATAGTTGAATAGCGCAATATTGCTTGTCTTTCTAAACAAATTTAGTGAATAAATGATTCTGCCTTGTATTGCCTTCTCTGTCATGGAAGGGATTCCGGCACGTCAGCCGATGACTTAATGTGTTTCAGACCCCGTGAGGAAAGATGACATAAAAGTATCCTCCAGGCGGACAGAACGCATCACAGGCAGAATCACTGCGGTGGGTCCCTAACAGGTGCAGGCAGTTCTCCCGCCCCACTGAGTTCTTGGTCACTACAGAGAACCCACCACCAGCCAGGTCCGGCTATCAACGAGTCCCCCTGGCGGGAAGCCAGCTGACCACAGCGCCTCCCCTCAACCGAATACCGAATTTTCAGAGCACAATCTTCATCGCAGCGCATCATACCGGCGACCCCACTGAATCTTACAATCTGGAAATACCAGGTAGAGAGAGAGAGAGAGGGAGAAAGAGAGAGGGAGAGAGAGAGTAAAATGAGAGAAATGAAAGGGATTCGGAGGATGTAGGGTAAATATCCTTCCCAGCATTCATCTGAGCGACCGGGGAAAAAACCTGAAAAAACTCAGGCTTATGAAGGTTGGCCGCGAGAATCGAACGTTACATACGTTACCGCCTGAGTCAATCTGCTCAGGTAATAATTCTCTGATGAATGTAATTAAAATTTCCGGTGCATTCCAACATGCAGGAGTAGAAATTTATATGCATCGCCAGACACCTACTCACGAAAGCTACGTCACCCCAAAAATACATTTCAGGTTGTAGGATGCATGTACAATAACGTAACTCTGCACACTAGGTCAATCTTTATTTCTGAATGGACTGTAGGATTAGACAACTGTACCTTTCAACCTGATCGCCTTCACCGGTGCATAGATAGTCGCTTTACTACTTCTGGAATATTAAACATAGAGGTTTCTCTTAAGACCGAGAGTAGTTCCGTAACTAACCTCTCTCAGATGTATAATATAACATTTTATTTACATTCTGTAAAAAGTGTTTCACAACGCTAATGGACAAAAGGCTATAACAAAAGTTGTAGGTGGTTTTGTTTTCTTGTACTGCGGAGCAGCATGAGTGTATTCCAAATATTCTGGTGTGAAGTTGTCACTATCAGGTCCTATATGTGCTTTTAATGCTACTCAGCGTCTGAGGTTTGCATTTGGGAGTAGTACCGGTTTCGATTCCCGTTACACCGGTTAACCTTGGGTTATTTCGTAATTTTCCCAGGCCCATAGGCAAATGCTGGGGTGGACTAAATACTACCATGAATTTCCTGTTCCTCATTTCCTCTCACTTTATTTCCCTGTATCTTCCAGATTTGCAAGGCAAGGCGCGGAATAGAATTCTTGTGATTGTTCAGATTATAATATTAGATCTAAATGGATTAATTGTTATAGGTGAAATACTGCTCGGACGGTATAAGGAGAAAAATAAGACTTGTGTCATTTTATACAATAATGATGGGCACCTAAAGAAAATCACAAAAGTTAACCTACACAATGGATATTTCCTTAAAAACTAATGGTGCAAAAAATATTATTTGGCCTAAATTGTAAATTTTAATGAAACATGCACTTTTCCTTAAATAACCTTTTATCTTTCTCTTATAGTTGATCTGAACAGGACTGTACTGACCAGTACTGCACACCACCAATGACGCCTGTAGTGGCCCGAGGTGGGGGACGCAGCGGCTGGGCAGTAAGACTTGGCTTGTTGATTTGCAACAATATACAGTTAAAATTAACTATATAGCTCAGCTCCTAATGAGCTTTCAGCACTTTCAATGAATTTCTGAGCTACTGGATGTTACATAAAGAAAACTGAAAACATAAAATTTAACATGGGATAGTAACATATTAATCCATAAGACGAGATGGTGAACCATATTTACCTGGTCACCATCGTTTTAATCATCACCACTATCATTAGTGGTTTAGTGAATCGCCAAGAGTACTTGACAATAAAACAAATGATAATGTGCAAGGGTCATTTGTGCAGAAAATATGGTGGTGGTGCTTTGCTTAATAAGGGACCCCTTATTCTGGAGAGGGAGAGCACGTGAACAGCTGTGAGGAGGATGATAATGACGACGTATAGTTCTGTCCCTTACACTTCAAAAATACACCACAGTGTTCTGCAGACATATTGCAATGTGTTACTTCTGGCAAAGACATTCATTCCTTTATTGTTTTTGGTAGTAAATTCTTACTTGCTAAAACTTCTGTAAACCTTTACATAATGTTGTATAATTTATAATCATTTTTATGTAACAAGTCCTCCTGTTAACGGTTTCCGTGAGAACTGAAAAACATACAACAAATTGGAAAACCGTTGCTGCAACTGAGCGAGTTGGCTCTGCGGTAACGCGTGAGACTGTCATTCGGGATGTCGTGGGTCTGATTCCCGTGGCCGACCTTCCTGACTCATGGGTTTTTTTCGGGGTTTTCTCGAATCGCAAGGTGAATGCTGGGAAGGATAGCTATATCCCCCGACTTTCCTGTCTTATTTCGTTTCATTAATAATTTCATTCATCGTTCATCCCCTTAATTCTCTCAGGTTCCCAGTATCAGCGAAGGCGTTAGGTGCAGCTTGGCAGGGATGATATGGGCACAGGAACGCTTTCCGTCCCTCGTTGTCCGTGAGATCCAAGTGGAAAAGGGGGCAGCATCTGGGGGAGTCAGACCCCGCGCCGAAGTCCCCTGAGTTGGTCCCGGAAGACCTAAAGACTTCGAGGTATTGTCAAACTTGGGAAACCTTAGAGACCTCTGCCAATGTCGGTGCTGTTAGTCTGGATCTGGCCACCCGGTGTCTCCTCTCGCCTCATCCTTACTTCCGGGGGTGTCCCCTTGGGGACATAGGTACAACAAGCCTGGCTTCTGTGCCGAACCCCCTCTGTATCTCTCCTATTTCTATTGGACACTTCAGAGAGAGAGAGAGAGAGAGAGAAAGAGAGAGAGAGGGAGAGAGAGATAGGGAGATATAGTAAGTCAAGTAACTAAAATGAGATTTTCAAGGTCAATCATGGGGGTGATAGCGAGATAAAATATAAATGAAATAAGACAATAATTGAGAATAAGCAAGTTTAGAAATGAAAGACTACAAAACGTATACAAATTCCAGGTCACGGATAAGTTGCACACACAAATATAGAGAAAAATAGGAAGCAGTAGATGTTGCTGAAATGAAGTCTTATGTCAGAACGCGACCTGTAAGCTTATTAAAGAAAATGGAGTTTGTTTATTATATTGACATGAGTTTCTCTGCCCGGTATCGTTTATTTTTATATAGCTTCTACTAACTATTCTTTAGAAGATTATTTCTCTTCATGTTAATCGAGATAAGCGGTTTTCAGAAAAAGTTATACACATTTTCTAATAGATAAAATGGTGATAGAGGAAACCGAATCAATATTCAGATGGATATTATTATTTATTTATGCCAACAAAATTACTGTTGGTGTTTTAAACACACAAACGAGTGTGGGCAATGTTTGAGAAGTAGAACCGGAACTGAAAAATACTACCTCTCAATATTCAGAAGTTTTTTTTTTTTTTTTTTTTTTTTTTTTTGTTTTTTTAAAATTTTGCCTTTATTATCGATCAGCGCTGCAGCGCTATACAGATAAGTGAGAATTACAGGGAAATAAACTGAATACAAAAACACAAAAAACTTACTAAATAAGAACGTGAGTCTGAACAAGAATGAGGTCGACCTCTATAGGCCCCTCAGGGACAAGCACATGGTGAGAATGGTGTAGATCTCAATCCTCTTCTGCGGTGACTGACGGGTTGTCAGGTGGTAGCAGCAGATCTTGCGGCAGACGACTGCGGATGCGGTTTGGAGGCTGCGATCTATGGCCCAAGGAGAACAAAACCGCACCTGGGACCTGGTGAAGACGACCATAGAAGCGATGAGCCTGATGGCGGATGAAGTCCACTATGGAGGAAATTCCAAGTTCACGGTGTAGCTGAGTGTTGCGAACAAACCAGGGAGCGTGAAGAGCGAGGCGTAAAACTTTATTCTGAAAGGACTGCATGGCTGCAATTTTACTAGAAGCTGCGCCACCCCACACAGGGCAATCATACGTGAGAAGAGGACGAAGTAAAGAGGTGTAAAGTAAAAGCACTGTAGCACTTTTCACAGAAGATTTACGGTTAATCAGAGGATAAAGCTTGGAGAGTCGGGAATAAGCCAAGTTGAGTTTGCTGTTGATATGAGCCTTCCAAGTAAGTCGGCGGTCAAACAGTACTCCCAGATATCTTACTGTTTCGTCCTTGCGCTTCCAAGGTATGTGGATGTTATCTATCAAAACAGGTGCAGGAGACGCGGGCCGGCGGAGAGTGAAAAGCATCATTTCACGTTTGCTGTGGTTGAGGGCGATGCGCCATGATTTTAGCCATAGAGATAAAGAATCCAGGGCAGTTTGAAGATGATTGCCAGCTGTGTGAATATCTTCGTGGGAGGTAAACAAAGCGGTGTCGTCGGCGCACATGGACACATTGATAAACTGCAGGGGAGAAAGGTCTGAAATGTAGATGTTGAAGAGGGTAGGTCCTAAGACGGAACCTTGAGGAACACCAGCGAGGACGGGCCGAGAGGAGGAACGGTCTGAACCTAAAGTGACGGAGAAAGTGCGATCCAGTAGGAAACTGTGAATTAATTGATACAGGTAATCAGGAAGACCAATATTACGAATTTTAAAGAGTAGACCACGGTGCCAGACTTTGTCAAAAGCTTGACTGAAATCTAAGAAAGCAGCTAAGCAATGCTGTTTCCTTTCGAAGGGTTGAGCGATGTGTTCAGTTACGCGGAGAAGCTGGTGCACCGGAGAATGCCTTTGGCGAAAGCCAAATTGAAAGGGTGGTATCACTGAGGAGGCGGATAAAAATTTGTAAATGCGGATATTAATAAGCTTTTCAAAAATTTTGGACAGGGCCGGTAGAAGACTTATTGGGCGATAACTGGAAGGCTGATGTGCAGGTCTTCCGGGCTTGTGCAGGACTATAACATTTGAATGTTTCCAGCAGGTAGGAAAATAACCTAAGCGGAGTAGAGCATTGAAGAGAGAGGCAAGAAAGGCGTGGGCTTTGCGAGAAAGATTTTTAAGAGCAATATTAGGAATACGGTCATGACCAGGAGCCTTTTTGGATATCAGTATGTGCAATAGGCGGCGAACCTCGCTCGGTGAAGTAAACTTGATGGGCACGGGAACATTCGGAGGAAAAAGAGGCTGGTCCTCTATGGCGGAGTTATGAACAGCATCAACGACTGGGTTGGGTGTAAAGGCTGTCTTAAAGTAGTCAGCAAATAGCTCGCACTTTTCGCTGTCACTGGAGTAGTGCTGACCTGTAGAAGAAGAGGTGGTATCAGAGGTGATTCCCGTAGAATGCGGCGGGTTTCCTTCCAGAGACTGCTATCTAGTGGGGAAATATTGGAAAGATGGCGCTGATATGAAGAATAGCGGTACTCATCCAGCGCTCGCTTAACGTACCGCGTCAACTGGTTTAATCTATGACGCTGATGAGGTTGACGGTGCAGTTACCAGCAACGACGGATTCGATGCTTCTCTCTCAGTAGCTGAACAATCGTCTGAGGCAGTGTTTCATGAGATGGTGGATGGTGGCCGGCTTGCCGGGGAACAGTGGTAGCCGATCGAATAGACGCAATCACAGTATTGGTGAAATGAGTTATAGCCACGTCAACATCTTGCTTCTGTGTCAAAGGAAGGTGCGGGTAGAGCTGCTGGTCGAGATGATGCCGAAACTGGTCCCAGTCTACGTGCCCCTGTATCAAGAGAGGAACGTAGGTAGAATAGGTTCTGTCCACCTGAAAGGTTGCAAGAACGGGACAATGATCGGAGTCCATTTCAGGCAGAACGTGCAGGAGGAGGGGTTGCGGAAAGTTCTGTGTTAGAGCGACATCAAGAATATCTGGTTGGAGTCTGACGTTATTAGAGTAAAAGGTAGGTGTGTCAGGGGCAACGACGTGGAAACCAATGGCATCAGCAGCTTGCTGAAGACGACGACCGTTAGGTGTGCTCACTCGGCAGCCCCAGAGGACATTTTTGCTGTTGAGGTCTCCTAGAAGAATCGTAGGTGCAGTGGTAGAAAATAAAATCCGTAAATCCTGAATAGCCAGAGTGGTAGAGGGTGGTTTGTAGGCTGCCAAAACGGTGAGCAGTTGGCAATTAGCAGTGGCGACTTTGATGGCGCAGGCTTCGAAGCTACGAAGTCGTGGCAGAAAGAGAGGGTGGTGTTTGATACGGCTTTTAATTATAATGGCAACTCCTCCGGATGCCACGGCAGCGTCACGATCCTCCCGGTAAATTCTATGGCCAGGAGTGGTAAACTTCTCAAGGGGGGTTAGGCGTGTTTCAGAAACACAAGCAACGTCGACGTCGTGCCGAGAAAGAAACGTAAGGAAACTTTGGCGTTTGGATTTGAGTCCGTTAGCGTTCCCATTTAGGAAGGTGAGAGTAGAGAAGACCGGGGTTAAGTCCAGGGGCATGGTTGAAAAGGTCTGCTATGAACTTGGAAAACAAGGAGCGTAAGTTTGGAAGATAGGAATGCAAAAGGGAGAGGAAGGAGTTGAAAAGGGATGAGATGAGAGAATCCGAAGCAGAAGTCGAGGAACACCTGGGTGGTGTATCTTTGGCAGATGACTGTTGAGGTCTATAAAACCATTGTGGCGTAGAAGAGGAGGTGGAAGCTTGGCCAGGCATGGCCGGGAAATGACGGTCATTGACGGGTGGGGGCGGTGGCGGTTCACGCTCTCGCGGAATGGTAGTGTTAACAGAATCATTACGGAGCTATTTGTGTTTGAGTCGGAGGTAATAAGAACATCCTTTATAGTTTGCCGCATGGGTTTCCCCACAGTTTACACAGCAAGGAGGTGTCTGACGAGCTTTAGTACAGGTAGAAAAATGATGGTTGCCGGGGCATTTAACACAACGTGCAGGAAGATGGCAGAAATTCTTGGTATGCCCGTAACGTTGGCAGTTGGTGCACTGAGGGATGGTAGGAGATTTACGGCGATACTCAACGGAAACAACAGCATGCTGAATATGCTTCAACTCGAAGATACGTTTGGCATCCTCAGAACGGTCCAATTCGACTGCACAGAGGGGCATCGGTTGTTTATTGCGAAAGAAGAGACGAACCACTTTGTTGACAGGCAACTTTTCCGTTTGGAGTTCGTGTAGAACCTCTTCGTCCGTTAAAGAGTAGGGAACCCCGCGTATGACAACTTCAAGTTTCTGAGAATGTGGATCTTGGAAAGTGTGAAATGGTAGCTGTTCTTGCTCAAAAAACTTGGTGGCCGAGCGGTAGTCAGCAATGGTGGTTGTACTGATCTTTAACACAGATCCACGTTGTTGAGTTGTGAAATCAGAAGAGGCATGAGATCGTAGGTCCGCTAAAACTTGCTGGTAATTGTTGACGTCGTGCAGGAAAATGGGTGGAATTTTTATGCTGGATGCGTCGGTGGATGCAGTTTGTGCTTCGGAGTCCTCCATGGTTTCCAAAACGGCGAATCTGTTATGCACAGAAGGTAAATCTACCATATATTTCTGGGGAAGAGAAGAAGAAGCGGCAGTTTTTCGCTTATTGGGTATACAGAAGGCACCTTCGGATGGAAACTGCGAAGTGGCGTAGTTGCGTTTGGTTGCCCCAGTCGAATGGGGCTGGCCAGTTGTGGTGGCGAACTGCGATGACGGCATGTTGGAACAAGCCTCAGGAACAGAAAAAGCAGAAGCAGTAGAAGAATATGTTTGGCAGTTGCTCATTGAAGGTTGTTGAAGTGAGGGATGAGTTAACGTTGGTACAGATAATGGCTCAGTGTCATAAGCAATGTTTAAAGAGGAACGTACTAAGTAGCCAGTTCCATCTGTTTCTAGTTCCATGTGGAAAGAAATTATAATATCTCACGAGAAACTCGCTAACACAGCACTGTAAGCACAGCAAACAGCTGAAACGCACAGGTGAACTACGCAATCACTAAGATACAACACGATTAACACGCGCAGCGACTACCGACACACGTCCGTCTCAGATGACAGCTGCGGGAGCACTGATCCAGAAGTTTGAAAGCATTTCGTTATAAGCTGTCCTTGAAATTCATCATCGCGAGAAACAATTGAACAGCAACAACACTATAAAAGATGACAACAGGTCCACATATACAAACCAACGTCTTAGAAACGGCTTATATTACAGAAAAAAAAATATTTGAAACCAATTGTGTGTTTTAAGGAGTAGTTATTTTTCTGTGTGGTAAATTTGTACGTCTTATCGTTGACCAATTATTAAAAATAAAAGGAAATGATTTCCGGATAGAGAGGACCGCGAAGATCATTTCTAGTAAATTCAAGATATAAGTTTTATTTCCCATGTAAATGTCTTAAATATGTTATATTTTATTCAAAATTGTTGCAGCAATGTTTTAGAGAACAACAATATCGAATACGTTTCTGTGTAATGGGTAATTTGGAATGGCTGATTGTTATTATTCATTATTCCACTCATGCCGGATTATCACCTCTTGATCACGATATTGTCGCTTTGGTTACATCATCTCCTACTTTTCTTAGGTTTCTCAGTATCTGAAGTATTCATACGCAGTAAAAGTCATTGGCGGGTAGACAAAACATTTGACGAATATTCTTATGAGGATATTGATATTTTAATTGAAGAGGCGAAGTCAAACAACTATAATTTTAAATACAGCAGACCTACATTTAATGAATAGCCTACTAACGTAAATTCATTCATTTATATTCATCATATGTCTAATTCATTTCCCTGGATTAAACGCTAACATTTGCTGTTCTCACAGCCTACTGGATTAGTTGCGCTGCCAACTGTGAAAATAAATAACTAAAACGTATGAATGTTATTGTAAGTTGTTTACTTTTAAATCACTATTAATAAAATCACTATTAATATTAAATATTATTAAATAAATTAATTATTAATTATTTCGTGGAATATTCTGAACAAGGTGGAATACTCTGGTGGCACACCAGACGTTTTCATATTTGGAATAATTCTTCTCGGCCTTCCCGCTCGCAAAATTGGCGTCATATGAAACCCTCTCGTGGTACTACTGCAGATAATTTCCTTGAAGAATCTTTGGAAGATACCAAAGTTCAATATCAAGCACTTTTTTATTTTAGAGTTCTGCTGTGCACACATATAATGCAGAGACGATAAAGCATGATTCGTAAGCGGGAGGTGCATGATGCAAATCCAACCAGGATGTCCTCTGAGAGGTTTTCTTTAGGTTCTAAAGTCCTCTTAACTAGCAAAGTTTAGGAAATGCCCTAAACTTAGGTATGCAATGTTTCCTTTCTAAATTTCTTTTCCCAATAATCATTTCATTTCATGTATCATCAACGTAGGAAGAGGTAGGAAGAAAGCACACAAACCTTTTTCTAAAAATATATTTTGGACCTTACAGCGCGAATTTCTGGTGTAATCTCGACATAAAATGTTAGGATAAAATATAGCATGTCCTGTATTTACTGCAAGTACATTGAAGAGGAAGTAAAATGGCGATATCCGGAAAAGCTAAGAATAAAAGCCTACATGAAACAATTATAAGATATAGACAGCAGTGGAAGAAAATTTTGAACGAAGGAATTTAAACATGGACAGGCCTCTCAAAGCCTTATGAAGATATGCAAGTACATATCTACTGAAATAAGAAACAAAGGAAAGGCTATAAGGTCGAATAAGTTCTCATGAAGACAGAACAAGTCTGTTCGACTTATGCTGAGCAGTTGATAATGGGGATGATGATAATGACGAATATGATGATGATACATTCCTGCACATATACACAGTTTGTAGAGGTGAACAGAGCAATTTGGGAACCTAAATACAGATATCGCTGTTGCAAATATAATAATGGAAAAGAAATGGTTATTGCCAATATAAATATGCCTGAAGTTAAGCATATTGACCTAAGTTCTCTGTAAAATGTTAGATAAACTATGGTAATGAAATTTTGAAAGCTGGTGTTACTAGAGAGGAGAAACATTATTGATTACTCTCTGTAGCAAAGCTTATAATTAGTAATGTATCTTGAGAGATGGTGTATTAGATGTGCAGATGTGCAGCGGAGATTAACGTTGTGTAACAAGATGAGGTAACTAGCCTTTGATGAGCAATAGTATTGCACAGGTAGTGAATGAATTCACCCAGACTCAGTAACTGTTAACGAGATAACTAAAATGTGTCTTCATTACTTTGGTAACCGTTATTGGGTAACTAGGTATTTTGTATTCATTATTTTTGTAATGGGTAACTATGTAGTTACTGTCTGTCTCCATTTCTTTAATAACCGCTACATTATGGCAACCGTTACGATGTAACCGCTACGTTATGTTCTGTTCATTTCTATCACATAATAATGCTTACGATACTCATAAACTCCAACGCAGTTCGTATCTGTGTCCTAGCTTGTTTCATGGAGAACAACCATGAATTAGTACTGACAATGAGTTGTGTATGAACTTTGTTGCTGATGAACTGTATTGGACAAATTAAAAATACAAAAATGCATCAAGAGAGAACATCCGTAACACTAATGATTGATCAACAATGCAACGTGCACTGAATGTTTGCCCTCCGAATTACAAGGGTGGACACAATCACGCTTGACCTGTTCTTCATTAACAGGGGGCCATGGAGTCCACCCACGTCAAATGAGTACCCCACCCTTGATGCTGTTCTATTTAAATTGTAATTTCTCAACAGCTTTTCCAGTCAGCAATATAGCCAAAATATAGTTTTATTTAAAATCTCAGATAATAGGACATCTGTCTTCCCTTTAGATTTTCAGTTGCAGTTTGAGGTCAAAGTGTTGCTATTTCGGTCCTTACACACAGCTAGTTGATCTTAATGCCAGCTACTACTAAATATAGTGGAAACTCATTTGTACGCCATTAGTGGATGTAATCTTAGGCCTCGGATCTGAAGTGAGTGAGTGAGTTTGTGAGTGAGTAGTGAGTGAGTTTGTGAGTGAGTAGTGAGTGAGAGAGAGAGAGAGAGAGAGAGAGAGAGAGAGAGTGTGTGTGTGTGTGTGTGTGTGTGTGTGTGTGTGTGTGTGTGTGTGTGTGTGTGTGTGTGTGTGTGTGTGTGTGTGTGTGTGTGTGTGTGTGTGTGTGTGAGGTTTAAGGTCCCGTCGACAACATCATAAGGGCCAGAAGTCAATTCGGATCTGAATAACTACAGTACTTCAGTCAAATATTACATGTTCTCAAAAATAGCCCTAACGACTTTTATTAAAATACCGTATTTAAAATGTCTCATGACAAAGAAAATGTATCTCAAATTTTCTGGGAATAACTTATGAGGTCCTCTTTATTCAGAATGACCTTTGCGTTATTGGTAAACCCTAAGAAACAGAAAAAAACCTGCTGCACAAAAAATATAGAATAACCTCCAGTTCCTAAACATTTGACTAGTTATGATCCCTTTGTATCTATAACGAAATGTATGATGTACCTACCTATTTCTGAAAATGCTTATCTCGATTAAAATGAAGTAGACAGAAAAAGAAGCTTTTGTAAGAATAATATGTATACCTACTAATAAACGATAGAGGGTAGAGAAAGTCATATGAATATAGCGCATCAGATTTTTATGTACCTTACTGTCTGTAGCAAGCAGAGGAAGTATAATATACCAAAAAAATACCAAAAATTCGATGTCGAGCTTTCACCGGAAATATATGATTTTAAGACTCCCTGAACACCCCAAAAAAAACCGCTTTTATAAAATGGTCTATGTATGTCTGTCTGTCTGAGGACAGCATAACTCAAAAACGAAAACTAGGTTAGATACCAAACTTGGTATTTAGGTTCAGCGTTTACCAAGGATGCGACACGAAGATTTTAAAGAAAATATCCCACACCAAATTGCCCTTTAATTGGAAACATTTTCGAAAATTCTCATTTTTTAGCTCAAACTATTTTGTTTAATATACCGTTTGTTTAAGATGCTTTTATGAGAAATTAAATAATTTCGAACTTCCTGAGAATAGCCTCAGAAGTCTTTTTCATTCCAAACGACCTTGCATAACTAGTAAACTGTCACATGCACACAAAATCTTACTGCAAAATATGAAGAGTTGGTTAAACCACACAATTTATATAGATTTTTAATAGCCATTTTCGAAATATTCTTTGTTATTGGTTTCCATTTTAAAATATTTATATTTTTTCTCAAACAGGAAGGCGTTATTCGCCTGTTTATGCCCTGATCATCAAAGAGAACGGAATTCCAAAACCATCACATAGTGACCAGTTCTTAAAAGATTTGACTATCGCTTAAGTCTACTATTCAAAATCCTACCTAACAGGAAATAGTTAATAAAATCATTTCGACAAGTTTTTTTTTCCTCGATTAACACAAAATAGAAGAATAAGAGCTTTTTGTTTCACACATTATTTTACTCTCTTTTCTAGAGACTATCATTTTCGGTACTTGAGGCATATAATTCGCCAACACCAGCATTCGTTCATCACATATATCGTTTCAGTTACTATTAATCCTTTATATTCACTTAGTATGGTAGAATAATATAAAAAGTTAGTACTGAAAGATATATTCCCCTGGAATTGTCGCGCATGTGGCAGTCAGTTGTGTCCTGTTTTTCCCGCAAGTTCAGCACCTTCTTTAAAAGGCTTTGTCATTTTGATGGATGATGTCAGAGCTGCGGTCACCCTGGACAGCAACGGTACTTCAGACTACATTGACATGCTTGCCTCATGTCCAGGTATCAGTTCGCGGAAATCTGCACACCGCTTTTTGTTCCGCCTGCTCTCTAGCAATTTTTGCTCTTGTGTATACCGGTTTTTGAATAGAAGTGCTCACATTCCAATCGAGCTTCGGTTATTATCATCTAATGGATCACTACAAAATGACGGCAATAGTGGACTTGGGTATGAACATGCCAGCCACTCCAAATCTCATTATTCAAACCGAGGATGGAGGGAAGTAAGTTAATTTGTCAAAATGAATCTGTTTTCTAATCCCAATAATTCGAGAAGAAAAAAACATTAATGCAATTAACTGCTCTTCCGTGTGTAGAACTAGGTTGGAAAGTGTAGAATGAGACTGAAAACTTCAATGCCATACCTGGGATTGATCTTATAGTTGGTTAAACTAGAAGACCGGCACTTAAGTACTTACAATACGTTAAATCACCTTTAAAGTATGTTATCAAATGTAATTCGAGATCTGCTTGTGGTTTACCCGGAAAAACGCGAGCGAGTTGGAGAATTTATGTCCACAGGTTGCCATTGTAGCTCAGTTATTAGAGCGGCCGGGGCAGTTTCCTTAATGATCACAAATATAAAAAAATAGTAAAACTTGAAGTACGCCCACGTCAGTATAATGTTTTCTAAATGATCTCAAATAATGAAAATTATTTTAGCCTGAGATTTTAATTTTGCTTACTCTACCGGTCTACCCATCAATGATACATTACAGCTGCGCCCGCTAATTACATTTTTTATTCCTTGTTTTAAACACCGACAACAATAACACGTCTGCGTAGGTATATTACCGATTGAGTTATAATTATGATTATTATAATTACTTTTTAAAACTACTTTTAAAGGCTTTACTTACAATTTTAAGAAAGGAGATGTTGAAACTGGTCACCGTCATTGTCCATATATTTTTGACACCTCTTTAGGAAACTATTTATAACTCGACGTAGTTCACGCTGAGAAATGCTGGAAATTTCCTGGCGGATATTATGTTTTAATTCTTCCTGGGTGTGTGGGCTTGTCGTATACACTTCATGTTTTAAGTTACGCCAGAGATAGAAATCGCAGGGGCTTAGGTCGGGAACCGAAAAAGGCCACAAATCTCAACTAATAATTCTGTCCTGAACACACCTTCAATTGTTCTCATCGAAAGTTTGATCGTATGAGCTGTTGCACAGCCTTAATGAAAAAAGAAAAAATCACGCTCTTGTTTGTTAGTTCTCTAAAAAGAAGGGGCAAAATTGCGGCAGATAGCAACGAGCGTAGAGGAGCCGGACAGGCAAAACACCGCACAGCCGATTCGAAATTTTTTTGACTCTCTCGGTACCTAGACCCTATCAAATCCTTGGTGGGGGGCCTGACAAGATCAAGGAACACCGATGGAACCTGAATCCACTTGGAGAGCGTCATATGCCAGTGTAGGCAGGCATCAACGCCTGGGTGATATGAAGTGGACCCACCACCGAAAAGGTAAACGGGAAAATCTGCAAAGAAAGCATTTTTTATGATTAATTTTTAAAACATTTCTTAATGTGTAATTAGTACGAGAGGGAGAGAAGCGCAGAAGGAGGGAAGACAGAGAACGTACACGGAAAGGATTGGAGAGGGGAAAAGGTGACTAGCGATTTAGGCCGTTAAAGTGCTATTTTTGGGGGATATTAACATTTGACAACCAGCTAGTTTAGAGAGCGGGTACCAAAATGATGTTATTAGTAAAAGTCCTAGCAGAATGAAAATCAACAAAAAGTACAAGCTACAGTCTTCTAAGGCATATTTTTGTGTACATAAGTGCGTACTTACGCAATCCGTCGCATCTGTGTAGTGCGAAAAGAACCGATGAACCATGAAAGTCATCTTTTAAACATATGTAAGTATAGAGTAAAGAGCAATGATGAATTTACTGTCAGCTCGTTTGCTACATATATACGAAATAACAATATTTGCAGAAATGGGGGGATGGTGCACATAACTGTAAAACAGGATTATGGCATTCCAAGGGAGCTGTGCTGAAATGCCTTGTTTAAATATGGTGTTTATAAACAGAGCTAGGGCTTGAATAATAACTGGGTGGAATGCTAGCGCATCGTCATAAACATGAAGGGATATGAACCGCAGGAATTGTTTCCCACACCCCTAAGGCATGCGCGTGTGTGACACATCCCCTTCATAAAAGTTTGTATAACTCAGCCGCCACGGTGGTTATTACTGCTTCACGTCGTCATGTGCATATTGGAGCCTAGCATTGTAGAGCTCTGATGTTCACAACATTTCAGTATTTTTGGGATGCTGTGTTAAATGTCCAAACTGTTTTTAGATTTGCTTATAAATAAACGAATAAAATAAACCATAGTAGTTGCATTCCGAACTGGAAGCTGATATTTAAAACTAGGACAATTAATTATGCAATGGTAAATTTGAGATATAAACATCCAATTTGTAGTTAATTATTTCAAATATACACTAAGCTATTCTTGTACGCTATGGTCAAAATTCACATAGACTACACAGTGGCCGAGCGGTTAGGTCCTTTGCCTGTCACCAAGGGTTCGATCCCAGGAACCCGCATGCAGTATTCGTGGTGGACGAAGTGGCGGTTAGGCGGCTTTTCTCCGGGTTCTCCGGTTTCCCTCGCCACTCATTCCACCAAGTGCTCCATTATAACCTTTTCATTCATGTATTTAGCCTGCATTTTATCCCTTCCTCTTCTTCATTCCCATAACTGGGCTGACCATCCGCTTCCACGTTTTCACTGTGTCCGGTCCAGAGGTTCCTCTGCCTCCCGACAGGCATCTAACCCTAGGCACTGGCTTGTGAGTCCTAGGGGCTGTCACTCTTGCACACGGGGAAGGTAATCAGATAAAGAAGAAGACGTAGAAGAAGAATTTTGCATAAAGGAAATTTGCAAAATTCCAGAGATGGAATAATATTATTTAGTGTATGAGAACATAATTGCTTTCTTTATATACTATTGAATATTTAAATTTCAGAGCTTCTGGGGTATTCCTACATTAATATTGATCAAGTTCGAACATTTACACATTCATAAATCTGAGAATGAGTTGTGGGACATGTTTAAATGCAAGTAACTCTTTAAACAAAAGTTCCAGCACATGTCTTAACACCCAGCAAAGAGCATGGGTTATGTACCCCAATTTTATTTTCAACTGCTTTTGTACAGCTATAACGGTTGGCATATTTAGGCAACATTTAATACAGTTACATCGTTAAATTGTATGGCCAAAATTATTCTGCATTTTCTGCTTTCCCTTAGCTTTATCGCAGATGTATTCAGTAGTATTAGATAACTCTGTCAGTATCAGTCAACTAAATGCTCTATGACGTCGGCGAGCAAAACTATTCCTGCAGCAAGTTCAGTAAAAAGGTAGGACAGGTCTGGGAAGGGGAAAGCACATGAGAACTAGCGGAGTAAGGGAAATGCATATTGCACTTTTACCTACTTACCAACACATAAAACCTGCATTTCCTTTCCCCTGGATCCCCTCTTAACAATTTAGGAAATCGTGTTATGTTAGAGAGTAGTAATACTTGACAGTTAATGGAGCTCGCTCATTCTGACCAATGATAATGTATCATACTTGATTGTCAAGCTAGGTGGCGTCGCAGTAACGCATGCGACTCGCATTCGGTAATTCCCGAGTTTGATTCTAGATGACCTCCCACTCTGATCCATGGGTTATTAGTATTTTCTGTGGATCGGTAAAGAAATGTGGGTGGACCTCCTCTTCTGTCACGAGTTTTCTGTTCTGCATTTCCTGTACCCATCATATCTACCATTATCGTCTATTTCAGGGTTGTAGGACTAAGCGAATCGGTGGGTTGGGTTGCGGTTGGGTGGTGGAAGTATTTGTTTATTCCTTGGCGTGGAGTCAGCTCCGCGAACCATGATAGAACATATTTGGTATAAAATGAAAAGGATGACGATTGAGTTCCCAGCAAAGCAAGACAATGTTACTCTGACACCCTCATGTGATTTTAACTGCAACTAACCCTAAAAGACGGAGTGTACCAAAATAAACCACGTTCGGTCCCCTGCATAAATAGTTCAGATATAATGCGCAGCGGTATGTTGGTTTATGTTGAACCACCTCTGCATTTGAAGAAAATCTATTAAGAACCTTAAGAGCAGTGGTACTAACTTAATTTAACTCACCAAGGTGTAATAAAATGTTTGTATGTTCCCGCTACCTTATCCCCTTAAAATGTATGTACGTTTGCAACCCTTCTGTATACACAAATTAATTAGTAAAATGTATTTTTTAATGATAAAGGCTGTAAAACACATTTTTATATTAATGTTGCTACTTAAAGTTCTCTTGAAGGCTTATTCGCGTGTTTCTTGCATGTGTTGAAATACCTAAGGAAGTTGGCGGGACGTAAAGAAATATAACCGATCCTTCCAAAGCTTAACATTAATGAAAATGTGCCCGCCTAGTCAAAACGCTGAAGTGAAAGCCGCGTCGCATTTGTTTTGGTTAACAAAAGAAACCAGTCGGCTACCTCACTTGCCGTCTCGATGAAAGGGAATGATTTCTTAGCTGTCCTTCGCGATGCTTCCATTTCAGGAACACAATTTAGTAGCTGTCAGCGGAAAAGAAAAAGAAATGTATGGTAATCGCGCCAGGAAAAGGTTAGAAAACAATGCTCAAATCTAACCCTATCATAAATTATTAATTTCCATATGTACGTCCGTTATCGCTCATATCCTGCAACTTGTGTCATATTTTAAAAGAAAAGAGCTACTTTCTCAACCTATGTTTTTAGGAAGGACATTAATATTATGAGATTCTAACTATAAGATATCTGGCGGTTCTAGGCTTTCAAGAAATCAGCTTACGAAATCTTATTTTTTTCTGCTTTATGAAATCAGGTTATTGGCCGGTTTCCAGTCAAGAGAGAAGAACTGTCTACCTTGTTGATGTAGTACTTATATCCCTTTCTCTACCATCGTGATGCAATAAGTATACAAACTATTATTTTTCAATGGAAATTAACTGTTCTTCCACACTAGCCGTGTGTAGGACGAGGTAAGAGAGGGGTAGAGCGAGCATTGAATTTTTCAGTCTCATTCTACCTCTTTCCAACCTATTATATTTCACTTAAAAATCCGACGTTGAGACATCGAGTCTGTGTGTATACGTGTGCAACTGTGTGCAAGCCCCATGAACAGTAAGCTTGGTATTCAAGCTCAACTCCTTCCAAGGAGGCAAAATGATTTTCAAAAGAATTCTCCAAACTCAACGTTTTGCTGATTTGAAACGTACAAATTCAGCGTTGTTTGTTCCATGTTAGCTCTTCGTTTACATTCAGCCATAAAATTTCCACCTCTAACATTTTGTATTTGTTCTTCACGGACAATATCAGTTGGTTCTATGTAAGCTAGTTACCATTTTTAGTGGAAAGCACACTAATACAGTTTTGTTGACCTACATAAGCAGGTAATAGTTTATCCGCGTTGACATGTTTCGTTAATATCATTAGTAAGATCATTCTTTTACATAGTGTTGACTCACATTTTAATTTAAAAAAAATCGTTAAATTTTTAATGCAACTATTTTGTAGATTCTTTGCTTCGCATGTCCAAAATTCTGGCGATTCACATTTTTCAATTAGGTATTTGTAGAACTGGGTTGTCCTTTTAGCGTGGTGGTAGTATAGCTGCTTACCAAATGGAAGGCCCGGGTTCTACCCCAGTACAGAAGTGAGAATTATCTCCGGTTAGGAGACCTGCTCCGGAGTGCACTCAGCCTCATTAGGTTCCTGCGAGGGGAGGGGGAGTGGTAATTGAGGAGCTTGAGGGAAAGTAGTGGCTCTAGGTTGTGAAAGGTACATTCACCGGTCGGGAAGGACTCAATGTGCTAACCACAACCTGCCCTCCAGTACTACACTCACTTATGACGCCCGTTGTGGACAGAGGTGGGAGATGCAGCGATCGGGTGGTATATCTTGGCCCTGGATTGGGCTGTTGTGCCCCAGAGTTTAGTGTAGTAGTTGTTGAATTGACGCGATGCACTTGAAAGCCGAATCAATCCTAAAACCAAACATGTAGCGGACCTTAGAAAGAGTGTTATCTCTAATTTAATCATTATAATTATGATAATTATTATAATTATAATTATTTAATCATTATAATTTATATTGCTACCTCTATGGCTTATTGTGCATCAGACTCCGGGAGGAAGAATCTCTAAGTACCCTACAGGCAGCCAGAACTCGTCACAGGTAGAACTACTATGGTGGGTTCCAAACAGGAGCAGGCAGTTCTTCAGCTAGTCTGAGTTCCAGATCGCCACAGAGAGCGCACCACTAACCAGGCCCGGCTGATCAATTGGTCCCCTTGTTCGGCGGCCACAGCTCCTCCCTTCTGCCAAACACCGTGTTTCCAGAGCGTCAGCTCCACCGCAGCGCATCCTACCGGCGATCCTGCTGAATCTTACAAACTGAAAAGACAGGATACAGAGAATAAACTGAATGAAATGAACGGGAGTGATTCGGGGGAAGAAAGGTAGATATTCCTCGCAGCATTCGCCTGGGTGACACCGGAAAAGCTACGAAAAAAACCCAAGGTCAGTAAAGTCGGCCGCGACCTGCCGAATGCGGGCCAAAGACTTACCGCCTGAGCCGGTATAAGATCTGTTTAATTGGGTAATACAAATCCAAAGTGCAAAAAGCTTCATAAATAATTCTTCCTCTGAATTTGCCTAAAAGTTATTTAGAAGTGAGGCTAGAATTCAGCATTTATTACTAACAGAACCCGCAGTCCCACTAAGTTATGGGTTAAGTGACGGGATTATTATCTCTCTCACACTCCCTAAAACTTCAAATGTCCCCTTTTCTTTCCCTCTTCCCTTCTGCCTTTTTCCCTTATGCTAACCCACCCAGCCACTCACTCACTCACTCACTTACTCACACACTCATACTCTCACTCGCACACTCATACACTCACTCACTCACTCACTCACTCACTCACCCATACACTCACTCGCACACTCATGCACTCACTCATATACTCACTCGCACACTCATGCACTGACTCATACACTCACTCATACACTCACTCACTCGCACACTCATGCACTCACTCATACACTCACTCGCACACTCATGCACTCACTCATACACTCACTCACTCATACACTCACTGACTCACTCACTCGCACACTCATGCACTCACTCACTCATACACTCACTCGCACACTCATGCACTCACTCATTCATACACTCACTCACTCGCACACTCATGCACTCACTCACTCGCACACTCATGCACTCACTCGTACACTCACTCACTCACTCACTCACTCACACACTCATGCACTCACTCACTCACTCACTCACTCACTCATACACTCACTCACTCGCACACTCATGCACTCACTCATACACTCACTCACTCATACACTCACTCACTCATACATTCACTCACTCGCACACTCATGCACTCACTCACTCATACACTCACTCGCACACACATTCACTCACTCACTCATACACTCACTCATACACTCACTCGCACACTCATGTACTCACTCACTCATACACTCACTCGCACACTCATGCACTCACTCACTCATACACTCACTCACTCGCACACTCAGGCACTCACTCACTCATACACTCACTCACTCATACACTCACTCGCACACTCATGCACTGACTCACTCTCTCGCACACTCATGCACTCACTCACTCAGTCGCACACTCACTCATTCAATCACTCACTCACCCACTCACTTACTCACTCATACGCTCACTCACTCACACACTCATACACTCACTCACATACTCACACACTCACTAACATACTCACTCCTAACTCACTCGCTCATTCACTCACTCGTTCACTCGCTCACTCATTTACATAGTTACTCCTAACTCACTCACTTGCTCACTCGCCCACTCACTCAGCCACATGCTCACTCACTCACTCACTCACTCACTAACCTCTCCTCTCAGTGTAACTTTATGTGATGTTTTGAAAAGCGTTAGCAAAGCCACTTTTTTCAGTAGTACTCAAGGAAGCATCTCTCCCTCACGCTTTAAATGTGCGCAGTTTTCTTTTTCGTGGTAGCACACAGAAATCATAGTTATAAAAAACTGTTAGACGTAACATCTTAAATATTGATCCCATTTAAACTTCTAAACAAGGATAGAACATTATGCTGAAAATCTGCTATTACATAACATTTTTTATAACATCTAATAGCAAGGGAGATAATTGAATTTAATTTTATCTTGTGTCCAGTTAGAAACAAGACACAACTCCTTCTCCTCCTATATCTTTATGGCCCAGCCTACTTTTGCAGAATGCAATTAAGGTTCCACATGATCTACATTCTAAGTGATATTTCTGGCTTCAGGGTACACATTTTCCTCCGCTATTGAATATGAATAGAAACATTATGGTTACAACATAATTCCTATACATATGTATTACAACAATACACGAATAAGTGTACGTTAAGAAGTTCTGAACTCATAGAAAGAAAGATACATTCAAGGCTCAATTTCTAATGACAAGTGATTACTTAGGGCCTGATACTGGATAATCTGAGCTTATTAAAAATTACCTGAAAGAACGAATAATGAATAAAAATTACCTTACAATTTTATAACTTTTCAAATGTCTATCGTTAGGTATTACACGCTTAGAAATATAGAAGCCTGTTTCAACATCAGCAGATGCCACTATTGGCATGCTTAAAGCAACAAATGTCGCTGGTTTACATCTGTTTTGCATCGAGGACTACTTTTTAAGTACATCAGTCTTGCAATTGTGTCACATTCATTGTTCTTGTTCGATAAAACTGCCCAAAAATGCTGGAAATTATTATTATTATTATTATTATTATTATTATTATTATTATTATTATTATTATTATTATTATTATTATTATTATTATTATTATTATTATTATTATTATTATTATTATTATTATTATTATTATTATTATTATTATTATTATTATTATTATTATTATTATTATTATTATTATTATTATTATTATTATTATTATTATTATTATTATTATTATTATTATTATTATTATTATTATTATTATTATTATTATTATTATTATTATTATTATTATTATTATTATTATTATTATTATTATTATTATTATTATTATTATTATTATTATTATTATTATTTTGTAGGAATAGACTTGGCATCTGTACAAAGCTCACCTCAACTAATAACTCTATGGCAATGATATTGCCTGTAATATTGGGTAGTGCACCAGGGTGACATTTCTTTGTCGGCCTTTTTAACGCCCGCTTTTACTACTACGGCACCGCACGCGGTGACACTGATATTACATGGAATTATAATGATAACAACTTCAATAATAGTGATGATAAGCATAACGATGGTGATAAACACATAATACAAATAATAACAAAGTAATCTAACACAACAACTACAAACAAAGATAAAACAAATAATAATAATAATAATAATAATAATAATAATAATAATAATAATAATAATAATAATAATAATAATAATAATAATAATAATAATAATAATAATAATAATAATAATAATAATAATAATAATAATAATAATAATAATAATAATAATAATAATAATAATAATAATAGTAATAATAGTAATAATAATAATAATAATAATAATAATAATAATAATAATAAATAATAATAAATAATAATAAATAATAATAAATAATAATAATAATAATAATAATAATAATAATAATAATAATAATAATAATAATAATAATAATAATAATAATAATAATAATAATAATAATAATAATAATAATAATAATAATAATAATAATAATAATAATAATAATAATAATAATAATAAAAATAATAAAAATAATAATAATAATAATAATAATAATAATAATAATAATAATAATAATAATAATAATAATAATAATAATAATAATAATAATAATAATAATAATAATAATAATAATAATAATAATAATAATAATAATAATAATAATAATAATAATAATAATAATAATAATAATAATAATAATAATAATAATAATAATAATAATAATAATAATAATAATAATAATAATAATAATAATAATAATAATAATAATATACAACAATGACATTAATAGGAAACGAACAAGGCGGCACCGGTACCACTTAGATGGTCCCGGTTCGATCCCAGGGACACGCATGTGCTATTCGTGGTGGACGAAGCGGTGTCAGGGCAGGTTTCCTCCGGGTTCTCCGGTTTCCGCTGTCACTCATACACCAATTACTCCATTATGATCTTCCTAATCATCGATTTATTTCATATCTTCCTCCTCCTCCTCACTATCATACCTGGTGCTTGGCTGACCACCCGCTTCCAAGTCTTCACTCTGTCCGATCCAGAAGTTCCTGTGCCCCCCAACAGGTGTCTGACCCTAGGCACTGGCTTGTAAGTCCTAGGGGGTGTAGGTCCTACAGATGTCCTAATCAGGTAAAGAAAAGAAGAAGGAGAAGAAAAAGAAGAAGAACAACAACAACAACAACAAGAAGCTAACAAATGCCAATGAAATATTAGGTGCCCTCATGCTTGCTGTTTACAATCTGTAATCCGTAATGTTAGGCCACCTCACCATATGATAGCTTTGAAATTCCATTCTGTTTGCATAACAGGGATATAGAAGTACAATAACGACTTCCCATTTGAGAAAAGTATAAACATTGGAAAATTGAATCAGATCATAAGGAATACCTCTGAACTGGCTTACTCTATAAAAAATGTATTTGTCATGGTAAATTGAGTGGACTGCTTCACGCCACAAGCAGGGCCGGCGAGCGGGCAAAGGCTCAGGCTCAGGCTCAGGCTCAGGCTGCCTCGTCCAATTGTTTGTGTGTATGCGACTAACAACAATGGAAGCGGCTACACAAAAGTAACTTTCTAAGGAGCCTTCGAGAAAAATCCAGCCGTCTCACCGACGACACTTTTGTGGAGTTTAAGAAAGGTCCATGTGACGTCATCTCCACTATATAAGGAGGCCAGGAACAGCAGTGAGTGAGTTAACGGTTATAGACATGAGTCGGACAGTGTGTGAGTGAGTGCGAGGTAGCTGTATGTGTGTGTGATACGTCGGTCGTCGTGATGAAGATTCTAATGATATTCGAGAGATTGCATGGTGAGTGTATGGGAGACAGAGAGAGTGAAGAAAGACTCTGAAAAGACAGAGTCAAAGTTACGAGAATTAAACGCTATGATAGCACGAAAGACTGTAGACTGTTGAAGACTGTATTAAAGACGAGAAGAAAGCTGTGCACTTGTAAAATTACTATTAGACAATAGAGGGATAGAAAAGTAACCGAACTGATTTTGACGTTTTGTCGCAGTATTCAACCAATATTTTTATTTAGTGCTGCCGTTCACTCACACAGATACACCAACTTTTTTCTAGAAGAAATGCCTGTTGATTATTCCGGGAGTGCCAAAACATGTATTTCTGTTAAAATATAGATATTGAATTTTTAAGTGCAATATAATACATCCCCGACCTACTATATGCAGTGGAGAAAGTTAAAAAACTGCGGTTAAACTGCTTGCATTAGAGATGAATAACATTGGAAAAGGTACAGTGAATATAGATGCTCTCAGAAATTAAGTTACAACTGCAACCCAGTAATGTTTTGTTAAAACTCATTCTCATATCAGATAGCGGCACCACTGAAAGTTGGAAAATTCAGTTAGCTTGCAGTACATACAATACATGACATCTCTTCCTTTTTGTGTTAGTGATCCCAGGTTAATAGAACGTGCTGGTGAGAGAGGGCGAGTGATAGAAATAATCAGAGGAAAAAGAAAACACACAGGTCATCACCTGACACTGCTAGGCCAATTACAGAGCTGCGGCTGCCAGTCAATCCCGAAACACATTTAGCCACTTTATAAACCATAGAGTTGGCCAGTTAAAAGCTTATCCGTGTTATTCACCTCACATAAGTTCTTCCTCTTTCTGCTTCTTTACCAGCTCCTGCTTCCGGTGTGCACTAAAGCTTTATCCAATTACATTTCATGTTCTACCGCCTTCATTGCTAAATGTATGTTAATGGTTTGAACAAGAGCAGCTTTCCCACAAATCTAAGCATTATTGCGTTTACCACATTTAACCACAGAATTCATATGTTGTCGATATAAAACATTTATAATATGTTGTCTTCTAAGCGTAAATTTAGTATTTTATTATCTTGGAGGATATTGGTTGACTAATTAGGATTTTTTTGTTGTTTAATCCCTTATATTTCAGTATTTTGAGAGTTAATAAGAGTGTATTAAACAGGGTCATTCTTTTCATTGGTGATAGAGAATGCAACTGTAACAAAATTAGCTGATCTTACTTGTCATGTGTGCATTCAGCTGCAATTCCCAGGCTCGCATTCGGGAGGTCCCGGGTTCGATTCCCGTCAACCGGCCACTCTTTCCTTGGGGTTTACTTGCTTTTCTCTGGTCGGTAGTGAAGTGTACTTTGTCCTCTAACACCTAATTTCTCTTTCATTTCGTTTCCTTCTCATGTTCCAAGTGTGCTTCTAGATTTTGTGGCGTTAGGCGGTGCCGAAATGATAGCGCGAATGCTTGTTCCAAGGAAAGAGCAATCTCCAGTGGACACCAAAGGGCTAGTTGAATGGGTCATTCATCTGGGCAGCACCGGTAGTGTGTCTTGGAACCAGGAAATGTTAAGAACGTCCGCACGTCTCTGTGCCCTATCTGCCTGAGATCTATAGTCTGCTGTGGTCCCTTCACTTACCTCTTCCTCATGAGGGTTGGTAACCGTAATATACCTATGAAAGCCGCAATGCAGAATATATCTCTCTCCATTGTACATGCAACCTATATCTGTAGCCGACGTTCTCGGATTCATTTTATGAGTAACAGGTAAAAATAAAATGCATATTCTTTGCCTTTTTTTCTGTTACATTTACTTGACTGAGACCTCATTGTGTCAGTCACATGTATAAAATTTTCCTGACTGTTCTCTTTTGTTGAGTCATGCATTGGTACGGGATTTTGCTTTGTATTTATATTCAAATAAATTTCTTCTGCAATTTTACTTGCCAGTCACTTTTTACCTACCCAATTTAGATGTAGACCGTGTTGAGTGTGAACGTTCTTGTTCAGAACACTTACATCCACTTCACTAACATTACTTATAGCTATGTGGCATTATTCACACATGAGTTCTCGCTTAAGTCATATCTGTTGGGAATGTTCACTACGATTATGTTTGTGTTGTGTAGCTTTGATAAGCATCTTTTTAGGTTATTGGTTACATTCACACCGTCATTTTTTGCAATATCATTTGTGCCCCCGTTACTATCACAAAATCCTTTTTCGTAAGTTTTGCACAAGAACTTACAGTTTCTTTTATTTCTTCTTTCATTGGAGCACCCGCTTTCACTATTCCTTCTACTTTTGCGTCTTCTTGTATTTCAGCTAATTTCACACTGATGCCTTTGCCATGACTGTCTGCAAATATGCGGATGTTTCGTTTCTTCTTCTGGGCGACTTTCTTGCTGTTTTGAGAATTTTATTCTTTCCTATCCTGTAAATAATTATCTTCTTCCATTTCAACCGGGAGGCTGATGACCGTGTAGCTATTTGTTGTTTCTACTGTTGTGGTTTGTACATTTTGGGCGCGCATCTTCGTATGGCGTCGTATTTGTAACCATTGTGCGTCATGTTTTTTCGTTGTTTCTTTCATCTCAAGGCTGTTGACTTTTTCTTCTAGCATCTTAATTTCATCGCATGCCGCTTTTAAGTCCATGGATGACAATTCAATGATTAATTGTAAAGATGCGACTTTTTCGTTGTCCTCATTGCTAGCTGCTACCATGTTGTTTTACTGTATCCGTGTTTTGCACGTTGATGAGTATAACTGCGGACACTTTTGGCTACCTTCATTTCCACGATCGCTCTGATAATTCTGCTTTGCTTCTGTGTCATCTATATGGTGATCTTCATCATTCTTGCGCATTTTGTCAAAATTTCGTAGCCTATGTTTGTACTCACTAACTGCCGCCGCCATCTTGATGTTTCTGATTAATAGATGGGCTCCATATCATATTAGTTAATTTTCATGAAGATTACCTAAATAATTTAGAAGCTACTAATTTTAGAAACAAGTGACGGGAAAACGATACTCCAGCGGTTAACTCCCTGATAAATGCAAAGCAATATTGAATCAATACGCTACTATTTATAACACTATCCTTTTTATTATGGCTGCTACCTGTATGATCCACATAATTACATAAATTTGCATAATTTTATCTCCATCCATCCATTTTATTACACTTTTTTAAGTTAGAAAAGTGTAAAGATTCTGCCTAAACTGAGAAAATTGCAACTTTTTAAAAGCACAAAGAAGAAATATATTACTTCTAATTATAAGAGGAACAAATTTTTACTGCCAACAACCTCAGGAATCTGGAAACCTACTAATACGGAAAATATGTAACCATTTGGCCATTTGTATAGTGGAATGAACAAGCTGAGCATGATCATAACCGCATGTGGGAATGGTTATGGACAAAGTGGCGCTGGGGCGGGTTTCCTCCAGGTTCTCCGGTTTCTCCCGCCATCTCATTCCACCGGTGCTCCATCTTCATTCCATGATGCATCATTAGTGTCACCGCCTGCGGTGTCGCAGTAGTAAGAACGGGCGTTAAACACTACAAAAAAGGATAACGTTCCTGGGCATGCGCTAAATTGGTCCATAGAGTCCTTGGTGTCCAGCCTACTGCGTTACTTGTGTAGTTTCCAGAACAGGAATGTTTTCAACAGTAGTGCGATATGTACCAGTACACATCTGCTGAAATGGCCGACTTGAGCTCCAGTTCTGTGGCCAGTACGGACGCCAGATCCAACACCACTCGACTATTTTCTGTAGAGTTGTATAAATAATATGGTGTGTGGTACTCCTGTAACGTCAGGAGAGGACTTTATGGCTCGAGTCCACGGAGCGATTGAAAATCTTCAAACACAACCGCACGTATTGGGTTATGTGCATAAGGCTCACCACCGCCGATATAGGCTCCGTAATGACGTAGGAGGTACACAGTTTGAAGCCTGTTTCTAATGTAGACAGGTCGATGTTGCGTTTGTTGACGAAATGTGAACGTACAACCATCTCACAAATGCGCTACAGCGTCCAAACCGTGCATTTCCTGACAAGGGTTCCTATTTCCGTCCCGCACAATATACTAAGCGAGAGAGAGAGAGAGAGAGAGAGAGAGAGAGAGAGAGAGAGAGTACTTTATTCCACCTGAAAAGTGGACATCGATATTTTACTGGAAATATAGCTAAATACATGTTTTATATCCCATTGCACTTTATGTGTCTGTGAACAGCGTAATTGGAAAACGAAAAGTTCAGTTCAGCGTCTTTCTTCTTAGGATGCAACACGGAGATTATACTCCACCCATACTAACCTTGAAAAAAAAAATGTTCGTTATCTTTTATTTTCTCAAAAATGGTCTAACGATTGTGATTAAAACGCCATGTGTTTGAAATATTTGTGTAGTAACCAAAACGTATATCTTAAATTCTGTGGGTATACGTTGAGAAGTCTTCTTCATTCTGAATGAAATATTTCCACTTGCAAACCGTAAGGGATGGACAAAATCTTACTGCACAAGAATGTAAATCTCATTAAATAAAATGTTTTGTCGCACTAACCATTTCCGAGATATTCCTCATTATTGGTTTGAATTGTCAAATAATCTATACTTTTCAACTCCAAAATAGCTATTCTTTGTTTCTCGTGGTCATACAAAGAGAACCTGATTTCAAAGTCATCATATTTGACTGTGGCTTAAGCTGTATTCCCTTATTCCCCACACTTACGGGCTATTCAATTCCAAATTGGACAAAAAATGAGAAAATGGACTTCGCATTTTTTTAATCATTAATAATTTCTACATGTGTTTGTAACTGTAAAATAAAACAATTTTGAGAAACTTACCTCTTAAATGTTTATAGTTTTCGGGCTAAAATTCGGCAAAGTTTGAGTTATTTTTCGAATGAGACAACTTGAATGCCGTATACCTGAAGAACTCTACATCGGATTTCGTCAAACTATGATTCATTTTGAAGCTGAATGTCTGTTGTTGATTGTGGTATATAACGATAACACAGTAATATTGACACATTTTTTTAAAACCTTTTTCTTGGTGTATTAAGTATAAGTGCCTTCTTATAAAAATTAAATTTACATTGACTTAAACCTCTTTTTATTACACATTAATTGCAGTTTTCAGTTTTATGAACCCCGTGTTTGAAACGTGAAAAAAGATAATGAAGCAATAAACATTTAAGGTTGCGCTGCTTCCTGTGCAGCAAAACAAACAGCAACGGATCGACAACGCCCTTGATGTGGCTCATGATGCATGATATGGTGCAGTGCGACTAGGGGATTTGACGCTCTATCTTTTACTTTTTATTTTTGCTACAGCTGTCCGTTGAATATGCCGTAAAAATGTTCACTAATATTGTTTTTAAGTTAAATGCTGAACGATATGTCATAATTTATATTCCTTTTAAAATAGCAGTTTTCAGAGAGACCACGAAATATAGTGAAATTACATTAAGTTCTAAAAATATCGAACAGATACACCACAAACTAAAAAAATTTAACTTCATTTTGAATTTTATTTGAGAATTTTACGTTCAATAGTTTCTGAGCTGCGAGTATCAGAATCACGTAATTTTATCAACTTACGGTAAGTCCGACCCTTGCAAAAACGCGGAACCACTTGTTTACCATAACTGTGATTTAGCAAAAGACATTAACCTAACGTCTAGTTTAGAAGACAGAAAATTGAATCCACCCCAAAATTTAAGGTTTCCCGCTGTCCGAAATGAAATGGAACATTCCTTATAAGTAAGTGTGTAACACAAGGCATTTCTGCTATTAGAAATCTCTAGTCTTAATTTCTGCTATTGTTTATCTCGATTAGTACGAAATAGAAGAACATACCTTTGTAATAATAGTTTGTGAATGAGTTGGTAGAGAAGGGCATCTAAATGTAGTCATCCGATTCTTTTTATTTTTAAAAAATCAGGGAACTACAAAAGCTGTATCTTGGCGATACTATTGTATCGAACATTGGTGTTCAATGGAATGCTTCCCAAAAGTAAAAATTTCACCGGCTTCAGTTCCAGAACGTTTCTACAACATGTGCCATAATAACCAGCGCACGTTACAGCAAAGAACTTCTTCCGTAGGTTTCTCGAGTACAGGATCGAATAAATCCTCAGCACATATAAGAAGAAATCCCGTGTAGGGGAATGAGAAGGAACTAACTAGACAGATAACGGGAAGAACAAGGAACTGGACCCCAGCTCCTCCCTGTCTTTCTCTCTGCACGCACTTCCTTTCCACAAGGGCTGCACTTGCCTTTGTATTAGGATCAAAAACAGGCGGCGAGGAAAACCTTCTATAGAAACGCTTTCTTCCCATTCTTTCAAATCCAATTTACCAACACCTAATCAGCAACAGTATGCCCTTATACAGCAAAGACATCTAATCATGGCCAAAAAAAAAGAAGAGACTTTTCTGTCAATTTTCTGAGATGAGAAGCGGGTGAAAGTAAGCTGAAAACCTTTCCTGGTTTCTAAAGATTACAGAACTTTGACAATGCATAGCATTCTTTTTGTTCCTCCAAACAATTAGAAGTGTGAAACCTCTTCATAGATTTTGTAGAAGGAATGATTTCACCATAGCAGACGGGCTCTCCTAATTTCGATGTTGCTAGTTTTTCAAATAAGCACGGAGTCAGAAACTAACGTGCTGTAATACTAAAGTGCACGATTGTGTATGTGTGTGTTTGCTTGTGTGTGTTTGTGTGTGTGTTTGTGTGTGTGCGTGTGTGTGTATGTGTGCGTTTTCTGATAGCCAAACGTTTGGAAAATTCATAATATTATTTTGTGACTTAAAGACGAAGTCGTAATGGAAACGTGGGAATAGGAACGACTAGGCAAACAGAGAGCAAGCAGTAATCTAGTGCGCACCGAGCACATGGCCGACTCGTCAAAACTTTAATGCCCTAAAATAACTCTAAATATTGCTGTGAAAAGCTGTTCCAATTTCTGAGAAACACCACTCCAGCCTTATTAATCGCGCAATCCTTAGGAAATCTCAAGTTTTCAACGAGTGGAGTATTCTTCTTAAGCACTTTTAAAAGTTTCAAGTGTTTCTCTTCACTAATAAAATTAAAGTACTGCAGCTGCATTATTGATTTACCATTTCGTAACATTGTTGAACTAACTGAAAATTTTCCTTTGAAAGCCTGATCTGTTACTTGGGTCGTTGTTTCTAAATGACATGTAGCCTGAATTGAAGTGTATAGGTACACTTGTAATAAGCATTCAGTACAGACAAGAATAATATTTCCTATCTAATTCTACCTTAACTGATTTTCCACTCTATAATTACTGTGTCTATCAATATATGTGATATTGAACACCTGTGTCTTACCTTGCGTTAAATATTTCTGTTCTTCCACATACATTTTGGTTACATCTCTCACAAATAACTTTGTCTTCAAAGATTCTTTAGTAACATCTAAAAGTATAGCCCTTTTTTCATTACCGTCCAGAGATTTTTGAGAAGATTGTTTCGATAACTTATGTAGTCTATAAGAAATATATGGAATTTTATGGTGACTTTTCCTTTTGTTTTTCTCTATCTTTTCTACGGGGAAATTGAACTTATAAAAACTAAATCACCATAGTTATGATCATCTTAATTTTATAAATTTATTCTATGATTCAGAAAGAATTGTGAAATTCAGATCTTATTAATATGAGCAGAGTTGGAACATACATGAGATTTTCGGTTTATCATGTAAGTAGGAGAGTTTAGCAACTAAGGCGAGCGAGATGGGACAGGCGGAGGTCGGAAGGTCTTGGGTTCAATCCAAGCGGCCAGCATTCCTGACCCTTGGAGTTTTACAGGTGTTTCCCAGGGTGCCTAGGTGAATGCTGGGAAGGTCACTTAAATCTCCAATCTCTTCTCTCCCCGTTCCAATTTCTTCCAATTCTCTTCACTCTTCATCCGCTCGGTTCATTCAGGGTTGATCCGTGTTGACAAGTGTCTCGACGCTACATGGCAGGGTGTTGCTACACAATAATTGTTACACAATGAAATGAAGGAAAGGTCGCTGTAAAATTTCTACTCATACACGTTTATTATCAGAACTTCCATTTACATTACTTTGTTTCCTGGGTTACCAAAAAGCTAGTTACTAAAATGGCGTTATATATCCGCTGCAGAGGGCAGCACAACCTACAGTCTTAACACAATAATCAACAGGTGGAGTAAGAGTCTCTGTTCCCCGACATCTTCCGTACTCTGGTCCATCTCGAGCGGGATGACCAGCTGGAACGGTCGACAGATCCTCATACCATCTAGCTGGCGGAGGACGATGTACCGTATTTTATTATCTCTGCCGTGCCGCACTTCTTTCACCACAGCCCTCTTCCACAAGTGCCGTGGTTTGCTGTCTTCTTGGCGCAGAACAACCTCTCCAATTCTCGGTTTCCTTTGCGAAGCGTATTGTAACCTCATGGTATTGTCTTAGCAGCAGGAGGTATTCGGTCTTCCACCTACGCCAAATGTTCTCATTGATCCTTTGTCTAAGTCGGAACTCCTTGGCAAGGTCCCTTCTAGCTGCTGGCTTTGGCCCGCATGGAATTGTTACTAATTTTCCACCATTTAGAAAGTGGGTTGGCGTCAATGCAGTATCGCTCTCTCCTTGAGTTATGGGTCGTGAGTTTATTGCGGCTTCTATGCTGATCATGTTGGTGTTCAAACTCTCTTCATCCACCTGGGAGCAATCAAGAACTTTCCTCAAGCAGCGCTTGACAGAGCCTATCATGCGTTCCCACCAGCCTCCCCACTAAGCCGGACGCGGTGGTATAAATTTCCAAGTGATTCCATGGTGGACACAGTAGAGCTGTACGTCAGTATGCTGGATGGTTTTGAAAAGCTCTGAGTTGGCTGCATGAAATGCAGCATTGTCTGAGTACACAAGCCTGGTAGGCTCCTACGTCCTGCAAAGCGTCGCATGGCCATCAAAAATCTGTCAGTGGACATATCAGTAGCAAGTTCAATATGAAAGGCCCGTGTTGCGACACATGTGAATAGGACCATATAGTACTTCTTTGTTTGATGTCCAGATTTGACGTATAATAGTCCAGCAAAATCGATGCCCGTTACTGCAAATGGTTTCGAAGGCTGAACTCTGTCCAATGGTAGTGGACATATATTCCATATCTTCATACCGGCGACTGTGTACTATCTTGCATGATAAGCAAGAGTGAAGAACTCTCCGAACAGCTTGTTGTCCTCGCAGAATCCAAAATTCTGCTCGTAGTTTCCCTAACATTATCCGCACACCGAGGGATGCACTCTTACATGTGTGTGTCTGATGAGAAGCTCAGTGAAATGGTGACGTCAATCCAGTATAATTGGATGCTTCTCTGAGTGTGACAGTGCAGCACATTGCAGCCTACCACCAAGTCGAAGGATGCCATCAGATATAAAGGGATTGTATCGAGTGATATTTCATTCCTTGGGCAATTGTTCTCCCTTACGCAGTGCAGACAGTTCAGCAGCGAATAGTTCCTCTTGAACTCTTCTGATCCAGTAGGTGCGTGCATGTTGTAATTCCAAAGCCCTCAAAATGCCAGAGATTCTATTTTTACTTCTTGCTGTATTGATAAATCGAAATACAAAGACTGTTATGTGCAGCACTCGCCAATATGAACTAAACCTTGCTATGTTCAGTAGTGGTTCAGTGATGGTGATCAGTGATATTTGCTCTCGTTTTGGCTTCTGGCATTGATGAAGCTGTGGATGGGATGTCCAGTGGGCAGAACTCCTTGACTTTTAAAAGCCATGTTGGACCACAACACCAAATATCAAGAGTGACTAGCAGATTTGCTTCCAGTCCCCGCGTGAGATGATCTGCAGGATTTTAGCTTCCCGGAGAGAGCCTCCATTGGCTGGGTGATGTATATATCACTCGATTACAAATAAAGGTTTGCAATTTGTTTGGATCACTCCGTACCCATTCCAAAGTGACTGTCGGGTTGCTCCACAGTAGCTCTGCTGACATCAAACCGTTTCCTGACAAAAGTAATGGAGTCGTGATCCGACCAATGCAGAAAGTATTTCCAACCTAGGTAGAGTTACCTTCTTGATAGGAGCCAGTCTGTTTGTTCTTGCTACAGACAATGCGCGCAGTGTATCCAGTTTCGGTAGCTGTTCTTGTATACAAATTGGTCACCTATCAGCCGCCAGAATGTTTGTTCATTATGTTATTTATTTATATTTATCTCAAGCCAATTTAATTCAAGTATGATGTGCTGCACTCACAAAACTTTCTCTACTCTTCCACAAAGTATCCTTACAAAGACTTAATCCTCTATCTACTTCATGTTAATCGGTATAAACGTTTGTAGAAATTATCTTATTGCTAATTTTTGTGTAGCTACAAGGGGAATACAATAGGCTTTAAGCGACAGTCAAATTTTTTAAGAGTGGTCGCTGTATGTTGACCTTAAAATTCTGTTCTCCTTGGATTACCAAGAGATCAAAAAATGAATAACGACCTCCCATTCTGGAAAATAACAAGGAATATCTGAAATAGTTCACTCCACAAAAATTCAATTTGTGCATAACTTGTGTATTTTAACGAGATCTACATTTTTGTACAGCAAGATTTGGTCTATCTCTTACGGTTTACTAGTTATGCAAAATTAATCAAGAGTGAACATGACTACATGACCTATAGCCAGAAAATTCAAAATATGCGTTTTATTAGCCATACAAATATCTTAAACATATGGCATTTTAATCAAAATCGTTAGACCCATTTTTGGCAAAATAAAAATTTTTAAACTATTTGTCATGTAAAGGGTAGTTTAGGGTGAAGGAACTATTTTAAAAACATTTTTGTCGCATCTTTGAGAGATGTTAAGCTTAAATACCAAATTCAGTTTTTAACCTACTTTTCGTTTTTGTGTTATGCTGATCACAGACACACACACACACACACACACACACACACACACACACACACACACACACTCACACACACACATACATACATACACGCACATGGACTTTTTTCCAAAAATACTTTCTTTTTTTTAATTCAGGGGACCTCAAAACACATGTTTCCTCTGAAATATCGACAATGAATTTTTGGGTCGAATATAATGCTTCCCCTGCTTACTATACGCAGCAGAGAAAATAAAATGTTAAGTGCTCTACGGGGTCAAATTTCAGCTATGTAGCTATGGTTAATTTACTGAGAAAAATATATTAAAATGGAGCGGGGTTAGAAAAGTATTTCACATGTAACCGCATAGAAAATTCTGTAGTTGCCTGCGAAAAATGCCTATTGCAGCTCTTCGACAAATTAGATCTCCAAAGTCGGCGAATAAAATAGATGAAACGTTGCTCAAATGAGCCCGTGCTAACCAGATTTACCTCACAATTGTGAAGTTACGAGGTTAAGACACTCAGGAAAAGCCTCATCCAGTAAACTCAACCTAGCCGAGATTCGAGCTAACCCTGTATCAAATAAGTGGAAAAGCGGCCCTTTTCCTTACAATGGCATTTTTATTCAGGAAGCCTGGAAACCTGTATGTCTGATGAAATCTCAAAGTCAAATTCTTTAGTGGAATGCTATACTTCCTTTACTTAGTATCTATAGGTAAGCGGCAGAGAATGCATATATATATAAATATTTAGTTTAAGTGTGTTTACTTTCTTCCTTTCCAAACGGAACACCCTGTATAACTATCCGGATGTATTTTCATATTGTATTGCAATTTTTGTGGTTCTGTATGGTTTAATGTCAGAAATACGTGCAGTTCTTGAGGGCTCTTGCATATTGGGTCCAGTAATACACCTTCAAGCGCCAAAATTGCAAATGTATGTCCCTACCTTGAACTGGAGGTTTGTAAAAACTGAAACCAAATTTAACTCAGAATGCAATTATGTTAGCAGATGAACCCCTGGCACAGCAAAAGGCAAAAAACGCGATACGCAGCCTGACGTAGCAGAAGAGGAAGATAATGAAACAGCGGTGAATACTGGCAATGCTCGTTGGCTCAAACTGAAAATAAAAAAGATAGGGGGTTTAAATCAGGGTTGAGAGGAAACTATCCACCCACCTGGGGAAGGGGGTTAATTGACATCTATACGTGGCCCTTACCTGTGACATGGTCCACAGGGTAAACTGTATGCCTTGTCACTCAGTCATCCTCTCTACCTACCTTTCTGCCTGACTGACACTCTCGCAATGGGAACACTGCAAAACCATTTTATTTAGTGCTGCCTCGGATTGAATTTTCTAGTTGCTCTGTATAAAGTTTAGCATACGCTAGGTACTTCACTACAGCATTGTGTTTTAACGACTTTCTGAGAGAGAGCGGGTCATAAAACTGGCGGAGATTCACCTCCGCACTGCACAACTTCCCAGAGAGTCCACGTTTTGACCCCGCCATTGTCCATACAAAACCATTTTTCACTTACGCTTTCAAGTTCAACACAAGTAAATAGCTTTCAATGATATGTACCTAATATAGAAATCTGCAATAAATACGGCTGTACAGAAGTGACCAGTTTGATAAGTTATTTTATAACAATAAATGTTTGTAATTTCCGCAATTACTGGCACATTAAAGGAAAACATTGACGCAAAAATTAATGTTTGACTATGTGTATCATCATTATTTTGTTATGGGGCAGTAAATATAATCTAAATAATCCTTATCTATGCCCCAAAAATGACACTCATAAAATTGTTAATTGGAAAGATAGAATCAAACGAAGAAATCCAATGTCGTTGTCGGGATTTGAGCAATGGACTTCGGCTTCTGTGACGTTACTCTGATCAAAATAAGCTTCCATGGTAATACTCCGGTATGAACTTAAATTCCCCAACTTACTCACATTTTTCCGGTAAATCCTAAGGCGTTCTCAAATTGATTTCATGACAACATATCATAAACTAGCACATTTAACGTTAGCGAGACAGACTATTTAAATGTTGTGAAGCCAGATGCGGCACGAAACAAAGGACTGTCAGGGCAAAGATACACCATATCTGGGCCGGCGAGTGAGCAAAGGCGTTCAAGGTCAGGCTGCTTTCTGCATTTGTTTGTGTGTACATGACTATCAACAATCGAAACGGCTACACAAAAGGGGTTTTCTATGGAGTATTCGAGAAAGATCCAGTTGCGTGTTTGAAGGAGCTCACGAAAGATCCGTGTGACCTCATCCCCACTATATAGGGAGGCCAGGAAGCAGGAGTTAGTTGAGTTACAAAAATGAGTTACGATTACACATTTGAGCAATAATATTTAGTAAATGCGAATCAAAAACTATATCGCTGTCATTTATTGAAATCATAATAGGCATATAGCTTCCATGTTTCGTTCATTAAAAGTGTTTCGAAAGTAAGGACGTTAATTTAAAACTTTGTCATCTTACGAGGATTTTCTTAGTGCACTAAAATAAGCCAGAATCACACAAATTCTTGAAAAATGTTTTGATTATGACTATATAGTTACAGAGACAGCAAATAGAAGTGCACTTAGGAATTATTTATTGGAAATAATCTTATCACAACCTACCTTGTCAATCGTTCGTTTCTTGGTGTCCCTTTCAGGAGAGATTTAATGGCAAAAATTGCCATTCGTATATCGCTATGGATACGGTACTTATATTTTAAATATATTTTTAAAGTTTCACTGCATTTGTTATTTCATACTCGGAGCTCTGCATCACATCACAGGAAAAAGATC
Organism: Tenodera sinensis; assembly: GCA_030765045.1. Lineage (NCBI taxonomy): Eukaryota > Metazoa > Arthropoda > Insecta > Mantodea > Mantidae > Tenodera > Tenodera sinensis. The sequence continues at coordinate 212,998,639 of CM060962.1, read as the reverse complement.
AATACGCCCACACACTTTGGAGCAGAAAGGTAAATTTTAGCCCATAATTAAGAAGAGTTTTGCTCTACAACTTCGTGTTAATTGTATTATTTGTATCTTTGGAGATATATGCGAATTTATTTTCTCAATTTTTGAGCTGAAGAAATTTCTCTATGAATTTCATTTTAAGGTATAAATTACCCTTTTTTAAGTAAGTACGTTTAAATTTTAGGATGTTAGGAAACTTAAGGTGCTGTTGTGTGTAGTTTAATATTAACAAAATGTTAGATTATTTAAAAAAAATTTACTGACAATACTTTAATTCAGGGCCTCTCAGGACACATTGCACGGTGCAACGTGCAAAATGCTACTACGAAAGTTGACCTGGGTGTAAACTTTGCTCTTTCCTTGCACCTCTGTCTCTTTCTCTCTCTCTATCTCTCGCTCGCTTTGCCGTCTCCTTCTGCCTCACTTTCAGCTCTATTATGTTTACAGGCGAATTGCAGTGTTAAGCTAGTTATTCTGGTTTTTAATACCAAGTCTAATGTTTTGTTTTAACAATCTAGAAAGCACTGGTACAAATCTCAGTTTTGGATATAGGATGCTCTTCTCCAAGATATAGCAACCTTTTAAATTCTTCCTCTCTAGCGCCCCCCCCCCCCCCAACCTATCATTTCATCATACGTTTCTTCGTGAACTGTATTACAGTATCTTTCAACAGATGATACTCTCCCTTATGCAATTACTGTATTGCAGATGAGCCATTTAGCTCTATGGTCAGGACTTTGATTCCCACTCTGGTTTAAATAAACTTTAGGCATTCTTTGCTTTCTTTTGAGCAGGTTGATCGGTTATTATGCATTTTTATTGCACGTATCTATTTTGCTGATAAGCTAGCTGTCTATCTACACGGGCTTCCTCGATTGTTCGTATTGCAGTGTCCAAATTAAACCGAACTTAACCGAGTCACCACGATGCACGGTGCAAGGAATCTGCACCTTGGATTGCACCCGGTGCGATTTTAACCTTTGAGAGCCAATGTACTAATCAAAAAATGGTATAATTGAGAAGAAAACGTGTCTTGCTTAATAAACCAATGTATTCTATAAAAGTGGAACAGTTAACTTAGAAGACATTAATCTACGTTCTGTAAAACGTTCAGTCTTATATCCTATATAGTTTCTCCGATAGTGGATCACACATTTAGCAGACATAACTTTGATGGGGTATAGTTTTAATAAACATATTCAAGGTGACTTAATCAATTGTTGTGTTGGACCTAGCAGAATATTAAGGAAGTAAATATGTATATTTGAAGTACATAAATCACATTGAAGTTATGATTATATTTTGTGAAAAGTACTGTACGTATTTTGACAATGTCAAACATTATAACAACATAATGGAATAATAAATTTGAATTAATATCTAATAGCTGCTGTAAGATCAAAACATACTTCAACCGTTTGATGCATTGGGCTCGTGATTCTGAGATTTTCAAGCTAATGCAGGGTTATATACAGTGTACTCATGCCCCAGCTTATTTGAGAAAACAATGCATTACCAAATTACCTGTACGTTCCACAAGAAGAGTATAACACATGCATGCATCATATCGCTGATGACCTAGTAGTCATTAAACCTACATGTATGCAACATAAGGAGTGTTACGTTTTGAGAATGAAGTTCAAATACAAAACCTATCTGTTCATTTTTCGTCATCCATGGGTCCAACTTCAACAAGTGAACATCCTCCAAACACATCCATACACATCCATAGTGCAATTAATTAAAATTTATCTATATATACATATACTACATATACCACAAGAATAACAGAAAACTATTTAATGATCTGGATCATTAACTGATACTAAACCTTGGCTTATATTTAGATATTAATTATTTTCTAAACTGGAACACCAAATATTGCAAGATGAGCCCACGCTACTTTCTCCATTACTTTACTTTCATATAGGTTGAAGGTAGAAAGTACTCTTCCGAAAGGTTATTTTTCTATCTCCTACATACAATAAGATAAACGCCTATAGAAATCGTTGCATGATAAATTTTATTTTGGATACAAGGTGAATACAGGAACCCATAGCGATATGCATACCTATGTTCAAAAGCCAGTCAGTATTATTATTATTATTATTATTATTATTATTATTATTATTATTATTATTATTATTATTATTATTATTATTATTATTATTATTATTATTATTATTATTATTATTATTATTATTATTATTATTATTATTATTATTATTATTATTATTATTATTATTATTATTATTATTATTATTATTATTATTATTATTATTATTATTATTATTATTATTATTATTATTATTATTATTATTATTATTATTATTATTATTATTATTATTATTATTATTATTATTATTATTATTATTATTATTATTATTATTATTATTATTATTATTATTATTATTATTATTATTATTATTATTATTATTATTATTATTATTATTATTATTATTATTATTATTATTATTATTATTATTATTATTATTATTATTATTATTATTATTATTATTATTATTATTACTACTACTACTACTACTACTACTACTACTACTACTACTACTACTACTACTACTACTACTACTAGTACTACTATAACTATTATTATATACTGGCCTTAAAATTGCATACTATTTCCATAACACCGCAAAAAGTGATATATTGAAAATGATTAATGCCACAAGAAATCTATATGAAATAAATTATGTGCTACAAAGGGATTTAGTTTTCTGTGTAGTAAGTTTTGTCTATCTCTTATGATTTACCAGTTATACAGAAGTACACAACATTCACTCCAAATAAAGAGAACTCCACAAGTTATTTCCAGGAAACACAAACCAGAATCCAGAGTTTCTATTTACTATGTAGATATTTTAGATCTAAATATGCGTTATTTTAATCAAATCATTTGAGCTATTTTACGGAAAATGAATAATAATTAACAATTATCCCTGTAGTTTCAGGTACGGGAGTTTTCTTGATAATCTCCGTGTGGCATCTTCGAAAGCTACTGAACTCAAATACCAAATGTTGTAATTAACAACATATCATTTTTAAGCTATGTTGTTCATAGACACACACGTGCGCGCACACAGACACACACACGCACACACATACGTTTATTTAAAAATTACTTTTTTATACACTGTGGCTTGAAACAGGAGTTTCTGGTGGAATCTCGATAATTTTTGGGGTGGGATACAATACTTTACGTTCTAAGTACATGGTCAAGAAAGTATAGGGTATTAGGGGTATGATATTTTTGGAGCACCGGTGGAGTGAGATGGTGGGGAAACCGGAGAACCCGGAGAAAACCCACCCTTGCGCTACCTTGTCCACCACAAATTCTACATGCGGTCACCTGGGATTGAACCCGGGCCACTTTGGTGAGAGGCAAATGGTGTAACTGCTCGGCCACGGCCTGGCTACTAGGGTTATGAGTGTGCAGATTTCGCATGATTGCAGATTTAAAAATGGCGAATAAAAAAGTCCAGTTACAAATTCACCTGTCCTGAAAGGTAAAGGAGATAATTGAACATTATTAAATACATTATCTCCACAGTCTAGCAACAGAGCAGGACTGAAGAAGTGAATGCTTTGTTTACTACTGCGGATACTGTTATCGTGCATGCGTTCTCAAATACGAGTGAAACTCCAAATCAGCAATATTCACGAGACCTGAGCAGATAGTTTTTACTGTCAACATCCTGACCTTCCGCTTTGCGCGCTTGCGAACGTATGAACACGAATTTATTCCATTAGACACGCTGGAATTCAATTACAGTAAAACTTGACTAAACTGGACCTTCTATAGACCGGAAATCTGGACAGCCGGAAAATAAATCTCGGAACGGAGCTATTTCCTATGTTAAATAACACTCTAAGCCGGAAAACTGCCTAACACAGAAACAAAATAGTTTTTCCGGAACCGTTTGCATAAATAACCTAAGTCGGATTTTCATTATGCTTAACACATAGTTATGTGCTTCGATAATGAACTTATCACGACTGAAGACATTCAAAGTGCAGCAGATATTGCTGCTGGAAACAACAGTTGTGAAGTCATGGAAGGAATGGACGACGACGAAGCCAACCAAAGGGAGCCAAAAATACGCAGTTTTAGAGAAGCATTATCTGTTGAGAGTGAAACTCAGGAATTTGCAGCTTCCAAGAATGTTCCAGAACTCCTGGGGCTGATGAAGGATGCACAGGAAATCATAGAGCGTTCTCTTGTGAAGAAGTTGCGACAGTGCGCTTTGACGGATATATGGGGAAAAAAATGGAGAAACTGCAATTATGTATGACATGTAAGTTGAAAATACGGTAAAACATACAATGAACCTATTTTTTATTTACAAAGCTTTATTTTAAACTATTCCTTCAGTTTAATTCTACACAATTAAACTTTTGTACTTTGTTTTACTAAAATATGTACAAGCCTTTGTAACATGGAAACCCGTGAAAACGAAAAAAATATTACTGGAACGATCGCGTTCCGTTTTAGGCAGGTTTTCTGTATTTAATATCATTTTGTGGTCAAACGACTCATTTTAGTAACAAATGAAAAAGACACGAACAACTCGTCTTTAAACCTCCACTTCTCTATGCTAATTCCAGAAGTAAATGATCAAGAAATGGTGACATACTGGCGATCAGACATTCGGCAAATTTTATTATTTTATGCAACCGGCATTATTTATGCAACCATGAACTATAGAGGAAGTTATACTTCAGCTTAACATCAAGATGTCGCCGTTAAAGTCTGCTCACTCATACTCCTAAAACCTGGTATATATTTGTTTAGTATTTAGAGTTTTGAAATGGGTTACTTAACAACATTAGGAGCACAATGTTTCTTGCATGTTTTCTTATAAACACAATTTTAATAGGGTGAATATTTAAGAAATCTTATGTTTCATAACCATTAATCGCATTGTGTCACGATTACCACGAGAAAAATCATAAGCATGACGAAAGGGTACAATTTTGTGTGCATTTAAACTTTTTATTACACATGAATTTCAATAGAACCAATTTATTTCATTACGGATATTCAAAGCATATGTTTTCTCACAGAGAGGGAGAGAATAGGGAAAGACAGGGGATGAAAATGACGCAGAGATGGAGAGAAATGATGAGAGTGGGGTGGGAGAGAGGGGATGGATGAGAGAAAGAGGGAGCTGGAAATCTATCCACTGCCTTAAATAACTATTAACAACCCAGAACAATCACTTTTATTAACACATTTTGTAGCTTCGTGAAGCATTTTTACAGGGAAAAATGAAAAAGGTGTTGAGGATGATAGAGAGGGAGAATAACAGAGAATTAGAGGATCAGAGAGAGAAGGACTAAGGAATAGAGAAGTTAAAGAAAGGGAGGAGAGAGAGGGGTGAGTGAGTGTGTGTTGTATGTGTGAGCTAGTGAGTGAGTGAGTGAGTGAGTGAGTGAGTGTGTGAGTGAGTGAGTGAGTGAGTGAGTGAGTGAGTGAGTGAGTGAGTGAGTGAGTGAGTGAGTGAGTGAGTGAGTGAGTGAGTGAGTGAGAGAGTGAGTGAGTGGTGTTTAAGGGACAGTCGACAACTAGGTAATTAGGGCCCAAAGTTCAAAGACAAAATCAAGCAAATAACTATTAAAGCCCCTAAAAATCTAAATGGTGAAAATTAAAATAACTAAAATTGGAATATATAAGAGCTAAAATACTAAAGTTTAAACCGCTGAAATCTCAAACAGGTAAAATGTAACTTACTAAAAAAACGTAAGCGGTTAAGACGTTCAAAAAGGTAAAAAAGAAAGAGAGGTAAAGCATCCTAAAGTTCTAAGACAGCCAAAATAACTTGCTTTCTAAAATCAATATTTGCAACAACCCGCAGTACTGTAGTTAAAGCAACTGAGTCGTTGCCTAAAACTGAGCACAGTGTAAGACCCAGGCCAAGGGACTGGCGACCATGAGCGTATTGAGAGAGGGAGAAAATAAGAGAGTAACGTGAACACGTAACTTCGGTAGATACTACTGAATTTGATACAGGGGAGTTTTATTTCTCGAGTCGTAATGTTTGCGGAACGAAGTTGAATTCTGAGCATGTCAATGTTACAAGCAAAATAAATGTTGTTTACAAAGTGTTATCATATACTGTTTTTAGGCAGTTCTGAATGTTAAGTTGTAAAAAAATAAATTAATTAATTTAAAAATTGGCTGAAATTACACATTCGGACATGCGCAGTGACAAGCTCTAGTGTATTGCTTTCAGATCTTCTTTGTTTCACCTTGATACCTTGATAGGTCCAGTTTTGACAACATGATCACATTAGTTATTTTATCTTGCACCATTGAAGAAGCATGTTGTACGCAATGTAGGACTGTTTCCTAGACTTCTTTGACATCAATTCGAATCTTATTCTCCCCCTGTTTCAAACATTTGTTCTGGTTCTGCGGAGGCCATTTCCTGATTGAGATAATTCGCCATTACATTAATCGAAATAATGCCTCCCCTTTGTGTTAATAAATGTATTTTTATTCCCTGGGCTCGTGCGCGGAAGTCTAGAAGTTATTGAAAATACCGCGTTTCGCCGAGAACATGCTCTGACCAGCACGGATTATGGATAATTATCACCCTGAAGAAGCCAAGAGCAGTTCTTGGGTGAAACATCGGTATCTTCGATGCCTTTTAAACCACAATCTAGAAGTTCGGGAAATAAAAGTACATTTATTAATCTATACGCTGGCTGTGAAACCATAACTTTATAACTCTTCGTCATATTATAAAATATCCATCGCAAGAAACAAATGTGGTAACAATGGACGGTATTAAACATTTTATTCGACTGATTACATTCTTCAATTAGTGGTACGTGTAAAATCTCTACTTTTAGTACCACTGTCTAAAAACGAAATTTTCTCATCCATCCATTGAAGGCTTTGCATATCGAAATGTGATCATTGACTGCTTCTTTACGCTGTCATTAAGGATAAAAACTACGAAATTGTATAATGATCCCATCTCTAGTCAGGAACAACGGTAGGTATATGTGTGAAACCATGCCAGTTCATTTAAACACAAGAGTCGCGGGACCTAATCTCCACGTATACGTATGTGCTGCTATTTAGTTAACAATTTCCGCTCAAAGTGGAGCAATTAAAAAAAACGGTTGACTAATTTGTACAAGAGAGGTATACATAACGATAAAATATAATTTCCCCGTTGTTTGTTTTGGTAGTTAATATTACTCTCCAATTTCCCGCCTCTATGGCTTTGTTTATTTTGCTTGGAACATCCGCTGAAAATTATACCACGCTTTCCATTGTGTTCACAGCTTTGTACTCGCTAAATTCAATTAATGCCGTATGATTCGCCAATTCAGTTGATATTCAAAACAGAAGGGTAGTTAGTTGTGGAGACTCAGAAAACAAGGACAGAAAAATCTACTAATTGGCAGTTAATTAATTTCGTAATCAAATATTTAATCATCGGAGCACGACACACACACACACACACACACACGCGCACACACACACACACGCGTACACACACAAACACATACACACATACACACATCGCTCTTGTCGCAATAGGGCAACCATTGGGCAACCAATAGGGATATGTTAGAACACTTTGTTTAATTAAATATTACTTTCTCTACTAATTATGTATAATAAATAGATGAAGTATTGCCTGCCATTCAAAGCTTCCATACCGAGATTTCACCACAAATACGTATTTTGAGCAACTCTGAATCCAATAAAGGCATTTTTAGAGAAAAAAATCATTGTTTATGCGTGTGTGTACAGCATAACTCAAAAACAAAAATTCGGTTAAAACTAAACATATCTTCCAAAGATGCGACAAAGATGCTTTTTCAACGTCTTCCAAAGATGCGACAGGAAAGATTTTAAAGTAAACCCCAAACTACGCTTTACATGGAAACATGTTTATTAATGTTTAGTTCCTCAAAAACGGCTCTCACAATTTTGATTAAAATACAACACGTTTAAGATATTTGTATGACAAAATTAATTTTTTTACGTATAACCTGAGATGGTTTCTAATTTTGTATAACTGGTAAACCATAAGTGATAGACAAAAACTTACACAACACACAGTTTATATCAAATAGCCCTTTTAAATACCAGCCATTTCTAAGATATCCGTTAAAATCTCTCTGAATGTTCAACTCTCGGCATTTTCTTAAAGTCTCGCCGCTGTCCAGTTGTTTCTTGAAAAGTCATGTAAAGAATGTGTAATTTTAAGGCCAGTATATAGTGACGTTCTTGTAAACACCTAAGGGTAGATTAGTTTCCTATATCCCTCTTGTGCCTACAACGAAACTATTTGTGTAAACTCTCGATTAGGAAATAGAAAGTTAGATTTTTATAAGGATACTTTCTGCAAGCTATATGAAAATAAACAAAAGTGGAATAGAGAATGTCATGCAAATGTAACCACTATGAATTTTGTGATCGATCTCTACATCACTATGCATTAAATGCATAATCAATATTTGTAGTATTTGAACACTTTAGGCTAATATGTCCCGTTGGAATATAAAAGGTGTTCCTAATGTGGGGAAATATGTATAACTGAACCCGTGGCACAACAGCGCTTTCCGGGACAAGGTCTACCTCCCGGGTTCTGAGTTCCCAACTCTGCCCATCACAGACGTCATGTGTGGGGTGCAATACTGGTGGGTGGGAGGTGGTCAGCGCTCCAATCATGTCGCCGGCATATGTGGTCTTCGCCATCAGAGGCGGCTACTTCTCAACTAAGTAGCTCCTCCGTGCCCCTCAGGGACCTAACCAGGTTGAGTGCACCCCGGAGGGGAAATCCTTTACATCAACCGAATCCCTTTTATGAGAATTTTGAGTAGACAATTTAAAAATAACTTTGCTGACGTCATACACGATAGGACAGGTATGCCAAAGATGTTCAGGCTTTTAGAATTTTATTTTTGAAAATCTAAATTAGACCACTGATGTCAGTATTGGAGATGAATGGACATGCTATTTTAGCCGTCTTTGTTAAAAAAATCGACATTGGTTGCCAAAAATAAGTCATATTTTAAATTTTAACGCAACTATTTTTTGCGCAAAGGAGATTATGTAAATCATATTTGGACGCTCTTAAAGTGTCACTTAAACAAATTTTATGGAAATCTTTCCCTATTCAATGTTCGTACTCTTTTTCCACTTTCAAAATCTACTTTCTCTCTCAAAAATTTAGACAGCGGTCGGAGCATTTTCCACGGTGCACTATATAATGTGTGTATTACAACATTCAATCTTTATTGGATTTTCATGCAAATTCAGGTTTATATTTTAAAATATAACTTATACAATTACGCGTCATTTTGTTACATTTTTTCGCTTTGGAAGATGCTTTTTCAAGTTTTTTGCTATATGAAAATTTCCGTTCTATATTTCCTTGCAGGTATTTAGAAGTCTCTAGCTTTAGTACATTAGAAATTCGCCTTTTGTACTTCAGCTAACCATTAGTGACAAAATAAAACATAATTGTTAATACTTAAAGATTGTCATTTGAACAGCTTCTCAAAACGGATAATCAGAGGACTATGTGAATTAAGGATAATCGAAATTTAAAATTACTTTAAAAGTACGTCGCAGATTGTAAAGAAGAAAAGAACTCTCGTTGTGGAAAAAGTGTGTTCAAGGGCGACTTACAATTGTAAGTGCATTATGTCTCGTATTGGGGTATTTATCTCTGATGTGAGATTCCCTTGTGGTTAACCGGGAAAAAGTACGAATCTGCTGGGGAATTTAATGTCGTACTGGCAAGTTGGCCATGGTAGCTCAATGGTTAGAGCAACCGCTCGATAAACGGAAGATCCGTGGTTCAAATTCCGGCTATGGCATTGAATTTTTCAGTTTCTGTTTCAACCTCTTTCAGTCATTATTTAAATGCTTTCGGAATTTTGTTGCCTTATGCTCCACCACAGTTATGTTTTAAATGCCAGGCAGACATCTGTTATAGTTTTATAAAAACACTTTTTAAACAGAAGTTCCACATCAAGCAGAAATTATAAAGTTTAAAATATAAGAATACTATCAAATTATTTGAATACTAATCCGCAAAAATTGACATCTAGATATTTTTCTCACTCTTATGTTTGTTTCAGAGTCTATTGAAATCTCCAAATATAACTTGAGTAACAATTTATCCTCAGTGCTCGAAATAATTATGTCATATGTTAAACAATTAAAATGTCTAGCAAAAAGTCATATATTATGCTAGGTTTATAATTCAATTTTTTCTGAGTTTCTGCTAAAAATTGAACAATATTGATTACAAACGTCACTGATTGAAAATGCTAATGCGCATAAGTCAAAGTGAATAAAAGGGATGGGAAGTAAATGCAGGTCACTAGGCCGTCGGCTCTTAGGCATTTAAAGGGTCACTTGGTAAAACTTCAAAAGGCAAAAGTTATACCCTGTAACTGAAGCTAAAAGCTGAACGTATTTTGGACATAAAGAGTAATGTAATTTTTTTAAAACGCAGATTTCAACCATGAGTATCCTTAACGTTTACAAAGCACACATTCGTTTTTAGTTTAAACTCAAAAGTTTACTCACCACAAATTAAGTCTGTTATCATTGCTTCAATTGACCGGATTATTCCCATAAATTGGTCCTTATGCTCCTACGATTGTCCATTTTACGGATAGAGTAACAATACAGCATCTCATCAGAAGATGGCAACGGAGCCCAGCGTAGTTCTATGGGATTCTATATTCTGATACCAAGCTATTTCGATAGTGGACAAACATTTTGTGCCACCTTTATTGCTAAGTACAATTTTTGGATTCCATTCAGACGTTATAGCAACTGTCCTTTCCTTTTCAAAAATGCCTCAACACAGAAACTGTAGTACAGTGTCTCAAATGATGCACACACTGTTTGAAACACATTTCTTAGTAAGAAATAAGACAAAATAATATTGTTGTTGTGTTGTATTTGTTAAACCTGTGCATTCTCAAATGCCCCATTCTTCTGCAGTAGACTCCCTATGAGAACGTTCCTCATGCAAAGCCTGCATGATAACATCAACACTCTTGTTACTCTTTCTTACGCACCACCCTTTCAATACAACTTGCACCGTTCTATCGACTTCAAATTTGTTTTGAAATCTTGTGATTGCTGACCTTGTTGGTGATGGTGTAGCATGTTCAACGTTTTTTAACCTCAACAACATTCTCTGCTTACTAATAGTGTTTCAGTCCCCGCTTACGTTCATCGGACGGTAAATGCACCGCCATGTTTTTTTATTAACATATTTCTGTGCTTTTTCATTTCCCACTGTATCATAACTAACAATAAGTGTATTTCTGTCAGAAACAATGCAACAAAAAGTGCATGCATCATTTTGAGACACTGTATATCCTTTTTGTCTTGAAAATTCCCCAACACAGGAAATATACTATATGCATTTGAAAGCGCAGTAGTTTTTTAAGTTGACCACAGTTGGTATAGTTATTAAAAAATCTCTGGTGAGGTAAAATAATAAACATGAAATTATTAAATACCTTATTTATTTTCATACAGTCTGTATATTAGATATTGCCGTACAAGTAATGGTAGACGTGCAACTTTGGAGAACGGGGAAGATTTTGAAAGTACCAGACGAAGTCGAGTACTTTCTAGTTTCAAGAATATCCAATGAACTTAACGCAAGTGTAATAGTACTTTGTCGAAAGAGGACTAATGGTAAATAAAATTAATTATTAACAAGTGTTGAACACTGTGGTTAGGTTACCAGCATTTACCGAGCAGGATGGCTCAGGTGGTAACGTCTGTGGCCCACATTTGGGAGGTCGCGGGTTTGATCCCCGCGGCCGACCTTTCGACCCATGGGATTACCTTATCCTCCGAATTTCCTGTCAATCCATTCGTTACATTAATCATTTCATTTCACCCTCCATCCCATTAGGTTTCTTTCCGGGTTGAAAGCGTCGGCGAGTGTGGCGACAGTAGCGCGGCAGGGGGGAAAGAATACGGATTGAACGGTGAACCTACTGGTTCTCGATTCTTCATGGTATGGTACAAGCCCGAGCGCGGGGGGAGTGAGTGAGTGAGTAATGGTGTTTAAGGGTCCGTCGACAACTAGGTCATTATGGCTTGGCAAGGGGGGAGAGAAGTCGGTTCTCGTGTCCCAAGCTCCCCTTGGGAGTACGAACCCGAAGGAGTGGGAGAGGAACCGGACTGAGCTAGCCTCCACCGAGGTGCTTCTAACTGGGAACATGTAGGGACCCTGCCACCTGCTCTGTCGTGGCAACGTTCCGGCCGCCATTAGGATCCATTCGCCTCATTCTTCCTCCGGGGATGCCAGTCAGGGGCATAAGCGCAAATATATCTTTCGGTGCTAAGTCACCTTTCGCAAGTTGTCATACAGTAACTAGTCATAAAAACGTGAACATTGGGTTGCCATCAGTAGAATGACGCAAAAAAGCATCGGCTGCATGGGATTCGTCAATGTGCGCTACCTCGCGCAAAATGTCTTGTTCGTATGCAAAACGGTTTCTTACGTAACACCTTCACTTTGAGAATAAGGTTGGTCATAAAGAGTAACACTGGGAGTAAAGTAAGGATATGGCAGTGTTTCTCACCACAACGCTGTAAACAGCATGTAACGGTACTTGTGTGACAAGTAGCGTTGTCATGTAGGACTGTAGAGTTGTCCAACAGTTTTTTTTTTTTTTTTTTTTTTTTTTTTTTTTTTTTTTTTTTTTTTTTTTTTTTTTTTTTTTGGGACGTACTGCACGATGAAAATGATATCGCAGAAATGACAAGAAGTACTTGCATTTACAGATGTTCTTCCCTCACGAACTGAATGCACCGAGCGAGGTCGTGCTGCGATAACGTGACTGACTGACTTTCGGAGGTTCCTGGTTCAAATCTCCAGGGCCAACTAACCTGACCGAAGATTTTTTTCACGGTTTTCCTCGATCGCTAGATGAATGCTACTTTTGATAATTTGCTCCACGAATTTTCATATCATCCCTTTCATCACTACGTTTCATTTTGTTCTTCTTCATCGCCATAACAGACGTTGGGCTAATCACCTATCATCCTGGATATGCTGTGATCCAAAGTTTGGTTGCTCCTCGTTGGACTAATGAACCAAGGCACTGTCTTGTAAGTACTCGGGTTATCACTTCTACAAAGAAGACGATAAACCAAAGAAGACGAACTTAATGCCACCCTGAAGCACCTTGCCATTTGTGTCGGATTTGAGTTTCCAACTTACCCTAACTTCCTTCACAGTGAAATCGTTTCAGATTATGCATGTCTCATATTGGATCTTCTAGTTTGGTCATTTAAGTCATACGACTCCCTCAGCAATCCTTTGTAAAGTCCTACCGTAGAATTTGGCGCACTGACGACGCAGGAATGCGCAGGAATCCCATCACAGTCCAGCACCTGTCGTGCATTAGGCACTGCTTGACCACAGCCACTCGTACATCTTTGTCACCTGAGGTAGATCGGCAGTTGACTCGCTTCCCCATTCCTGCCCTCCTTATCACTGCACGACAGGGTATCGCACGATTGCCCAATGCTTTTCCATAGCTCTGCATGCCATTCTTCCACATTGCAATCGCGGACTACGTCTGTCTTGTACGTACGATGTTCCACTTTGATTCCACATCACTTCAACAGACAACCACATAGGGGGTGTAATCAAGTCCAGAACGGATTCTCTCATTTCTCATCTAACAGCAACAGCAAGACGTTCATATAAAGTACTTTTAAATGTGTATATTAAACTTCTTGGTGTGATTTTGAGGGTTAAAAACAGTTTCATAACTTCTGAATCAACTCTCGTAGTGAATTAGGGACATTCTATTTATGCTGCAGAGATAACTTGCAAATATTTTCGTGTGCATTGCAGCTCAATACTACATAGTATTTATTTTGGAGGGAATGCCTTTACTATGCTCCGTCATAGCTATAAAATCTCTTTTGATATGAAAATAAACAGATAGATGCGTTGATATTTAACAGCCTTTACACACACACACACACACACACACACACACACACACACACACACACACACACACACACACACACACACGAAATGACGTCATTTTGTATCAAAATGTAGTGTACACGTCCTTCAAATAGTATGGTTAAATTTGCCTGATAAATACAATCCATTTTACATTTCAAATATATTTTTGGGATTCCCGGGAAGTTCATTCATCATAATATGTGCATTTTATGAATTCAACTAATTAGAGCCTAATATTACATACACGGATTGAAGTTCGCAGGCAACCGTTCCATAATAGAAAGAAAGTTCAAGACAAATCAGTAAGAAAACATTTATATTTGTATGGAAACAGCTTACTTCATTTGCTATAGTTCCATATATCAGTAAGTAACGAATCCCGTGGCGCAATCACCCTTCCCGGGCCAAGATCTGCCGCCCGGCCACTGCGTCTTCCTCCTCGGTCAATCGCAGGGGTCATGCATATATCTGTATTGCCCCAAAGCATTCACTGAGGATAGTGCGACGTGTTTCGGAGTTTTTCCTGAGTGCAAGTATTGGAAAGATTGTTAGGTACCACACATTTCCGGTCCCTGTCATTTCCTCTCCCTATTTCTCCTTCAGATTTCCAAAAGGGTGGCGGTACGAGGCGTATCCGATGGATGTGCTTTGACTCCACTGGTTTTACTAGGGCATCGATACCTCCCACATGATCTGTCCAGAGATGGTAACAGAGGAAGGACTGCCGACATACACAGTCTGGAACATGAGTCGTGTCTGTAGCCAACCATCTGACTGTCTACCACCGCCGGAGAACTTGGCCTAATCTGCTGAAATTGTTCTCCGCCAATACCCTATGCCCTAATGGGGCCCAAATAACCTAGTTGTCGACGGGCCCTTAAACACCACTCACTCATTCACTCCACGCCCTAGGGTTGGATGTGAGGGTCGTATCAACGCGCAGACTAGCTCAATATACTATATCGAGTTGAAATGCAGAGAAGATTGCCAAGTTGTAGTGTGTCCAAGAGTCGTTTCATTGCTATTTTAATCTAGTATACAGGATATAAACCACAGCCTGATTTCAATGACGACAGTTGTCGATAAAAAAATCATCATTGCAAAAGTAAAATCAGACTGGAAAAGTTAATCTCCTAGCCGAGATGTGAATCCTGGATGTATATTGTACGTTCCAAATGAGTCACAATATACAATTAATGCCATACTGGTATATTGTATGGAACTTGGTTGGTTACAGTTGCATGTTAAACCGAAGATCCATAGTTAAGATCCCAGTTACAGAGTTGAATTTTTTATTCTAATTCTACCTTTACAAACTTTGGCCACACTGTGAATGTGTGGAAGAACAATTGATTAAAAAATCATATCCAAATCTTTACTAGTGGGAATCCAATATACCTATAGCTGGCCTCTGAAGATCTATATAAAGCTTCATAAAATAACCTAGCTCAACAGCCCTTCGTGGGCTTACCGCCCGGCTGCATCGTCGCCCACTATAGGCGCCATGAGTGGGGTACAGAACTGGAGGGAGGTATGTAACGTTGCATAATGTGATGGTATACTGATAAGACTATTTCTACGATTCAAACTAGACAGAAAATAAGTATAATTTTGTTTAATGTGAGATATCACTAGGGCAATTAGTGTAACAAGGTTGGAAAACTGAATCAGATACGCAAAATCAAGTGCTACGGTTAGCTCTGAGGCAGACTGTTAGGGCCTCTTACTTCTCAGGAAGACTTAGTTTGGAATCTTGGTTAGGCGCATTGTCCGCACAAGGTTTCTTCTTGCTGCAAGAAGAACGTCAGGTAATTTTCAGCTGTAAGTACACTGGTATTATTTAATCAACTCAATCTCTCTGTGGGTCTGAGCGCTACGTATAAGAGGTTCTAACGTCTGTCTCTCTCTCTCTCTCTCTCTCTCTCTCTCTCTCTCTCACTCTCTCTCTCTCTCCCCGTCTCTCTAAAAGGTCTTGGAGCAACCCGCTAACAGTTTAGTTATTTTGAATATCAAACTTAAAACAGAGGGAAAGCACGTTTGGAAACAACTCACCCCCACTAGAAGGAGATTTCTAAAATTACCTCACTGATCAGCGGTGCTAAATGATGCTGGAAAAAGACTAATCTTAACGAAATCACTAGCCTTTTGTAAATATATAATTCGTTAACCTTTTGCTGACACATGTTTCTTACTATTCTGTTGTGTTGACTATGTGCAAATGCAAACTCACAAAGTTGTCCTAGATACACGATTATCTGTATTTCAAACTGGTATACACAACAACCTAGAACAATAAATGAGTGTGTGGCTAATCCAACATCCTCACTCCACTAATTGGGATTCAACATAATGCTTAGAAGAAGGGTATATGTGAGAGATTGATTAAATTTACTCTTGACAGTGTCAAATCTTTGTTGTTGAACTTTAATTAAAGCAAGTATGGCGCGCGGGGCCTAGTAGGTCCGCGCTATATTTTTGTGCTTATATGCTTGTGTTTATTTTTTTAAATTTTGTTTCTTCATTCCCATGTTTAACTTAATTTAGCTTAAATATACACGGCTTTCATTAGAATTATCTTACTATATAGTTCAAGGATAAATAAAATGTAGTATGAATACAGTATACATTATAATTTATACTACACTACATGGGAAGATAAATAATATTGATCTTCAGACATAAAACTTGTAATTTAAAGTGTAGTGTTAATAATAATATTAATAATAATATTAATAATAATAATAATAATAATAATAATAATAATAATAATAATAATAATAATAATAATAATAATAATAATAATAATAATAATAATAATAATAATAATAATAATAATAATAATAATAATAATAATAATAATAATAATAATAATAATAATAATAATAATAATAATAATAATAATAATAATAATAATAATAATAATAATAATAACAATATTACCTCTGGCAAGCATACGATATTTCCTATAAAATACATGTTGTCACATAGGTTGGTTCTTCATGAACAGTATCTAAACCTAGAGACCTCGTTTT
This sequence comes from Tenodera sinensis, assembly GCA_030765045.1. Lineage (NCBI taxonomy): Eukaryota > Metazoa > Arthropoda > Insecta > Mantodea > Mantidae > Tenodera > Tenodera sinensis. The sequence goes on along the minus strand of CM060962.1, from coordinate 212,981,559 downwards.
CAATTCATCTTGAGAATTGGAATCACCTGATTCATTCAAGTTGCCATACACATGTAAGGCAACATCATCACATGGTAGATGATACACTTCTTCCAAATCCTTGGTATTCTCTAGGTCATACTCATATTTGTGAGAAATTGTAGCCTATTACGTGCAATGGCAAAGCAATATTGCACAACTAACGCGAAAAAACGTACATCAGCAATAGTATTGATAGTAGGCGCCCAGGGTTTGGTTGACTCTGCGACACTTAACTGCCTATTAGTCATTTTACACTTAAAGAAATCAGCAGATAAGGTTGTTACTGCAGAAAACAATCGAGGAAAGTGTAATGTTACATGTCCTAGCCAGGCAGTTTCGTAGGTGCGTTCGTTCAAAAACCATAACGTTTAAATAACCCTAGGGTTCTCTCAGGCTATTAGCGACCAATGTTAAGTGCATAAATAACATATGGTACATACTAAAATACATATTATCATACACCTACCATAATTTTATGATGGTATTGTGCGGCGGTGGTATCCTTGCGTGTACTTTGTGAGTGCTGGGGTTCAAACGTTTCCAAATTCTCCTATGGATTTCAATTACTGAAAAGTAACTATTACTAGAATTTTATTTGAAGAAGTAAATTATGATTAGAAATATTCCTAACAAGGAAGTCTTTTCAAACGCTGCATGTTGATTTGTATTATGATCATAAACGCTTGATACCTTAACTCACACGTGACATTAAGAATAGTTCATCAGATGCGGTTATGTGGTCCCGAAGGGAGCAAATCTCTTTCCTATAGTGTTTATTCCATTCTTGATTTATCAACATAAATGCCTGAATTCAGCAGTTAAATTAATTGTACGCTTGGCAGAGTAAAATCGTTACACCCTTTCCTGTTATTGACATAAGTATGTGGCATATTTCTCATAGGACATTACAAATGTTAATCGCATGAAACTGTGTGATATTGACAGAGGGTAATCTTATATATGCTTCAGCACCTTTTTGCATTATCATCACCAGTGTTTGAGTTGGATTTGTCACATGACATTCTAAACGTTGAGGCAATATGTTCTTGACAATGGGAAATCGTGTGCAATGTTTACGTTACAAACATAAACGTTTGCTTTGTTATTTCTCATAGGGCTTAGAATAGTCATCAGTTGAAATTGTACGATCTTGACAGAGAAAGAACCGTTTGCACTTCAATATTTTTTCGCGTTATAACCATCTTGGCTTACTGATGCTTATAGGGTATCTATTAGAAAAGTTCATCAGTTGAAACAATGCGATCTTGACAAAAGGAAATCTTTTGCACTGTTCGCTGTTTATTTGCATTATCATCATAAACGATGGTGATAGGAACAACACAATGTGAGCTGGCGGTATGGGTGTACACAAGCACACAAAACAGACATTTTCCAAACACAAACGCACAGAGACAAAACAAAAATAACAGACTATTAATGTTGACCTAGCCAATGAGGGCAAACAGCGTGTTATGCTACAGCATCCCCCCACCACATCGTATCAAAGCATTCGCGTTTGTACATCCATCTGTCTGTCCGCGCGGACACACACAAAGGTAGTTATATAGATAGCTCTGATTGATTGCTGGAGACCTTTGTGGAATGTTGACCATTGCAGTAGTATACTGATTACTGATAACTGTTTGTTTGAGGAGAGGTGAGTCCCCATTCCATCAGTGATAGCAACAGAATAATTACATAACCTCCCCCGCTCCCGTAGAAAGCATGGACTTGTAGTGCATTGCAACCTATAATCAGATTACCATCTTTCATCATAGCTAGCAGATCGCACAGACATGACGCGCCATTCACCGGTGAAAACGGAACAGTAAATAAAGCTGGGCTGAATCCTATAATTCGCTTTCGCATTGTGTTAGCCTGCACAACCCAGGCTAATTCTCTGCAATTATTTGGGTTGCTGCTGCTACTGCTTTTAGCAAAAAGCTTTCTGTTGCTGTATAGAGCAAGCGGCACTTTGAATGTGGAATGTGTTTTCCAATGAAAAGAGGTGGAGGCGGCAGCATATGACAGGAATTTTTCCAAAAAGCCAGTCCCTCGTCAGCTGGACAAGAGATCCACATATCGACAATGGCACCCATTGTCGCTAAGTGGGCCATGCGTGCCTGTTTCATCAGAGCTAAAAAGGCAATTAAACGTTTTTCGTTGTACAGAGAACAGATCAGCACTGGATATTGAAGTTCTAATTAACTAATCTTTAAATCATGTCTTGTGTATTGTATTGCACAATACAAAATCTGATGCATAGCTTCTGCAAACTATCCTTAAAAAGCTTATTTCTCTAACTATTTAATTGCGATAAAGCTTTGCAGATATCACACATTTCCTGAACATAGAGGGAGATAGTGGAAACCAAATGGACAGTCAGGTGTTTAAAAGTGAGTGCCTATATGCTGGTCTTGAAATCCCATACTCGTTTCATGATATCGCGACAAACAACAACTGAATAGCGACAGCACTTTAAAAAATCTGATATGCTATACTCACACGACTTTCTCTACTCACCCGTATCCAAACTATTCTTACAAACGCCCATTCTTCTATCCACTTAATTTTAATCGAGGTAAAACATTTGCAGAAAAGTTTTTATTACATATTTATTTGTGTGTACAAGGGGAACATGGGAATACAAGAGGCTAAAGCGATAGTCAAAGTTTTTAAAGCGGTCACTATTAAGAGCTTTGAAATTCCGTTCTGTTCAGGAGGAAAAAGCGAATAGCCACTTCCCATTGGAAGAAAGTAAATGAATTTGTAAATTCAAACCAATACGAAGGAGTATCCCAAAATAATTACCTAACTCCACAAAAAATTGTATTTGGCATAAATTATGTGCATTACTGCGATCTTTTCTGTAGTAAGACTTTGTATATCTCTTATGATTTAACAGTTATGTAAAGTTCATTCATAATGCAGAGGTCTTCAGAGGCTATTCCCAGAAAATTTAAGATATACCTATGTTTCTTTTGCCATAAATAGAGTTTAAACATGTAGTATTTTAACCACCTATTTCCAGAAATGTTCCATGTAAGGATAGTTTGGAATGGGAATATTCTTAAAAGTCTAACTTAAACACCCAATATTTCGGTGCTCTAGTCATGCTGTTCAAGCGAATGCGCGGAGCTCTTTCTTTATAGTTCTTTTTCAGGCGGCCTCAAACATATGTTTCCAGTGAAATCTCGGTATCAAACTTTAGGTTGGAATTCAATACCTGTACCTCTGTGGTAGGAAAAATAAACAATTGACATTCCTTTGCAGGACAACGCTGAAGAGATTTCCCCTTGGTGGAGAATTTCTTTATCAAATATTTATAAATGATTCCTGAATTTGAAGATATGAGTTCATCTCTCTCACACCTACGGAAAAAAAAAAAAAAAAATAGTGAGATTATTATGAATAATCTGCCACAAATACATCTGCAGGTTGCGAAGACTGCATAACCGGCTGACCACGCCCCACCCTCCAGTACTGCACCCCATTGATGACGCCTATGGTGAGCAGAGGCGAGGGGGCAGCGGCCAGGTGGTAGGCCTTAGCCCGGAAAGGGCTGTTGCACCGCAGGGTTAGTTAATTACATCAGCGATTGTTGGTAGCTCCATGGGTTTAACTCGAATAACGCACCTGGTCACAGTCGGGTCTGAATCGCACTCAATGTTAGGTTGAAACAGTACTGCAACGGCATTTGCAGTTTATCAAGCGTTGTTTGGCTCTGGGAATATGGTTATGTGCGACTGTTGTTGGTGTGTTTACTGTTTAAAGTTTTGCTAGAACTAAGTCGTTTGTGAAATGTCACCTTCACTTTCAGTTGACTCGCAACAATAGATGGTTCAAAAATAGTGTACAGTCCCGTTTCTTTAATGCCCATAATTCGACCAAAATTGCTGTTGTTTTTCTTCTTGTGGTTACCCTCCCCGATGGAGGACTTACACCCCCTAGACCTCAGATGCCTGTCGGGGTGCAGAGGAACCTATGGAGCTGACAGAGCGAAGACTTGGAAGCGGGTGCTCAGCCAGCGACAGGTATGAGAGTGAAGAAGTGGATGATATAAAATGCTGGTGAAATGGATGATTGGAAAGTTGATGATGGAGCAATTGGTGGAATGAGTGGCGGGGGAAACTGGAGAACGCGGAGAAAATCCGCTCGAACGCCGCTTCATCCACCACGAATACCACATGCGAGTCCCTGGGATCGAACTCGGCCCTTGGTGATAGGTGCACGGTCTAACCGCTCGGCCGCGCCACCACCTGTTTATATTAAATCCATTGCAAAATTCATATGGCTCGGATTAACCCAGGTTTTATCCTAGGCCATATAAAATAGTAACACTACTATCTACAAGTATTATTAACACATTGATTGTTTGTACCACCTACAGATCTACATTATAATTCTAAACTGTCTGTACCATATATTCCTATTTACTTAACCAACCATATCCGCTTCTCCGTAACTCTAAATAAAAAACTCTCCTAAATTACTAATCTGCGATTGTTTGCAGAAAAGTTTCCGCATTATTATTGATTTTGCCATTCTCAACCATTTACTTTGTATAAACTCTTTCCTCTAAATATATGTACCCCTGCATTCTAACAAACAAACAAAAATCTCTTTCTAAGAACAATAATTGGAGGTGTACTAATTCATGAATAAGAGCATGACTAGTTTTAGAAATTAATTCACCCTATGGCTATAGAAATCTCCCAACGTCCACGTTACTAGCGACGCCATGATTTATAGATTGCTAGAATACCTTGGGAAATAGACTAGGTTCATTTTACCCATAAAGAAGCATAGACAGGCAGCAGTTCTAAAGGAGGAAAACTTAAACAAGATAGGTGCTGTTTCAAGAAGTGCAACAAGCTTGGTCTCTCGCGTTAAAAAGTGTCTTTCATGGTACAATAATTGACTGTTTCCTCACTCTCTGTAAATAAATATACAAATATATGTGATATACATGTGTGAAATACTTGAATAAAAGTTGTACCTTCTGAGCCCACCAAGAGAAATGGCTCCTTGGCAACTTATGAGGTCCCGTGTTCCCTGGCCCGTGTGATTAAGGGTTTTTCGTAGTTTCCCTTAGTCGGCAGCCAGGTGCTATGGTAGTTCCTCTTCTACCGTGAATTTCCAGTCTCTATCATCTGTTTCAGGTTTGTAGGACCAGGAGACAGTGTTCGTGTATTGTGACTGGGCAGTATATTTGCGCTTTGGAAAAATGTCCACCCATCATTGGTTGGACTGAAGACGGATCCGCTTTCTGGGTGCATCTCTGGGCTTTAGGGGCCCCCGAGGGGCTCGGGGCTTGTGGGTAAGGCTGGCCGACATCTGGATGCATTCTATCTGGAACAATTAGGGATTACGTCGCTGGATCTAGTCACCCTGGACCACTCTGGGCCACTTGTGATGCTCTGCCCCGGTTTCAGTGACCCCTTCAGAGTCAGCACTTCTACTCCTACCTACTAAACTCCCTTAAGTTTATGGCTAAACTCCCTTACGCCAGTGAAATGCCCCCTTATTCTTGTTGAAGTTTATGTAAACGAGTGCAAGCTCGTTGAGGTATTGTGTCGCCAGCCGCGGCGCACAACAAAGGACTATCGGGGCCGGGTTGCCCAGGGCAATTGGAAGTGCGTGGTATATCAAAGGTGCAAGGTCAAGCTGCCTCACGCTACTGTTGTGAACACATGACAACAATCAGAGCAACAACACAAAGGGTTTTCCTGATTTCATGAGAAGTGTCCAGCAGCCGGCGCAATTGTAAACGTTCGAGAAAGGTCCGCGTTAGGTCATCCTTGCTGTATAAGGAGGCGACGCAACGAGCAGAGGAGTTAATTGCAGATATGAGTAGTCGGAGTCAGGTTTTTAGTTTTAGTGCGTGTATCAGCTGCGTGTGTACGGTCACATCGAAAGGAAGATAGCGAAGCAGTGAATGAATGTCGAGTGATTGTATCGTCAGTCAGCTGTTTGAGAGATAGAGAAAGTTAAGAAAGACAGAAAGGAACGAGTTATGGTTATGAGAAGAAAAGAGTAGTTAGTTGTAATATCACGAAGGACTGACGTGATACGTGATACGTGATAACGACCAGAAAAATCTGTGTATTTGTGCAAACTCTTTGGAAGAAAATAGATTAAAAAAAAGGTAATTGCATTGGATTTTGTTGTCTTCGTCACAGTATAATATTTGCTGCATAGGCGTTCGTGTGTTGTTTTCTTTTCTTGTTGGTTATTTATAATTATTCACTGTGTTTGAATTTTTGCTTGAAGTTTCCTTCTTGCGCACTTTATCTGTCAAAAGTGTGTTTTCTGATTAATAAAGAATGTGTGGAATAAACAGTTCAGTTATGTCTTTTCCTCATCTCGCATGCAACAAAGTTGGTTTTAGAAACTTGTAACCGTTTGTGGGCATCCATTACCTTGAAATTGACACACGAATAAGTATAGGTACAAGGTGGGTCACTCACATATGGAATGTCCCTCTTTTCTTAGTTTATACAACCTCATAAGCAAGTTTGACTTAAACCCGTCTTAATCGCCCACATTGCAGCACATTTACATTGTTTTCTTAGAGACTTAGACGAAGATCCTATATTTAGTGATAGAGAGGCTTAAGGTTATTAAGAATTATTTTGGCTGACTTTTCCACAAACATACAACTTATCTATAAGGAGAAGTATCTCTGCAGGGTTTTGAGCTAGGTTCACGAAACATTTACCACTCCTTCAGCAATCTATGCTCATTAAATCCAGTGTTTGCTCCTGGAATCCAGTTTCCTAAAATACTTTTCTCAATAACACTAGCCTGCGATGAAATTTCGGCCTCCAAAGTTTGAATGTTTTTTGGGGTATTTTTAGCATGCTGAAATCAAATTGAAAGCCAGAGTGTTCCTATCACGTACAATGTTTTTCTTTTTATTTATTTTTCCCTTTATAGAATAATTTTCTTATGTTTGTAGGAACTTATACCTTTATATATACTGTAATACTTTAACATGTGTAGTTTTAGTGAGAGTGTTGTGTAAGGGCCGGTCGACAACTAGTTCATTAGGGCTCTGTGTCAGGCTTTGAAAATAAGACGTATACCTTTGAGGTTGTTTATAGTAAAAACTGAAGGCACCGGATGTTTCTTGTCAGATACGTGTGCGAGAGTGTAAGGAATTTAGAGTGAGATAACGTGCTACCTTGCCATTAGTGTATGATTATTTGTGGGAGATAAATAAATATTGGCCACTTTTTGGTGATATATGCACTCTTTGTGAGCACATACATATCCGGTCTAGTTCCTCTCACATTTCTTTAGTCTATGTTTCATCTGGAAACGAAACCAGCTTTAGGCTTTATTATGGGGTAGAATGTTGTGATCTATTAGTACGAAAGTATTTACCATGTCACATCGCTCATGTACCTCAAGTGGTCACCTCCAGACCACTTTTTTATATACGTGGGAAATACACGTTGCCTAAGCAGAGGCGTGATATTACAGATTTTGTGAAAATATTATATATTGCCTTGTTTGGAATCAAACTTGGGGCCCAAAGTAAAACTTGGGCACAGCATGCATTGAAGAACTTCGTCATTGGAATACCTATGGTTTGGAGAGAGCGGACGAACCATAGTAATGACTGGTGTTTCTGTTCGTGTGATGTGAAGGGATAAAATTCTAAAAATAAAAAGTAAATTATATATCCAGTCGTACAGTCAGCCATTTTACCTATGCCCCAGGGCCTGATGTCCCAATCTCTGTGTGACCAGAAAATCTTGAACAGTTTTCATCCGAGTCTGATGTAGAAGAGGGGGAAATTATGTAGGGTGACAGAATATACCAGAATAGTCTGCTACAGAACGTGGCTTAATGGAACAGTTTGTGAAGTCTTTAAATAAGGAAAGAGTCTGCTTCAAGAATATATGTGAGAAATTCCCACTTCTCTCTAAAGCAAAATTAAAAGAAGGTATATTTAATCGGCCTGATATAAGAAAATTGATGTCTGGTGCAGCATTCAAAAACACTATTAATGAAAAGGAGAAAGCAGCATGGATATCTTTCTGTGAAGTTGTTTTAAAATTTCTTGGCAACAACAAGGATCCCAATCACTGAAACATTGTGCCTAACATGCTTGAAGCATATAAGGAACCTAGTTGTAACATGAGTATGAAAATTAATTTCCTGTTTTCTCATCTAGATTATTTCGCCGAACATCTAGGATTTTTGAGTGAAGAGCAAGGCGAACTATTTCACAAAGATATTCAAGACTTCTAAAGGAGGCACCAGGGACGCTGGAGCAAAGTATGCTTGCTGACTATTGTTGGATGTTTAAGCGTAAAATACCTGAAGACAAACAGTAGGAAAAGGAACACGAGGACTTCCTCAACCATGAAGCAATGGGTATAAAATGCATTCCAAAAGTAAAACAAATAATGCTTTGAAATGTTAATACAAAACTCCTTAAGGTATTGTAGCAAAAGCTCCAATTTCAGTTTTTTCCTTCTGACAATTTAATCCAAACACATCTAAATTGCCATGCACCAATGAAATGTGAAATTTTAAATTTTTCTCGCAACCTTTTCTTACATTTTCCCAATTTAAAATGCACCTCATGAAGCAATTTTTGTTCAATTTCATTCTCATTTGATAACCCGTGTTATACTCTTTGACAGTGGATGAACGGATCTAAGGAGTTATACGAGGCGTGCTTTTAAAGCAAGTACCATTTAAATATTTTGCCACCGCAGCGCTGCACTCGAGATTTTGAGCATGTTTGATATCTTCCTTCATTCACTAGAAAGCCAGACGCAGTTGTGAATGACCGTTACTTTGCTTTTTATCGTTGTTTGAGCGTTTCGAAATATTCAAAACAATCGAACGACCTGCCGACTGTGAAGTCATATAAGCGATTCGTGCTTTGAATACGAGAAATCTTATGTTAGTAAACATTTATCCCTAAGCTCAAGATCTGATCACATCATTTAGTTGGGAAAATTTTGACCATGCTCCCTAGAATCCGATCTGGCACCAAGAGATTTCCATCTGGAGCTTTATCTGAAGAAATTCGTTGGTGGAAAACATTTCGACCACGATGATGTCAAAAAGGAAGTTCAGACTTGGTTTTTATCATAGGCGGCATCATTTTGTGACAAAGGCTTACAAAAACTGGTTTTTCCGTTACGATAAGTGCTAAATAAGGGCGGCACCTAAGTGCAGACGTAAGGTTATGAATGATAATAAGGTATTTGCAAAATAATGTTGTGTCATTTTGTTAAAAAGTATCGGTACTTGTTTTAAAAGTACGCCTCGTGTTTATTGTTTAATAATTTAATAGAGACTTACCTTTAAAAATTAAAAGTGTCATATAATTAATTTTCCAGCAAAAGAGTTAATGCCGCACTGGGTTTAATATTTATTATCACGTTCTATATTCGTCAAATATAGATTTTAATGGTTCAAATTTTTCAAATTTTGTTCTCACGTGGTATGTCGTGTAAGGACTTGCTGCTTTAAAGATTAATTTCTTACAAAGTTAGGCGTACAGGACTGCTAAAATTCATTTTATATTATAATCAAGTTGAAAGCAATGGAGAAGTTTAGCAAAATCCACTGCCAATCCTAAAGATCAGCTATTCCAGTACTAAATATCCTTAAGAGTATTTAGGAGCATCACTGCATTTATAACAGCGATTTTGCTCTCTGTAGCTGGCTAAAACGCTTATCCACCCCTCCACAGAAGGTTGCTTAGGGTTCAGATATGATGGTAATCCCCATGTAGCCATCTTGGTTATGTTTTAGGGTTCCTAATGAGCTTTCCTGCGCACCCCCTTATCTTATATAATGGTAAAGCTGCTCACAAATATTTAGCCCTCCACGCTAGGCAATTAGAGGGGGGATGTGTGAACTTAAGGGCCAGACGTTGTTCATATCTGAGAATGTAGTACAGGATGTCTATGAATTCTAATCATAACACTTACAGTCTGCTTTGAATTAATGTTTGTTTTTTCTTGTCACTAGCCATTTTCGAAATATACCATATTACATGTTCATACTTTCCCAAGTACCTATTATATGGCGGACATGCAGAAAACTTCGCCATTCTGCTTTCTTATTTCAATTGTAAGAGCCCGTCCCGTAAACACGGCCATGCATATTTTATGTAAGTTAACACTTTCTGCTTAATTTGAATTAGTTTTTACATAAAATCATGTCATGAACATCAGAACTTGGATAAAAGAATCACTTTTCATGAATACTCATATTTATCAAGTACTTGTCATGGATAGAGAAAAATTGTGTGAGTATACACATCAGAGATATCTCATAGAATGAAATGACACACCAATTTTAATATTATGACAGAAACATCAGAAGTTATTTCCAGTTATTTTTCAATCGCTTTATTTTCCTCCAAAACTGAATGCACAACACAGTTCTCTTTTGCTGACGTTGAGACGAGAACTTCAATGTATATATGGCTGTAATTATAAGACTAGAATGTAATCTAAGACCCATAGGTTTAGGTATATTTTGTATATCTAAGAGAACTTATAACTTGGAAACTTCAGTTGCCTCTTGAAAATATAGTGTATAAAACCTGGGTGCCTTTCTGCGTAATAAACATAAACAGAGGACAAACATCTTTGGTGATTTTTGGCTAAGGGTCGGCTTTGTATTGACACCACCCAAGGACGCAGCTGGGGAAAGATAACCTCCCTCGTAATGGGACAGGCAGAAGGTGGCGTGGGTGAAAAACGTATTAATACTGGAAAGTCGGTAGGACCGGGGTCTGTTGTGGTGGAGCTTGCCAAGAGTGAATCTGTGACCGACGGAGGTCTAGATTCGCGCCAAAACGTCGCAGTCTCAAAGTGAGGAGTTTAGCATAAGGATGCGTTAAATTACTGGGGCGATACGGAAAGGTTAACACAGAATAACGGAAATTCGCCCAGGTTTTCTTCGAGGCATTTATGTTTTGCGAAATAAACCAGAAAAAGACAGTGCAGTGTATTGTTATCTTACCTCACGCCTGAGAAGAGTAAAGTCTCCGACTCATGCCTACCTTAAATCCCATTACCTAATTCCAAGCAAATCAACGGAGTCGTCATCAGCAGAGCCTGTAATCTGGGAGTACCAGCGGCGATCCCAGGCAGGGACGTTCAACATAGAGGTGGTTACCACACCGGCTGAGCTACCGAGGCATCAATGGGGAAACCCCGTTACAACGTTAACTTAATCTACAGTTCTTTGTGATATTACAACTAACAGAAGTTATCTCGTATCTTTAACAAACAGTTTTCTGTCTTTCAGTTCTCTCTTTGTCTCACAAAAACTAACTCTGACGATACAATCACCAACGCTCATTAACTGTTTCACTATCTTCCTTTCGACGCGACACACACAGTTTTCTGTCTTTTAGTCCTCTCTTTGTCTCACAAAAGCTAACTTTGACAATACAATCAGTCAACACTCATTAACTGCTTCGCTATCTTCCTTTCGACGCGACGATTCTCTCACGGCAACCGTACACACGCAACTAACACGAACACACTACAACTGACTGCTGCGTCGACTCATATCTGTAACTATTACAACTATTAACTAAATTTTCCCGTCGCCTCGCCTCCTTATATAGCGAGGATGATGTAACAGGGTCCTTTCTCGAATATCACCGTTTCTGGAACCTCTACAAATATGCCGGACGCCGGATGCCCCTCCAATAATCTCGAAAACCCTTAGTAATGCCGCACTGATTGTTATTACGTGTTTGCTCGCGTGAGTGGTGTGGGGTAGCCTAACCTCAACCGCCCTTTGTTGTACACGGAAACCATGTGATGTGGTGTTAGGCAGCCCAGCCCCGAGCCTTTGCTGCTGCTGCCGCCGCTGCCGCCGCTGCCGCCGCTGCCGCCGCTTCCGTCGGCTGACGTCACAGTCTGAAAAATCTGATGTCTTGTATTCACATGACTTTGTCTACTCACTCCTGTATTAAGCATTCTTACGAACGCGTATTTTCGATCTACTTCATGTTAATCGAGAAAAAGATTTGCAGGAATTCCTTTATTACACATTTCCTTATAGATAAAACGGCAATAGCGGAGCAGAGTACTTTTTAAGTGAGGGTCAAACTTTTTATGAGCTGGTCCCTATGTGAGGGCTTTAAAATTCCGTTCTCTTTGCATGGCCTAGAGAGAGAAAGATAGAAAGCAAAAAAATGACGACATCCCATATGAAAAAGTATAATGTTTTAAAATGCAAACCTAAAACAAGGAATACCTAACTCAGAATGGTCAACTGAAATATGCCATATGTTTGGCATAACTTGTGTGATTTAACATCTGCTTTTTATAGTAAGATTTTCTCCATCTCTTATGGTTTACCAGCTATGCAAAAGTCATCCAAAATGAATTCGAATGTTATCATTTTGGTTATACGTAATCGCACAGTATTTAATGTGATAATCGCATAGTTATGAAACCTGCCCCAGGTTATAACCAACCCTTTGCAAGTCTGTGACCCCTTGGCAGAAGGGAGAAGCACACACTCCCCGCAGGATTTAATAAACGGAGGCCGTCGGTCGGCTGGGTGAAGGATTCATATCCACGTAAACCAAACTAAGAGAACGGCAACTGACAAAGCAATAAAGGATTGCCACACCAGACAATATTTATACAACGCCGTCACATGTTTTATTGAAACTGCTACTGCCAACGACATTCTGTTTCAAAAGCTGTGATGAAGTTCATCCTCGTAAACTAGGAGCACTTTCGTTTGCCAACTATGATATTTTTTAGGTACTTTAGTCTTTTTATAGTCGCTTTAACAATTATTTGTAAATTGACCATTTTAATTAAAACAAAACGTTGTAGATGTTTATGCAGGTTTATACTTTGGAAGAACTGAGGCAGTTAGGAGAAGAGATACTTGGTAGTGCTCTGAGCATCGGTTGTAAAGCTTGCATTCGGTGGGTCAGTTGTACGTTACACTGTTGGCAGTTTGGCGGTTGGTCCTGTTTTAGAAGATAGCACTTAATCCTGGAAAAACTTGATGCTGTCTAGATTTTTCACAGCCAGCTGGATTACAGTACTCGCAGTTTGCATTGCGAAGTGTCAAATCATCTCGTGTTCCATTCATGGAATATCTTGTTCACTTATGAAAGATTTCCTTTCCAGAGCATCACGAGCATTGACACATAGCATAAATCGGATGGATTGAACAAAATCTGATGTGTTGCACCCACATGATCTTCTCGACTGACTCTTTTACATACTGTTCTTAGAAATGCTTATTCTTCTATCTACTTAATGTTAATCCAGGCCAGGGCGACTCACACGATACCTCGAGCGACCTTCATATTTTTTAACTGCTAAACCCACAAAAATTCAGAAACTGAGTTATTAGCACAGACATGTTCCCCATATCAAAATCTAGGAGAGCAGTAGTGGCCTATACCACATTTCTACAACCACCGACCGATGACATGAGAAGTATGTTATTGCATGGAACTGAATCTGGCCTCCTGGATAGAAACAGTGGCCCAACATTCCTGCATGTATGAAACTATGTATCACAATGTCGGTGCTACATTGATTAAAATTTCCAAATATCATGACTCTTGCTTAGTTATTAAAGTCAATATAAAACTTTCAAATCACAGATATTTTTTACACTCCATTATCTCCATTATGTACATTTAGTGGTTGGGCCACTGTTGCGCTCAACGCCTCATTTATCAGTCAAGGTCGTGAGCAATATACGCTCTTTGACAACCAGTTGCCCAGCCCTGTTAATTGATATAGACAGTTGTACAAATTGTTTTATTGCATACATCCTTTTAGTTAGAATGGGAACACGGGAGTACAGTAGCTTTAAACGATAGGCAAATATTATAAAATTATTTAAATTATATTAAATATTATTAAACGAAATTCCGTTCTATTTGCATGAGCAAGAGGGGAAAAAAAGGGATATCGACTTCCCATTTGAGAAACGCTTTAGAAAATCCAAAGCAATAACTAGGAATATCTCAAAATATGGTTAGCTCTATCTACTTTTTCTTCAATTGTTTGCCCTCTCCTTCTGTAGGACTTGGCCCGCTAACGCGCTCCACAAAAGAAATAACAAAAATTGTGTCCTGTAACAGGATCTACATTTTTTTGTGCAGTAAGAGTTGGAGTAGGTGGCGCCGTGGTCAAATGGTTAAACCGTTCGCCTATCACCAAGACGGCCCGGGTTCAATCCCACGGACCGCATGTGGTATCCGAAGCTGCGTCTGGACGGGTTTTCTCCGGATTCTTCGGTTCTCCCGCCACTCTTCCACCAACTCCTCCATCATCACCTTTCCCTTCATCTATTTCGCCTGCATTTCATATCATCCTCTTCCTCACGCTCATACCTGGTGCTAGGCTGACAACCCGTTTCCAGGTGCCCCCTTTATCCGGTCCATATGTTCATCTGCTCCCCAACAGGTATCTGACCCTAGGCACAGTCCGAGAGGGTCTCTGTCCTCTATACGGGCAGGGTAATCAAAGAAAGAAGAAGATTTTGTGTATATCTTGTACGATTTACCAGTCATGCAAAAGTCATGCAGAATACTCGGAAGGAGCATTCACAGCTATTCCCAGAAAATTCAAGATGTACATTTCATTTGTCATGAAACTATCTTAAATATACGGTAATCTAAAAAGAAAAAGAAAAACAAAGGAAAAACGAAATAAAGAAAATAGGGAGATTGCAAAAATCTAAATTATGAAAACGTTTTCACTTAAAGTGTAGTTTAGGAAAGGGGATTTTTTTTTAAATCTCGGTGTCATATTTAAAGAACATGCTTAACTTGAACAGTAACGTTGGTATTTCACCGGCTTTTCATTTATGAGGTATGCTGTTCACCGACAGACTCATGCGTGCACACTCACACCCACACACACACACAAACACACGCACGCAGGCACACACACAGACACACACACAAACACACGCACGGAGGCACACACACAAACACACGCACGCAGGCACACACACACAGACACACACACACAAACACACGCACGCAGGCACATACACACTCACACAGACACACACACACTCACACACACACACACACTCACACACACAGACACACACACAAACACACGCACGCAGGCACACACACAAACACACGCACGCAGGCACACACACACAGACACACACAAACACACGCACGCAGGCACATACACACTCACACACACACAGACACACACACACTCACACACACACACACACTCACACACACAGACACACACACACACTCACACACACACACACTCACACACACAGACACACACACACAAACACACGCACGCAGGCACATACGAACTTTATCTAAAAATTCTCTTTTTGGATTGAGGGCGTATCGAAAGGAATATTTCCTGTGAAATCTCGGTATGGCGCGTTTGGGTGGAATACTATACCTCCTCTACCTTATTGTAAGTCCTTAGTAGAGAAAATAAGAACCTGATGTTTTAAATGCTATCTCAAGTGGTCCAAACTGTATACTTACAAAGGAAACAAATCCAAGTAAGAGTGATAGTTCAATCTGTAGCCAGCGAGAGGGTGGCAGTACTTTTAGCCCGCTGGGTGGTGATCATTACCAAGGAAGAAATTATTGCTGTCAGCATAGGCTGTTAAGAGTTTCCCTCTTTATGACACACTACAACATGATAGCGAAGAACCCAGTAACTTTAAGACACGGTAGTTTACACATTATATTGGTACTTTGTCATGCAGACAGATCTCGTTCCCCCCGACATTTTTATGGAGCCAGTGTCTGCCTTTATTTGAGCCATACTAAACTTCAACATACACAATGAAAAATTAATTATAATACCTACTTGTATCTCCCCAAAAGTGTCTGTTGTAAAGCTGCTTCTTTTTATTTGTTTTATTGCGCTAGCGCAGATATTGCTTTCTGTAACAATATCGATTCTCGACCTGGAACCATAAACAGTATTCTGCTGGATCAAATAGCATGAGAAACTACAGTTTTGTGGTCAGAAGCAGATTTATAATAATGTAGAGATGAAATAACTGTTACATAGTATTGATTATCCCTAAAGTAAGGTCTCATATCGTTTTGTAAATTTGTATTGGTACACTGATTAGTATTTCCTTCTCTAGTAAGTAGGAGAAGTATTACATTCCACCCAAAAATCTCGATGTCTAGATTTCTCCGGAAATATATGTTATGAGGCCCCCTAAGTCCAAAAGGAGTATTTTCATAAAAAGGTCCGTGTGTGTCTGTGTGTGCCTGTCTGTGAACAGCATAACTCAAAAAGGAAAAGTCGGTTAAAAACCAAAATTGATATTTAAGCTTGATATTTTTCAGGATTGGCGACACAAGATTTTGAAGCAAATTCTTCTACCCTAAATTACACTCTACATGGAAAATTTTGATTTTCTCGAAAGAGACTCTAACGATTTTGATTAAAATGCCATATGTTTAAGCTATATTCATGGCAAATGAAATGTATATTTTGAATTTTCTGGCTATAGTCCCATGTGGTCCAGCTTACTCTTGATGAATTTTGCACAACTCGTAAACCGTAAGAGATAGTTACACCAAATCTTACTAAACAAAAAAGTCCAAATGCATTTTTTTTTTGTGGAGTGACCCATTCGGGAGATACTCCTTGTTATTTGTGTGAGTTTTGCAATTCTTAAGCTTTTCTCAAATGGAGGGTCATTGTGCATCTTTTTATCTCTTGGCCGTGCGAGAACGGAATTTCATACCTTTCATATAGCACCTATAGCACACCTGCTCCCTAAATCTTGTTGCTTTCAGAGTATGAAATGTTACCCAAAAATAATAAGGCAAAGGTGAATAACTTGCTATATGCGAGTCAAGATGGTGAGAGTGCGAGATGTTTTTGTGATGCAGTGTGGGTATTGAACGAGACGCCTGTTAGCAATGTGTGTGTGTGTGTGTGTGTGTGTGTGTGTGTGTGTGTGTGTGTGTGTGTTTGTGTGTGTCTGTGTGTGTCTGTGTGTGCATGTGTGTGTGTATTTGTGCTACAGTCGTCGTTGAGAGAAATGTGAATGTGTATCGACAGAGACAGAGTTTTGGGGCGTTTAACATCGCGTCGGAGTTATTGTTGTTAGCAGCACTTTTAGTAACATCGACCGTCAAAGCCAACTGTTAGACAGAGATAACTGAAAGACACAAAAGCGTGGATCAAGGCTACCAGAGGACAGAACAACTGTAAGTTGTAAGGTCACGAAGAACCATAGATTGTGTTAGCGACGCTAAAAGAGAACTGTGCTTTTTTGTGCTTCACTTTTAGAAGAGAAAATACATTGACAGTAAAAGTAACTGGAATGTCATTTTACCGCACTATTCTAAGGATTCAGACAAACAGCCAAAGTAAAGAGCAAAGAGCTGCTATCAACTTGACAAATTAACAAGCCGTAACACCTTCAATGATGTGTTGTCACATCCAATGAATCCTCAAACTTGGCCATATACTTTTTAACTCGCCCATTTTACCCAAGCCAAGCGCACCAAATTGGAACTAAGGTCTAAAATATGTTCAGATGTCAGGAACAGTAAATATCTGCCTAGAGTCACAATGAGCACACAGAAGGGGAAGATTTTATAAGCGCAAAACAGCTGTGCAACTTCAACCATTGGTAAAGTCCCAAAAGTGAAGCTGTTAATAGTGGAGTAGATCAGGCGTGGAGGAGCAATCCGGCAATATGGAAGCACGTAGGAGGTTTATTGTACCTACTGAACCTGTGGAATGAAGAGTTGAAGTGAAGGATACAGAAGCCGACCACAACGGAGGCGACGAGTATGGAGGTAGTCGGGGTTCCTAAAGGTAAAAGTACGAAGGGGTCCCTCAACAGAGCAGAGCACCGTAAGCACGCCCTTTGTACCTCCACTGTGACCCCTGGGAGGGAGCAACAGGGGAAGAGACACGAAGGGCGGCTAGATCAGGATGACGACGGACGCAAGTATGGAGTAGTTCCCTAAAGTTTCCGGTTTGAACGCATCCGACGAAGCCCAAGCCCAGTGGTTCCACTTTGTGTGGTCCTCACAGAGATGGATTTTGACTAGCAGTTCCAACCGACGCCATAGATGAAACCTTCATAGAGTGCCCAGCTGCAACACGTTTAACATCGCCATCTGGTCCTGCGACAATATGACAATAAATGAAATTATGGATACAGCAAATGAGGGAAGGAACAGAAAAGCCGTCGTAAGGGAGAACTCAACTAGGCATTCTCCTACCGATCTGGGAGAATCCATGAAAAACTCATAGGTCAGAATGGGCGGTCACCGGGAGTCGAAACCGGGTCCTCCGGAATCCGAGTCATACAAGTTACCGCGGGGCTATCTCACTCGGTACAGGACTTCTAACAGGTAAGATCCTGATCCTACGGACCACAAACCTCCCTCCCCTAGAAGAAGTCTCGCTATGGGATTGTCACACACAAGACTCCAGAACTTCAAAGCAAATTTCACAGTCACATGTCTCACCACGCCGTTCACTCGCCTGATCATCTGGCCTGAAAACATTACAAGGTACTTGGGGATAGGAAAATTTGCAGCATTACAAAAACCACCTCACATTTGCCCACGTAATTTTTATCTATGATATGGTGTAGAATTCGCAGTTTTGGCAATGCTTGAGAGGTACTGTACCACGCAGACACCAGTAGTTGTGAAGAGAGTGTGTAATGAAAGAACAGCGCTTGTTTGTTGTTAAGTAGAGAAAGCGCTGAGCAAGATATAAGATGACTCATGGACAAATTGACGCAGTCCCAGATGGGTAGCAAAGTGTTAGCTATTGGAAATGGAGAGTGAAGATCCAGGATTTTTGGAGAAACCGGTGACGAATCACAACCATACACCTGAGAAGAAAGTCTATTTTCAATAACATGAAAGACGCGCTGTAAGATAAACATTGGGCAACAATAAAGAACTACAGGCAGCTGTAGTATCCCCAAACAATGGTTCCGTGGCGCAATAATGAAATTACCAGGAAGGTGGCGGTGATATAGTGACGTTGCTGGGGAGTAAATTGAGACACCCCATGTACATTGAATCATTTTTATTAACAAATAAGGTATAAAAACTATTATTGTAAATCATTGCAGATGGCCCCTCGTATTCGAAGAGAACAGTCCAAGCTATATTTTGATTACCTATAAATGAAAAATATATTAGGTAACATAGCTAATGCACCTGAAATACACGCCAATTATTATCAACAAAGAGGTAAGAGGATCATTCGGTTTACACCTACCACTCAGGATGACGAATACAGTTGATCTATTGTGACACAAGATTTTATCCTTCTTGTCACGTGACCTTGCATTTCACAGGACCTGTTTTATCAGACAGTGCCATTGAAGCATGAACCAGTTAAGGAAAAGAGGAAGAAAGGGAGCGCGGATGAATGTAATGTTCTAAGAAACAGGATTTAGGTATTCCTCACCAAGTGCCTAGTGGGTTCAAACTCATTTAGCGGCAGAGCAAATTCTTCTACACACTTTGTGCCTTTTCCCCTTTAGGCCCTTAGTAACCTTAGATTTCTCAGACCAGGATGTGAGAAGTTTGAGGGCAGAGGCACGAGAACTCTAGGAGGTGTACGTGTGTTGAACTCTTCCATAACAGCACTGTGTACATTTATCTAATTACCAACATTGCTTTTGGCATCATAGTTTAGAAAATATATCATGAAATACTGATGAATGAGACACTTTTAAATTCTAGTTTTTATTTTTAATATCTTGCTCTGAAAATAGGTGCTTTACTAAAGTCTCAGTCACTAACAGATATACTTGGGCAGTAGCAAAACCTCTGCTTCATGTACTTCCTAATGCGGTAGTCTGTGTAAACTTGGTTGCTGTAAAATTGTTAGATTAATAGATTATTACGAAGACACCTTCGTGATTCAGATTATGCAGGAGAATCCAAGGAATAACAATTAAAGAAGATTATATTGTGACGTCGGGCTCGGCACACAATAAAGAACGGACGGGGTCAAGCTACTTCACACCACATGCCGGGCTGGTGAGCCGGCAAAGACGTTCAAGGTTGAGCTGCCTCGCGTGGCTGCTATATGTACGTGACTGTTAAATATTGAAGAGGCAGAAACAAAGGGAGTTTCGGAAACGTTCTTGAAACTTCTAGTTGCGTCATTTCCGGTGTGTGTATGTATGTAGAACTCGAAAAAGGTCCTGTGACGTCATCGCCAGTATATAAGAAGGCCGGAGTGAGCGAGTTTTTACAGTTCTCGCCAGCCCCTAAGTTTCCCATCTTATACTGCTGCAGCTAATATTTCTTCAAACCAGCAGAACACCGAAAACCAGGTCAAGGAGTCTCAGAAAACGCCACTTCCACAGAGACAAGCCCAACATCCAGGCACTCCTCCAACATCTCCTCATTGGCCGTTCAGCGACAAGCTAAACCAATGGGAGAAAACCGCCTGTATACGACTACACCACCAGCCAGGACAGCAAATGCAAACCAAGCATCATCTGCCACCTCTCCTGCAGATCACTCAAACTACGAGGAAATGGATTCGGCCTTTTACGAAGTAATTGACCGTAATCCAAGCCACCTCCGCATCCAGTTTGCTGCCACACTGGCAGAAGCACTTCTGTCGCGCCCACCAACACTTTCGGCGGACACAGTGCTAATCCGCACCGTCTTCACCTTCTGTAGTCGTCATGGCTAGTACGCCCATTACAAAACCAGACATCTCCAAGCTAACAATATGCTACTGGAACGCAAATGGGCTGCGATCCAGGCGAGAAGAACTGACAGACTTTCTGGCAATG
This sequence comes from Tenodera sinensis, assembly GCA_030765045.1. Taxonomy (NCBI): domain Eukaryota; kingdom Metazoa; phylum Arthropoda; class Insecta; order Mantodea; family Mantidae; genus Tenodera; species Tenodera sinensis. Next base: position 212,960,733 of record CM060962.1, on the reverse strand, counting down.
CACAAAGTCCAGGTACTATTAGTACAGGAAACACACCCACAACCGCACATAAAGATGAAAATCCCTGGAATGAAGTGCTATAGAAAGGACCGTGAAGATGGCTTTGGAGGAACAGCAATATACATAAATGACTCCATCTGTCACCATCAACTTGACATCCCAAATACCAGAAACATGGAAGCTACTGGTATCCAGCTAAGCACGGCTCGAGGACCCCTAAACCTGTTCTCGGTGTATATTGCACCAACAAGGCCGTTGCTAGACAGGGAACTGAATTTACTGTTCTCCTCTCCAGTACCAACTATAGCTGCAGGCGAATATAACAGCAAACACCAAAACTGGAACTCCACCTGTATATCACACCGAGGCCAAAAGTTAAATGCCTATGTGACCTCAAGAGCCATCTCAGTACAGGTCCCTAACTCACCTACCATACATTACGGTGATCGCAGACCTCCAGATTGGCTTGATATCGCACTGGTCAAAAATGTGAGACCTCACATAACATTATATACAGTGCCAGCTCTATCTTCTGACCACTATCCAGTCCTCATCACTTTTCCATCTAAACCTACATACAAACTAGCACGGCCAGTCCCTTCGCCTCGAACTACAAACTGGGACAAGTTCACCAATATATTGGAACAAGTTCAACCACGCCTTGAACCCTGCACAACTTCCCAGGAAGTTGAACTATTGCTGAAAAACACGACAGAGGCTATAGTGTCTGCGCTCAAGAGCGCATCGCCAAAGCCAACACTACACAATTTAATAGCTAGCCTCTACCTAGAAGGATAATACAGAACAAAAACAGAGCTCGGAGACGTTATATGTTCTCCAGGGCCCCGGAGGACAAGACATTATATAGAAGACTACAGGAGGAACTTAAGATCGAACTCCGCCAACATTCAAACAACAAATGGGAGTCCCACCTTTGTCACCTAAAACCAGAAGACGGCTCTCTTTGGCGGACAACCAAAGCACTAATGGGTATTCCACAACAAAACCCATCTCTTCGACACGGACAGGTGACAGCTCAGTCGGGAAAAGAAAAAGCTGAATTGCAAGCTAAATATTTAGAAACATCCTTTATGGCAGCGGATTCTGCTGACCAGGACCACATTACCCAAGTCCAATCGGAGATTACCAACTTTCTCCAGGTTCCTGCTGATTATTCTGACCTTGAGGAAACGTCGGTGCAGGAAATTACACGATACATCCGCAAGCTTGCTCCCTACAAAGCTCCAGGATTTGACGGAATCACAAACGCCGCTCTCAAAGCCCTGCCACCTGATTGGCTAAAACTATTGGCTCACATTTTCAATGCCATACTAAGAACTTCGCACTTTCCACAATCATGGAAGTATGCGAAAGTTATTATCATATGCAAGCCAGGAAAAGATCCGTCATCTCCAGAGAGCTATAGACCCATCAGCTTACTTCCCGTTCTGAGCAAGCTCTTTGAGAACGTGGTACAGACACGGCTAAGGAGTACCTTAGACAGGCACGACATAATTAGGCCCGAACAGTTCGGCTTCAGAACATCACACTCAACTGTTCACCAACTTCTCCGGCTGATGGATGAGATATACACAGCTTTTAACAGACGTCATTACGTCTCAGCCCTATTGCTGGACGTAACTAGGGCTTTCAACAGCGTGTGGCATGAGGGACTTATTTCTCGCCTCCTCACATATCAAGTTCCATCATATCTCATCCATCTACTGCACTCTAATCTTCAAAACAGAGTTTTCTCTGTTGCTTATGAAGATGCTACTTTCATCCTATACGTGCCGGCGTACCCCAAGGCGGTGTACTGGGACCCACACTGTTTCTCCTGTACATAAACACCCTTCCTACACTACCACGGTGCTCACTCTACCTTTTTGCTGATGATACCGCTGTTACATCAACATCTTCAAAAAATTATATGTCAGCTAGACGCATTCAACAATATGCTGACCTACTGACCACCTGGTTCAATCGATGGTGGTTACGTATCCACCCTCAGAAAAGCCAAGCTATAACCTTTGGCCGTCGCCCAATGGTTGACGTGACACCCATCCGCCTTGCGGGGGAAGATGTGCCGTAGTCTAATTCTGTCAAGTACCTGGGAGTTACCCTAGACGTCAAACTTACCTGGAAGACGCACCTGGAAGACGTCAGCAATAGGGTTAATAAACGAATGGCAATGCTGTACCCGCTTTACAACAGGAGATCTCACCTGTCCTTAGACAACAAACTGTTATTGTATAAGCAAGTTCTTCGACCAGCTTTTACAAATGCCTGCCAGATCTGGGGAGTAGCAGCTCAAACAAACCTGAGACAGCTAGAAGTTCTTCAGTCAAGATATTTAAGAACGGCTACAAACTCTCCATGGTATATACCAAATGCTACCATTCAGAAGGATCTTCACTTTCCCTCAGTAAAGCAATACATCAACATGCTTTCACAACCCTTCTTAGACAAGCTCCCTTCCAGTTTCAACCAATTAATACGGGGACTAGGCCAGTATGACTTGGACCCTGGAGAGTGCTATAAACGCCCACGACTTGTCCCTGGCAACGTATATATATATATATATATATATATATATATATATATATATATATATATATATAAACACCGAACTAATCCATGACATAACTTCCTAACGTGACACAACATCCTAACATCCTTTTCACATCCTAAAGGATACACAGACATATTAAAAAAAAAAAAAAAAACAAAAAAAAAAACACCAACAAACCAACCTTATTACCGTCTCTTATGTAAGACATCTTACACGGCCAGTAGAGGGTTGATACCCTGACCTGGCAATAACCGGAGGGCAGTCTGCAAGATCTTCTGCAACCACAACCCTCCAGTGTTTTTCGCAGTCGTCGAGTTTTTACAGTTACAGTTCGGTCAGTGTGTCAGTGAGTGCGAGACAGCTGTACGTGTAGGTACGTCATAGGAAGATTCAACGAGCGTCGCGAGTCATCACATCGTCGTAAATAGTACCTGAGAGACAGAGGAAGTGAAGAAATATAATAAAAGGACTGAACAAGGTTATGAGAAGTAAAATAAATTGTGAGTTGTGATAACCTGAAAGTCTGTAGACTGTGTTAACTACAAGAAGAAAACTGTGTATCTGTGATAAAATTTTAGAAGACAATAAAGTGATAGAAAAGTAACCAGACTGATTTTCTCATTTTGTCACAATATGTTATAATGTGGTGCACTAATCTTAAATAACATAATGTTTTGCCTGGTTGCCACGTACTTGCGACTAAGCCGCCTTACTCTTGCTTAAAACTGCCAGGGAGACAAAGGTCAACCACCACCTTCGCTCGCGAAGGAGAATATCATGTTTTCGGTTTATCTTATGAAAGAATGAATATGGCCATTGTATCCCTTAAAGGGCAAGGCTTGCATATCCCTAACAAATTATGTGCTATTTACCGAATTCTAGTACTGTAAAACTGTAACTATTTGGTCCTGTAATTCTAACCGGTGAACTAGTCATAAATCAGCGATGTCCAACGTTTTCTGAAGAGGGGAGGTTGGATTTTCCTCCTACTTTACGCGGATTGTGCCACTATTTTAACACTAGGACATGCATTGTGTGCAGTAGCAGTTGGGTTATACCTATGTACGTTGTGTTTGATTCACGAAAGCACCTACTTTAAAATCTTATGTAATAAACATCTGTTCATTAGTGACTTCTTTGGTACTGCTTATGTTTAAGAACTCTATTTTTGGCGACAAAGTCGAAGTGCATAGCCTTAGAAGAGCCACCAAGTGATCGTCGCGTAACATATTGCGATACAGACTTTTAATGTAGTTCAATTTGGAGAAATTATGTTTGCAAGTATATGTAGAACCACACTCACTCGTATACACACTATTCTTGCACATGCTTATTTCTCTATGTATTACATTTTAATCGACATAAGCATTTTAAATATCATACTATTACTCATTTTCTTGTAGGTGCAAGGGGAATACAGCATTCTGTAAGCGATAGTCAAATGACTTAAGAGCAGATTGCTATACGATGTCTTTGAAATCCTGTTCTCTTTGCAAGGCAACGAATACCATATTCCTATTTGAGAAAAGTATAGGTATTAGCAAATTCAAAAAAGTAATAAAGAATATGTTGGAAATGGTTTACTCAAAAGAAAAAATAAGTATTTGACACAAATTGTGTTTTAACGAGTTCCACATTTCTTATTTAGTAAGCTTATGTCTGTCTCTTAATGATTACAATTTATACAAAAGTCATCCAGAATGAAGAGGTCTTTTGAGGACATTCGCAGAAACTGCCATGGAATCGCCTGTTTCTGTCCGTTGCTGGACACCCTCCGACTGAAGGAGTGGAGTGAGGAATAGTCACTAATTATGTAAGCGTCTCCAGCGCTGTTTTAAATGATTGTACTTTCCTAATAAACTGAGAAGCATAATTATCTGATGTGTGTGTATATCTGTGTGCACTTCTTTTGTCACTTTTACTATGGATAATATGAATTATTTTGGCCGTAATACAACACAATATAGATTTTGGCTACTTTCATCGCTATAATTACATAACAGAATACATTTTTCTCAATCTGATACTGATTCATTGACGTGGCTGTTCTTAAGTCACTGTAATAAATTGTTGTTTAAGTTACAAGTGATCATTTCCGTCGGACTTCATTACCAATATAAAGCTGCAAAACATAAATCGCTCCAGTCAGATACACTCCTGCCTCATAAAAACCCGTCTGTGTAAAGCTATAAAAAGGGGAAAATGAACTAAGCTTGACCTACAAAACGCTTTCCTTTTGTCTTTCAAAGTCCGGCGCATGTGTTGTAGAGGTATATAAAATACATCCCTCCAGTATTATTGCGTTCTGGAGAAAGACATTGAAAGCTAAATTAATGGCACCTATTTTCACGTCTGTGTAGTCAAGTTTATAGCCATCGGATAAAGGACAAATACACAGAACCTATAGTGCGGCGGCAAGTTTTGAAAGCAAGGCTTATAATTATTTTCGAGCTCTTCATGAATCTTATGCCATTACACGGCTAGTAATTTATTCATCACAGTTCTTCCCTCACTTAGTGATTTCTATTTACCAGAAATATGTACATAACTATTTTTTTCTTTGCGGTCATTCGTATCGGGGGCACCCATTTACTCATCTCTGTCTACATATCTTCATGCATGAAAGATCTCACAAACTGCTGCATATACAGGGTGCTGAAAAGGTGTCTGATATTGCAACCGGAGTTGGGATTGGGCAAACCTAAAATAAACGTTCCTGTAAACATATGTCCAAAAACAAATACCTTTTGAGATATGAGTCATTTCACTTGTATCGAGTATTTACACCAGACAATGAGGCTTCATCCAAGGGATGGATTGGTCAAAGAGATCCACTAACACGGCCTCCCCATTTGCCGGACGTCAATCCATTGGATTTTTGGCTATGGGAGTATTTAAAGTCATTGGTGTATGCCAAACCCATCGAAAATGCGCATATATTACAAGAGCATGTGACCAATGCATGTGCCCAAGTCCGACAACAGCCAGGTATGATCGAAAGAGTTCTCGATTCTTTGAGAAGAGGAGTTGAAGTATGTGTAAGAATGCATAGTAACCGCATGGAGCATCTCTTGTAGTAGCATTGACATAGCGTGCAGATGTTACCAGAGGACAGAATGGCAGCAATCATCACAACTTCTGTTGGGTGTTTTTGGATGTTTACCTAACAATTGTTCTGTTTACCGTCTGTGACACTAAAGTGTTCCCTAAAATGCGCTTGTTGGATGAAGTCCATTTTCTAGTGTAAGTACTCAACACAAGCAAAATGGCTCGTCTCCTCTCAACAAGTATTAGTTTCCGGACATATGTTTATAGGGACATTTATTTTAGTTTTGACCAATCCCAACTACTTTTGCAATATCAGACGCTCTTTTAAACACCTGGTATGTATACGTTCTAACAGTTTAGTGCCTTTCGATATTATTTTCGAAAATGTTTATAATATTCCAGAAAAAGAACACGCGGTGGAGTTTTAGAAGAAAATGCTCGTATTGAAGTATACTGAATCCACAAACAGCACTTAACAGAAACAATTCCTGCGTCTTTCTCTGTATAGTCAAGTGCATGGAAACGTGCTAACATAAGGCGTAATATGTAGATTGTAGTGTATTGGTCAGGAAATATTAAACAGCCCTTGCCACGTCCTGGCCCTATCCCTTTTGGGTGTAGTACTCCACTTAATGTTTATGTTGCTGAACCCTTTTCATTTGCTGTTGAGCCAGAATTCAAACTGTTCATAAGCTAGTGTTTAGGTGCGCGACTTTAGATATGAAACCAATACGAGGCGAATTCATACAGGGCCCAGTGGACCTCATGGTGAAGCATACTTTCCAGCAACTCAGGTAAAATGTTACTTAGCGTAACTTTTGCCCCTCGCGACTTAGCATCAGTCGGAGAGCTTGAGAGTTCTTAAATTTTAATCTCAGTGGTAGTGCGGATGTAATATAATTACTAATGAATTAAGATCACTTCCGAGAATGTCTAAAACACTTTATTTACAGTCAAACTTTGAGAGTCTATATATAATTCCTTTTACAAAATTTCTCGCTGAACAATGGTGGATTTCGTCGTGGATAAGGAATGGCTAAGCACAGCTAATGATCGTTGGTTTAATTCACAGCAAATAGTTGAATTAAATTAACCTAACTTGCAAAGCAGTTTCATTTATGAGCACCACATATAAATCATAATTCCTTCACAACACAATGGACATTCAACATCTTCCGTAATTAAACTATCAATCAGTGTCCACACTTTCTCTTGGTCATCGAGTCTTGGAAAAAAATAGTCAGCCTACACTGTCTGTATTCTCACAGATTTATTTGAGGGGGAGTTTTGCTGCCTCTATTTTGTACAATTGGAATAATTTCAGAGGGCTTACACAAAATACTGCCTCAACTTTGTTCATATACCTATTAATACATTCGTGCCGGGCTTAAATTCAAACCAATACAAGATTAGTTCACTCAGGGCTGGTATGGAACACAAATGACGAGTTTGTGACATTAAAAAATAAAAGCACTATAAGAAATCACAAGTATTGCCAAGTTTCCAAGTACTCGACCATACACCAGAACTCGTCGCTCTGGCCACGGTGAATTTACATGTCTCTTTGCAGTATTCACATAATACGCAATTCTTCCAATCATGTTACTTTATACATGATATGCTTTAACCTATGCTTTAGCCGTTAATTATGCTTTAAGAAAGATTTCAAACTAAGCAGCAAATACTAAGTTAAATACAACATTCGGAGACAACATTTAAATGTTTAGTCGTGGTAACGAGCTCTTGCCATGGAAGGAAACAAATAAAAATCGAAACTTTCAATCATATTGGTCAGATGTGCAGGACCTTTAAGCACCCAACAAAAGAAATATTTGAAAAAGACCATGGTTTAAAGCCTATTGCATTCCCCTATTTCCCTTGAACTTACAAGAAAATTAGCAATAATATAATTTTTTAATGTTTATCTCGATTAACATGAAGTAGAGGAATAACCGCTTGTAAGAAGAGTTTGTAAAGAGTAGAGAAAGTCATGTAAGTGTAACACACCAGAATTTTCTCAAGGCTTGGAGGTATGTAGAATTTCCAGTATGTTGAAGTTTGTGACCTGGGAGTATCAAATATTCATACTCACTAAGTTTCCTCAATTTTCTTTGCATATTGCCATCAAGGGTTTTATAAAGTGAAAATTGAGTAACCATTAAGTTGTCTCGTAATTACGGGACTAACGGGAAAATATTGTGGCACCGGGCTCGGCGCACAACTAAGGACGGGTGGTGCTTAGCTACTTCACACCACATGAATGGCCGGCGAGCAAACAAAGGCGCAAGGTTAAGCTCCCCTAGACGTCTCACGTGAGCAAACGGGTGACTAACAACAATGAAGCGGCTACACAAAGGGTTTTCTCCGGAGCCTTTGAGAATGATTTAGCTGCATCGGGGATCGATAAAGGTCCGTGTGACGTCAGCCCCTCTATCGATGCAGCAGCAGAAAGAAACCTACAGTTACAGATACGAGTTGGTCAGCGTGTCAGTGAGTGCGAGACAGCTGTGTGTCTATCGCAGTGAAAGATACGTCGGTCGTCGGGAAAAAATTCACGAGCGTCGAGTGATTGCATCGTAGTAATTTGTGTATGAGAGACAGAGAAAGCGAAGAAAGACACTGAAAGGACTGAGACAAGATTACGGAAGTAAAAGTTGTGAGTTGTGATAGGACGAAAGACTCTAGACTGTGTTGATGACAAGCAGAAAACTGTGCACTTGCGATAACAGTTTAGAAAGCAGTAAACCGATAGAAAAGTAACCTGAGAGAAATTGTAATTTTGACACAATATTTAAAATTTAATCTAGAGCAATTAATGAAAGGATTTCTGGAAAATTCTGATTTCACCAGCAAAAGTACTTGCATGCGATAAATTTCCAGAGTGTAGAAGAATTTCGGGAGAAAGTTAAGAAAATATGGAGTATGGGCAACATCCAACAATATCTGATACCTGTTTAAATGAAGATGAGTGGATTAATCATCCGTTATTGCAAATATAATCGAGCTGTGCAACATTACAATTATAAAGAGCAAAAAATGTTGTATTATGAAAATCTTTTAGACCAGTGTACAACAGCTCATAAAGAACATCAGATGAAGGAAATTAATTAATCAATTAATTAACTCCAACTTGGGGAAAAAAAAATTATCCGTGCAACGTTGGGCGTTTGTTAAAAGATATACTCCATATTGTGAGAACAAGACGAGCAGTCCCATTGTCCTATAACGTTGTAGGCTGCTAATGCATTTACATTCTTACCCAGTTGCATACCTCCTTGTTCAGTTTAGGACACTTTCGTTAATGAGTAACCCCTAGCGGTGTTACGGTTAGCTTAAACTTGTGCTGCCATCTGTCTCTATGTATCACAGTACTATAGGAGCTAGGAAAAATCAGACGGAAGTATCGGAGGCACAGCACCGCACGTAGGCCATAGTGAGTCCATTGTGGTTCCAAAGTGCCCCCTGGGAAGAAGGGGAATTCAGAAGGGCCATCAAATGCGGACCATGATAAACGCTAGCAAGGATGGGGTCCCTAACGATTCCAACATGACTCCCATCCAGAGGTTGGCTAGCCCTGCCCGGGCACCCGCAACCTGCGCTCCTTGAGAATATGTACCTGGAAAACTCCCAGGAAGGAAAGAGGGGGGGGGGGGTAGAAATCCAACCAAAGAGTCAGGGATAAGTCTTTGCATACCGCAGACTCCATCACCCTGTCACAACATACCAACTACCGTCATTTGGTCCAACAATCGCTGATAAGATACAGTGATATAGACAAAAGAAAATGTTGGAAAAACGAAATGATGGATAGGAAATTCTTGGTAGAAGTGGGACCCCATGATTTACCTACCGACTCGGAGAAACCATGAAAGAAAAAACAGCTTTCTTGACAAATTTCACTTAACTCTATCCCTATGATCAAAAAAAACCTGCGAGCTTATCTTGCCATGCCGAAAATTACTTTTAAGGTTTGATTTTCTTTTGCTTTCTTTCTATCTTTTTTAAACTTTCGACCTGTAGTTCATGTTCTCCCACTAATCAATTTATAATGATTGCACTTTTAGCAGGATAAAAACACTTCTGAACATTCGCTTTATAGGATGGATGAACCCATTTCCTATTTGGTGACGTGAATTTATTCAGATCTATTCTATAGGTATGAAACTGACCAATTTATCTGCCTATGGTATAAATGTGTTAACAATAACATCTGCAAAAACGTTAGAACCTTACGTGCTTTCATTTTATTACCATTTATACAAACTCCAATCAACAAAACCAAATGAGTGAGTGAAACATTTCAATCGTTCATTGAAATTAATGATTCCGCATAAAGTAGGTATATTACTTGAGAAAAACAAAACCATATAGACAAAGAAATGTAAAGAAAATAAACTTGCCATTACGTTCCCCCTTTAACTATACATGGTGAAAAGGTAAGGATTGGAGACTAACAAATCCACCGAGGTCGTTTTTCAATTGTCGTCTTCAGGTGTGGAGTTTTCTTGTGTATAAAACACGGCACCTCAAAGAGGGACTTTATAAGGGAGGTAAAGCTTGATGGCTTTGAGGGACAAAAAAGACAAAGAGTGGGCAGAAACAATGAGGGAGACGATAAAGGAAAGAGTCGGAGGATTTGTTGATGAGATGTTAGCTTCAGTTTATCGGATCGTCTCATCTAAAGGGTGATGGAGTGGTGATATTTTGACGCCAAGTTCTTTAATATCTTTTGTCGACCATGTCGTAACTTTAAGGGAACAGTTTATATTAAACTGAGGAATAGTAAAACCTTTTCAAGGAAACCACACCTGGGAATACTTCTGATGGTATGTATCATCATGTAAGAGTCAGTTGAAAATTGTAAATACAACTGTTGCTGCATTTTATCAAATATCTACAGTACTATTTGCTTAGAAAAATATTCAATTTATCTGCTGCTTCCCTATAGTAGGATGAAGATATATTGTATTACAACCAAAAGTTCTATTTCGAAATTTCATCAAACATACTTGGTTTGAGGAACCTGAGTCAAAAAAGATCCATTTTAGAAAAAGGGCCGTGTGTGTGTATGTGTGTGTATGTGTGTGTGTGTGCGTGTGTGTGTGTACGCGCGCGCGTGAGCGTATGTGTGTGTTTGTGTCTGTGTGCATATAAACAGCATATCCAACAATGAAATGTCGAATAAACCCTAAAATTAGCATTTAGGTACAGCATCTTCCAAAGTTGAGAATTTTTTCAAGAAGATTCCCCAAACCAAGAAGATTCCACGTGGAATATTTTTCGAAAGTTTGGATTTTCTCAAAAACTGGCTGAAACGACTTTGATTAAGAGTATTAAGTAGACATTTCGGATATCTATATGACAATAAAATAGCTTGCGAATATCCTGTCAGGCCGTCTTCATTCGGAAGGAATTTTGTATAACTGATAAACCATGAGAGTTATACAAAAACTTCTACGCAAAATATTTAAGATATTTTTAAGTGATACTATTCGTTTCAAATAATCTTTTTATGTCAGATTCATTTCTGAGATATACGTTGTTATTGGTTTGCACTTTTTAATACCTTTGCCATTTGCTTAAATTTCTGTTGCTTTTCAGTTGTTTCTCGTGTGACGTAAAGAATATGGACTTTCTAGGACAGCGTGTAGCAACTTAGTTTTTAAACATCTATTTCGTCTTTAGCTATCCCTTATATCGCCAATGACATGCGCAATGATACTGCCTCTGCAAATGTTTATCTCGATAATTATGAAGTAGATAGACAACTAAGCTCTCTAAAGAAATGCTAGTAGAACCTATATCAAAATAAACTAAGGTGGGTACAGAAGGTCTCCCAGATATTTTATGCTGCGTTTGTGTGTAGATAGTAGAATTACACAGCCCTTGAGCCTTTGTACTTGATATTTGTTTCTCTAAACTATTGCATTTGTCATCATGTCATGCGTAAGTATTTGCTTTATTCACTGATGGAAATAGGCCGAAAGACTTTGCTGGTGCTGTTTAGCCAGATGGTGGTGTAGACACTCTAGATATACAACAATATTGCCGGTTGGGTATTATATATATTGGTTGGGTATTATATATATTGTTTGTCTCAGGGTTCACTACTTGATATTCAGGTTCCTGATGTTAAAGTCTGATAAGTTATACTGGGATGGGTAAAGTATTACTACACAGGACAGTGAATGTTATCTATATATGGTAATAATAATAATAATAATAATAATAATAATAATAATAATAATAATAATAATAATAATAATAATAATAATAATAATAATAATAATAATAATAATAATAATAATAATAATAATAATAATAATAATAATAATAATAATAATAATAATAATAATAATAATAATAATAATAATAATAATAATAATAATAATAATAATAATAATAATAATAATAATAATAATAATAATAATAATAATAATAATAATAATAATACCAAATTTCCTTTGAACTTTCCTTTTTGTATTTCAAAAGAAAGTTATTCAGGAGAGCTTTGTAAATCAATACTAATTCCATCTATCCGAGAAACAATTGTACACCTTATCAAAAAAAATATTTTAGTAAACTATTAGTTTTTGGTTAACCTGTTTTCTTATACAATAAGTATTTATATTATATTACATTACTAAACCGTACAATTCTTGGCGCTTGGTATTTCATACGGATTCAGGTATTAAATGTAGTTTATTTATGGCGTCCTTTTTAAATATCTGCCACCTTATGACAAATGTTACTTCGTTTTTATTAATTGATTGACTGTCCATGAGAATGAGAGATATCCATATTGATTTGTTTTATACTCGAAGCTTAATTCACACACACAATACAGTTCAGAGCACTAAAGCAAATCAACATCAACCATTTTCAAATAGTCACTTGAATATATATTATAACATATATATTATGTACATTAAGTACACTTAAATATGAACTGAGTTTTGCGATTTCATAAATCATGAATATTTAAAAGCTTTCTTCTTCTTCTTCTTCTTCTTCTTCTTCTTCTTCATCATCATCTTCTTCTTCTTCTTCTTCTTCTTCTTCTTCTTCTTCTTCTTCTTCTTCTTCTTCTGCTGCTGCTGCTGCTTCTTCTCCTCATCCTCCTCCTCCTCCCTTTGCATTTTATATACAATTAAACAATATGAAGAATTACTCTACCACACAGACCGTCTGCCACTACCTTTATAAAAAGGCAGGTATCTATGTTTATGCGCTAAAGAAGAATGTGGTACACTGGTCTTATCACACGAAAGCTAATAAATAACATGTGAAATACACGGCTTGTTCTTCGCACGTTGCATCATAAAACTCTGCTAACTTTAAGTAGATCCATATTAATCACAGATGCTTTGCAGCTTCTTGAAATAAGTGACCGTTGAAAGCGGTCAAATGTGCTTCATTACTTGTTAATATTTGAAGAACACTTAGAAGAATTCTTTCTGATATTGTGATTAAATATACATTTTGGAAACAGCTGGCTATTTTTGCCAAAGTTGCTGATTACTAGGCTTTGAATCTTTCTACAGCTATAGCAAAAGGAGGCGATCGCAAGTTACCTGCCACATGGACAGAGCGTGACGTTATAGCGCCAGTACAGTGACACCACAAAACACACTTCTTACAGTCCATAGTGTCACTCGAATATGCGCACTAGTTCGACACAGTAAACTGCCTGCAGCACGAAAATCGAAACATTCACGCATTGCTGAACATGTACAAAAATTTGGGAGTGAATATTCTACTGCAAATGAGGACAGTATTGAATGTAAGTTATGCAAAAGGTTTATCTACAACGTTCGTGCGTCGAGTGTATCTGGCCTTCTCTGCGCAGTGATCATGTGACAGACTTATCCCCTCCCACTTGCTAGTCCAAACTCCGAAACCTTTCGTTCTCTGTATGAAGGTTCGTTCCCAACTGATTACACTGGTTCTACTCCGCCTTAGAAGGGCTAATCGGTTCCAAAAACGTTTTGCTGAAATTTTGTAGCACAATTTGCAGCTAGAGTAAATTTTACGGTGACAACTGTTTCTTCATCAGCCACCACATCAGTGTTCTGAAAATGTTGCGACACAGGACGAAGAGTCCACTCTCAGCAGAAATTGAAAATGAGAAGTAATTAGAGAACAAAATGGCCCATTATGCCCAGATCCTTAATTCACCACGTGAATTTGAATAGTCTGTTACTTCGAACAGCGCAAAGGGTAAATACTGTAAACTGTTTTCAACATTTGTGTAGCTGCAACAAAACATCAGAAATGAAATAATTAATTTTGACATTCATCAAATTTAGCAGTCATCCTATTTTCAACATACTGTATGACTAGTCAAGATCTGTCCATACTCATATTTTGTTGCAAAGTATTGATGCAACATTTAGTAAAACCATAATTATGTGGTTCCATCCTAGCTCATTTCCGCGCCTGAGGAAAATATGAAATCATCTTGCAGCTTCCTGTCAAGTGAGCAGTAGGATTCATGGATATAGAAGGGTGTATCCGTTTCCCCCAAAGATAACTGTAAAAAGTTTGGCCACGGTACGGTACCATGTATGTACACGTCCACAATAGGCAGTTATGTCTGTTTAATATTCATTAGGGTAGAAGTGAGGACCGCCGCTCAGTCTGGTATGTATCATCTGTGACCGTGAGCTGGTGATAAACATCCTGACTGGAATTGTCAATAACGTCCTATAGCCTACTTCACACATTATGATCGTCATTTTATGCCAACTACTGTTATAATAACTTAATCGGGAAGTGTACATCTAGCCAAAAGTGACACCCTTCACGTTCTACTTCTCAACTCATGTAGTTTTAAACATATCTCAGCGAAGCATGTGTTTCAAGCATATGCATTAGGCATCTGTGGAGCAAATGACAGTTTTATTAACTTTAAGCTATGGCAGCCTGAGGAAAAAAGCTATCTTTGTAAATTACAGATTAAGATAATAAATCACCTATGCAATAATTTAGCTTTACTTATAACGCAATGGAAGGACATAAGTGAAATACGTTCTACATATTCTCAGCAATTTGTTTAGTTGTGATACTTTTAAAACTATAAGAGAGATAAAACATTTTTGTTAATGGCCCATTGTTTTATAAATATTCTAATTCATAATATACTCAGTAAGTAGAAATGAAATACCATCAGTATGTATAGTTAATAAACTATGTGAACATTTTCTCCACACCCAATCTTGAGAAAAACTTACCTTTGTATTACAAAAATAACTTTGGAGAAAGTTTAGAATACGTTTCTTTCTGGCTGTAATTAATTTCGTGCTGCAGCTAAGACAGTTTAAATATCTTGACTGCTATATTTATTCCAGAAATATATATTGAATTACTCAGGAGAAGTTGCAAAACTTTATTAGCCCCCAAAATGAAAAATTATCTCTAGTAACATTTTTACTTTAAACGGTGTTATGGAGCGATGAACACGCAGATTAATACAGTTTACGGACAGCGTTGAGAAGCCGTCAAACCAAACCTAGATCTGTCCCTCAGTCTTATTACAAGTGAGTAATGTATCAATTTTTAAGTAGATTCGAACTAAAATATGAATGAGACATAGAACAGTACATCAAAACTAGGTACAAAGCACCTTAAATAGCAAGACATCGCCTTATACTTACTTTGTCCATAGCCCATTTTGGGAGACGTTGTTGCAGTCATGCTCTAAATATCGTATACCTTTGCTGAGCTTTCAACAAATCTTACTGACCAAGAATCAAATGAACATTTCACAATACCTAACCCTTGCATCGTACTTTCTTCGCAGTTTGCTTCTTTTTGAAGTAAACCGTTTATAACCTGCATTTTAAAGTTTTCTGGAGCAAGTCTATGGGAAGATTTTAAAAATGAGTCATACTCAAGTACAAATCCCAATTTTTACCAATATTTTGTTTTCCTTAAATGTTCAGTGTTGTGGGTGAGGAAGGAGGAGAATAGAGGAGAAAACACTGATAAGCAGGGAGACGAGAGTGAAAAGGGCTGAGAAAAATATGAAATTGCTGACATGGATTGTATGTTACATTTATCAGTTTTTCTAGCTATGTGGATTAACATAATAGTAAACAAACGCGCGCTTAATAATTTGTTACCTTGTTTCGTGTTCGGTAATGCAATAATAATAATAATAATAATAATAATAATAATAATAATAATAATAATAATAATAATAATAATAATAATGATGATGATGATGATGATTATGAAAATAATAATGATAGTAATAATGATAATAATGATGATGATGATAATAATAATAATAATAATAATAATAATAATAATAATAATAATAATAATAATAATAATAATAATAATGAAAATAATAATGATAATAATAATGATAGTAATAATGATAATGATAATAATAATAATAATAATAATAATAATAATAATAATAATAATAATAATAATAATAATAATAATAATAATAATAATAATAATAATAATAATAATAATAATAATAATAATAATAATAATATTAACAACAACAACAACAGCAACAATAATAATCAATACCAACACCATCCTCAGAATCAGCATCGTCATCTTCCCTTTTCTATAAGTTCAACCTGCGGATAATGTCGAACCATCAATGAAATGAATGTAAAAAATCTGATGTGTTGCACTCACATGACTTTCTCTACTCTTGTACTAACCATTCTTACAAACTCTTATTCCTATATCTTCTTTCTTGATAGTTGAGATACACAGTTGTACAAATTATCTTATTGCTTATTACCTTGTAGGTGCAAGGGGAATGTTAGAATACAGTAGGCTTTGTACGATAGTCAAATGTTTGAGATTCTGTTGTCTTTGCACACTTAACATATGAAAAAAAAAAAAAAAATGAACAACGATGATCCATTTCACGAAAGTTCTAAGTTTTCCGAAACTCACACACATAAAAAGGAATATATCCGAAATGGTTCACCCTACAAGAAAATTTGTTGAGACATAAATTATGTATTTTAGCAAGATCTACATTTTTGTATAGTATAATTTGGTCTATCTCTAACGGTTTACCAGTTATGCAAAAGTCGTCCAGAGTAAATACGTCTACAGGGGCTATAGCCAGAAAATTCAAGATATACATTTCATTTGTCATCAAAATATCTCAAACATATGACATTTTAATCAAAATCGTTAGAGCCATTTTCAAGAAAATCAAAATTTTCGAAAAATTTTCCATGTAAAGGATAGTTTAGGGTGGGGCTATTTTCTTCAAAATCTTCGTGTCGCATCCTTGAAAGACATTAAACTTAAATACCAACTTTGGTTTTTAACCGACTTTTGGTTTTTGAGTTATGCTGTCCACAGACTGACAGACTGACACACACACACACACACACACACACACACACACACACACACACACACACACATACACACACACACACACACGCACACACAGACACACACACGGACCTTTTTCTAAAAATGCTTTTTTTGGATTCAGGGGGCCTCAAATCATGTATTTCCGGTGAAATCTCGACATCGAATTTTTGGGTGGAATACAATACTTCCCCTACTTACCAGTAGAGAAACTAAAATACCACAAACGCTTTGATTTCTTAGCACAAAGGAGAGTTGTGGAAAGGGAATTTACCCTAAGAGACAGTAGAACCTTGGCCCTCGGAGAATGAGGTGACCTGTATTCCCAACTCTAACAAAGTTGGTTACATTTTGTTGCCCGCAAATACAATATTTTATTCTTTATCTTGCTCATTGAAACTCAAACAACAAAACTTGATTAGTAACTTCTAGTTCTAAACAATGTCAATTTTAAAGCAGCTGAAATAAAGAATAGCCACGAAAAAATTCCTTCAAAATTACCAATTTTATATACCAGGTAGCCCATCTCATCGGCCATTGAGGTAAATGGATAACCTTTAATTCTTAAAAGAGTGCACAACGCGGTTCCTATAAAGCGGGCACCAGCGGCATAAGTCAACTTTGTCCTGCCTGTAAGAGAAGATGAACGATGTGAGGTAGTTCCCAAGGCTTGGACTATCGTATGTAGCCCGTGATAATAGACAATAGCAGTCTTTGAATATTTTCCACTTTACTTACACAGACTTTGTTTTCCAGGAAATAAACTCACTCTTGTATATGCTGTTATTGTCTAACATTACCGACTACAGATTGTAAATTGGCGTAACATAATCCATGCAAATATCAGGATGGGTAATGTTTCTTTGGCATTTCATCGTTTCTTATTAATGTTATTGTTGTATTTTATTATTAATTTAGCTATTGTTATTATTGCTTTTGTTATTATTATATTATTAATAATAATTAATTATTATTTCTCTTACTGTTATCAGTATTATAGCAATTATATTTGTTATTATTATTGTTATTAGTTGTAATTATTATTATAACTATCATTATCACCATCGTTAATATTCCCATTATTACATTATTAGTACTATTATTATTGTTAGTTATTGTTATTTTTATAGTTATTACCACTATCATAATTAATATTATTATTATCTATTATTAGCTGTATTTTAATTAGTTTTGGTATTATAATTATGATTTTTATATTTATATTTCTGTTATTGCTATAGTTTATTATTATACTATTATTTTAAGGTTGCTACTATTACCATCATCAAACGCTACTGTTATGTAAACCCCGCGCGACAGCCCACGAAGGGCTAAGGCCTACCGCCCAGCCGCTGCGTCCCCCACCTCTGCCCACTACAGGCGTCATTGGTGAAGTGCAGTACTGGAGGGTGGGACGTGGTCAGCGCCCCGAGCCCTCCCGGCCAGTTATGCGGTTTTCTAGACCTGGGGCCGCTACTTCTTCATCAAGTAGCTCCTCAATTGGTCCCCCCGGGACCTAACGAGGCTGAGTGCACCCCGTGCCAGACCTCCCAGAGGGGATAAAATCCTCCTGCTGGTACCGGGGATCGAACCCGGGTCCTCCGCGCCAGAGGCAAGCGCGCTACCAACTGCGCGGTCAAAAACGCTACTGTTATGGTGACTTCATTCATAGAATAGGTGTCCAAAACGATGCCCCTGTTCATTGATACAATGTTCCAACCGTTCTGCTGTATTCATATGGACGTTTCTGAGAACTGCGGGTGTGACAGATGCACATGCCTCAGCGAGCGATTCTTTGGCGTAAGGCCTCTACATTGAGGAAATCTGTTTCAAACACAATATTTTTGATGACTCCAAAGGAAAAAATCTAATGGGGTTAGATCAGGAGATCATGGTGGCCAAGATATTGGGCCAGCTAGGCCAATCCAGCGTCCCGGGTACAACAAATTGAAATGAACCACTACAGGTTCATAATAGTAAGGTGGTGCACCATCTTGTTGGAACAGCAACAACAATAACAATAAATGCTAATGAAACGTCACGGCAATTTAGAATCTGTAATCCGTAATGTAAGACAATAGCAGCGTATACAAGAGTGATTTTATTTCCTGGAAAATAAAGGCCCTGTAAGCAAAGTGGAAAGTATTCAAATATATTATTCTCTTTTTTTTTTTTTTAATTTATTTATGCCAACAAACTTACTGTTGGTATTTTTAAACACACAAGCCGTGTGTGGGCAATGTTTGAGAAGTGGAACTGGAACTTAAAAATTCAATGCCACAGCCGGGATTTGAACCACAGACCTTCTGCTTACCAGGCGGGTGCTGTGCCATTGAGCTACTGTGACAAACTGCCAGAATGGCATTGAATTCTCAAACCAGTTCGTATTTTTCCTGGTAAACCACAAAGGCAGTCTCACATCAGAGACAATTACCCCAATGGTGACTTACTATTGCAAGTACTTTATGTCCCAGGATTAAATAACCTTCAGATGGTAATTATTATTTATTTATGCCAACAAACTTACTGTTGGTGTTTTTAAACACACAAGCCGTGTGTTATTGTCTGTTATCACGAGCTACATGCTATAGTTCAAGGGGGAACTACCTCACATCGCTTGTCTTCTCTTACAAGCAGAACAAAGTTCACTCACGCCACTGGCGCCCGCTTCATAAGAATCGCAGCGTTACGATCTGCAACTCTTTTAACGCACGAAGGGTTACCTACGTATCCCAGTGCCGGATGAGATGGGCCACGTGGCATATTATTAAACAGTGAAAACAAATCGTGTACCTATGGGAGAAACTAAATTTAAAAAAAATGGATATTTATCCGAATGTAATTTGTTCATAAATTCTGCACTTGATTTGTGCAGAATATCTTCAGATGGAGAGTTGGATTGATTTTCCAAGGTTTCCTTCCATAAAATATCTTCAGGTACTTGTTATAAGAAACCATTCAGCCTATGTCTCGCAATTCCTTGCAATTATTTTTTAATTTTTATTAAGACATTCTGATTCACATGGATTTTAAACATTGAGTGGCATACCTTTTAAAACCTATTTACGAAATATTTATTTTAGACGTGTCATATTTAGTAATTATTATTATTATTATTATTATTATTATTATTATTATTATTATTATTATTATTATTATTATTATTATTATTATTATTATTATTATTATTATTATTATTATTATTATTATTTTTATTATTATTATTATTATTATTATTACTAATTATTATTACTATTATTATTATTATTATTATTATTATTATTATTATTAGTAGTAGTAGTAGTAGTAGTAGTAGTAGTAGTTATAGTAGTAGTAGTAGTTATAGTAGTAGTAGTAGTTATAGTAGTAGTAGTAGTTATAGTAGTAGTGGTAGTAGCAGTAGTAGTAGTAGTAGTAGTTGTAGTAGTAGTAGTAGTAGTAGTAGTAGTAGTAGTAGTAGTAGTAGTAGTAGTAGTAGTGGTGGTAGTAGTAGTAGTAGTAGTAGTAGTAGTAGTAGTAGTAGTAGTAGTAGTAGTAGTAGAAGTAGTAGTAGTAGTAGTAGTAGTAGTAGTAGTAGTAGTAGTAGTAGTAGTAGTAGTAGTAGTAGTAGTAGTAGTAGTAGTAGTAGGAATAGTAGTAGTAGTAGTAGTAGTAGTAGTAGTAGTAGTAGTAGTAGGAATAGTAGTAGTAGTAGTAGTAGTAGTAGTAGGAATAGTAGTAGTAGTAGTAGTAGTATACATCCTGTAAGCAAAGTAAAGCTACCGAATGAATCAAGAGTATCCACATCGTGCAACAATACGAATATTTTTTTCAGTATAGTACCTAATATGGAAATAAATATGTCGTGTTGTTTTAGTTTTTAAATAATGTTCTGTGAGTACTTGTTTCATTAACTAAAATGCATGTATTTACCCTTTTAATATTTTATTAAACGTTTTACTTATACCTATACTATATGAATTATTAATTAATAAGCGATGCATTTATATTTTACAAAATCAAGTGTGTCGCTGTAGAATAAGTTCAAAATTAATACATATTTTGCGAAATAATGTTTACAAGTTGCAAAGCTAAGATCTCCAGTGAATTACTTTAGTTGTTTACGGAGCTCAATCAAGCTTAATATACTTCAACACTATATGTAATTAGTTAGGATTGGTTTCATGGGTACAGACAGACAATTGGAAATACAAAGAATATACATGTCGGTAGAATCAACTCTTGTACTTATTAAAGCCTGTTTTAATAGTATAATTATATAATGGAATAATTCTTTAGTATTGTATCCACAGTTCGTTAATAAGACGTGGTAAACAGCTACCAGACGAAGGAGGCAGGCTAAAAAGCATCACAATGTGAAAAGTTATGCTGCAACTTTGTATTCATAGCTCAGAGAAATACCAGGAAACCAGTAGATGATGTATGGCTTGTTCGTGTTTACGTAAGGATCGTGCACATGAGGATGTATCACTGTATTCAGTAAACCAAATGACGGAAATCCTGCAACTAAAGCGTGCATTTAGTTTTCTGGTAACGGGTAAACCAAGTGACATGTCAAATCGAAATGACACTCTTTGCTATAACTTTCGTAACTCCAAACGAAGTAAGAATAGGGCTAGATGTGCAACAATCACTCGAATCTTGCTATCATTTTCACATTTTTCCTACAAATTGTATGTAAATTTTTGTATGCTTCCTGTAATTCATGATAAACATTTATCAACATTCATTTTAGCACTCGTTTAGGCGAAGGTAGAAAACTAAGATTTTATCAAATTTTTAAAAAGAATTATTCGGGGCCTTGGTAATAATACTACCATGGCGTAAGCCTATGTGAAACAAAATAACAACCATTTTTAGCGTTTATGGGGAGGTGGTGTATCCTATCTTCGTAATGTCAAAAGAAGATGTTGAACTTTTTATTTTTGACTTATGTTTTTGTTACACACACAAACACACGAACCTCTTTCTAAAACCGTTTCTGGGGACATCAAGGGACCTCAAAATATGTATTTCCCGTGAAACCTTGATTTCAAATTTTGGGTGGAGTACAATACCTTCCCTACTTTACGTAATACAGACAACAATAATCAGATAAAACCTAAAAGGAGTCGACATATCCATTCTTGTAAAATTTGGTTATCGACGGCTTCTCCAGGACGATTTTCTTGGAGTATTTCAGAAACAAAAAGGTTGTACAAATTATTTTCTACATGTAACAATGTTCATACCGAGCTGGATGGCTCAGGCGGTAACGTTTGTGACCCGCATTCGGGAGGTCGCGGGTTCAATCCCCGTGGCATTCAATCCCGGTCTGCAGCCACCTGGTCTAGTCAACTTTTCTTTCTTTTAGGCCCGATTGTATAAATGTTCTTGACCACCGATCAGATTAATCACGGTCAGAACGTGAACTGCGATCAGAGTCTAAATCGCATTGTATAAAACGAATCTAAGATTATAGTATCTCAGGTCAACTTTGAACTTAGGTAGTAAAATAACGTTTGGCAACGTCGTAAAACAGCTGAAAACCACTGCTTCCGGGCAGCAGCACTCACTTGTTTTTCAACTTCGGACGCATTAGACAGGTCGCAGCACGATAAGAGAATGGCTGATATTAAGAAAGTTGAGAGATCTGCAAATTTCACTCGCGAGGAGAAAGATATGTTGATGGATATTAAATCGAAAGCTACGAGCATATTTTAGAATTAAAAAAAAAAAAAAAAAACAAACAAACAAACAAAAAAGTGACGCGTTTCCGTGTCGCAGAAAGAAGCTGCATGGAAGGTGACTGCATTAAATGTTGGTTCCAGAACTACAAACAGAACCAGCCGCACGTGGAAATCTATACATTTTGGCGTTATTCCTCCCAGGAGAGGTTATGGGTATATGGGAGCAATCTATAGTACTCAAGACCCCAGGAAAGTGTCCTGGGTTATAAAAGTCACGTTTATTGCGTCTTGCCTTATTTGCTGTAATGGGTGTTTTAATAAATTGCGATTTAAGTCCAGCAATTAAACTGGATACGCAGTGAATCGTTCGGCAAGCTGTTGCAACATCCACCTTAACTAAATCGCCAATGATCATTTGGAAGGTTCCTGTGGCAAGTTAACAGGATCATGAGCATAGGCGACAAAGGCTTGTTCCTTCTTGTTGGTCGAAGAAGGGAGTCCCACAATCTCCGTTCCAAATTTTCCACCGAGTCTTTGTCCAACCGGTACCGGAGTGTGAAATTCCGGTCGCTCAAATCCCACAGAGGGTTGCCTCTTTCCTGGAAAGTGCGAGGAGCACGATGACGTATACTTGTCATCTGTTGAGATAACTGAATAATTCGACATTTGAAAAATAAAGTAATACACGCAATTGGAGGTTATACATAATCACATCTGCAAGCGATTAGAGGTTAAGTAGTGGTAGGTTAAACATTTAACAAATTCCAGCTAACTTTTAAGTTCATTAATGAAGGTATGTCTGGCTGAAATTAAAAGCAATTATGACCTGCAGATTAATATAGAACTAACAAATTCTATCTGCTAATTTGCAACATTCCGTACCGGAATGCCTCGACAAAGTTAAGTGAAAACTAACCGAAAGAAGATACATAACTCACATTGTTTTGTAAATGTTACTTACCTTTGGTCCGCTATGAAATGAAAATTTAGGCACAATTCAGTTCTACCGCTACACTTTTGACTCAAATTTGCGTGAGTTGATCTCCGCTGCAAAATCTTGAACTTAGAAATTTCTCCAGACAAAACTTGATCACGATCAGAGGACGCGGTCGCAGGTCTACGTTTATAGAAACGAAATTCCCGAGTTCAGCTTGACCACGGTTAACTTTTCCCTCAGATCCAAGTTCAAGTGCTTTATACAATCGGGTCTTAGATGTGATTTATCTTGCATTATATACTTTTCAGCACCCTGCTATTTTAGACTGAAATTTTAAGGTCTTCCTTCTTATCAGTCCGTTTCCGTTTTTAATGTTCGATGGACGTTAATGAGCATCCAGGTTTTGTACCCTAAAACACAAGTTCACTCGTTGATTAATGGAAATGTTTTACTCTATAGTCGACCCAGTCTTGGAACCGGACGTGATGTTAACGACACTTTTCGTATCCCTGCGCATTAGCTGCTCTTTATGAATACTGAGGAGTGAACATAATACTGAATTATGCCTACTGTTCCACATTAATCAAAATTTTCGAACTATGTTTAATTAAGATAATTCTTAAAAAGACACAGAAAATCGTGCATATTTAAGGTACTGTGTTCTTGTCTTAAGAATGAATTTGTAAGGAATGTGTTTGCCATTAGGAACTACAGTGTTACAGAGAAAGATTACGGCTAGAATTTTAAGATATTGTGACTCTATCCGTGGCACACAACAAAAGACGATTGCGGTCAAGCTATCTCACACCACATACCAGGCACAAAATGAGCGCGGCGCTACAAAGCGGTTTTAGAGAATATTCGTGAATTGTCCGGCGGGCGGTGTTTTTGTAGAGGTTCCACAAAAGGCGAAGTTTGAGAAAGGTCCGTGTTACGTCATCTTCGCTATACCACTAATCACAAACCAGAACCGAGTGGAAAACAACTATAACTCCTATATTAGCAATACACTATTTGTAAAAATCGTTAAAAAAACAACCAGATTTGATAATAAAAAGACAAATTAACCAATTTAACTTGCGCAACGCACGTATATTCTACGCAGTGAAGAAGAAATAGGGAATAAAATGAGAACGGTAGGAGACGAAAATGCGAGCGCCAAAAGCGTAAGGTGAGAGCAAATTGATGTTTGTACCGAGATCAACTTTTCGTAGAGACGTTTTGCACCTTGCACCGTGCAATGCATCCTGAGATGCTCTGTTATACAGAGTAATGATACAATAACGTTACAGGTACAAAGCAGGGGCGGGTTTAACGTTTATGCATGAGTAGAGCCTCAAAATAGTTTAGCAAGTGTTACCGATGTACAACACATCAGTTTCTGTTTGTATTGTTAAGGTGTCTGTGGGTTCTTGTGCACCGGTTATCTCTGGAGAACCATCTGCTGGTTGAATGAGCAGCAGGCCGTTACGCTTATTATTCTTAAAATTGCTACAGAAGGTTATGAACCTATTGCTGCAGCATTTGCAGTTTGTTTGTAAAGCACTACATATTTAATAAAAAGCTTCGGTACAGTTATTCAGTCACGGGGCTGTAACACAGGGCCAGCAGACAGAATCGCCCTGAGTCACGCCGCTACCAGCAGAGTGTGACAAAACAGGTGTACGGTGACCTTCCGCAAAGAAACCATTCACTCGGTAGTCAAGCGATGAAATAATAAAGAAGACACTTAAATAGTTCACGCTTTTTTATTTGTACTTCATACTTCCACGAAGGGGAGTGAGGCGAGAAAATGATGAATAGGAGGGCAGTAACAATGCAGTAATCATAAAAACAGGATCTACAATGTTCCTGCAATTCATGTTACATGCATATTTGTCACGCTCATTATATGTTATCATCACCTTTAGGGGACATGGGAAAACTAGTGTATCTACCGCCATGTCGTCACGCTACAGCTACCACCAGAGGCAAAGTTAGCCGTGTTCAGGATCACACAAGCCACACCACTTTGTCCACTAGTTACATCAACCTTATTACCCTTTACTTCAAATACACAAACATTCTAATCCAACAAAACCTTGCATATTTAGATTTCATTAGAAACACAAGTAGTGAGATGCGTTATCTGTCAACACAAATCTAAAAAATCTAATGGATTACATTCACATGACATTCCCATGACATTCTGCTCCAGTTCCTTTTGTGCAATAATAATAATAATAATAATAATAATAATAATAATAATAATAATAATAATAATAATAATAATAATAATAATAATAATAATAATAATAATAATAATAATAATAATAATAATAACAACAACAACAACAATAATAATAATAATAATAATAATAATAATAATAATAATAATAATAATAATAATAATAATAATAATAATAATAATAATAATAATAATAATAATAATAATAATAATAATAATAATAATAATAATAATAATAATAATAATAATAATAATAATAATAATAATAATAATAATAAAAAATGTATGCGTTTTATTTAACATGTATCTTAAACATGCAGTATTTGAATTAAAATCACTACAACCGTTTTCAAGAAAATACATATTTGAAAATATCCTTCATCTAGATGGTAGTTTCGTGTGGGGGACACTCGTGAAAATCTTCATATCGCATTTTTAGAAGATGTTGAACCTAAATACCAAGTTTAGTATATATCGGCCTTTTCGTTTTTGGGTATGTTATTCACACACACACACACACACACACACACACACACACACACACACACACACACACACACATACACACACACACACGCGCGCGCGCGCCTATATAAAATTATTTTTTTGTTTAAAGGTAGGTACCTACCTCAAAACATGAATTCTCGATGTCTAATTTTTGGTTGGATATAATAATATTTATATTCTTAAACTACGCAGTAGAGAAAGTGAAAGTGTTAAGTCGGACAAATGTCAACGTTGAAAATTATCTGTAGCAAAGTATTTATTTCATACAATCAACCGCGGCCAATATGCTTTACGTAAAAACGTTTCTTTGTTATTTATTTATACCAACAAACTTACTGTTGCTGTTTTTAAACACACAAGTCGTGTGTGGGCAAAGTTTGAGAGGTAGAACTGGAACTTAAAAATTCAATTCCACCTGGTAAGCGGAAGGTCTGTGGTTCAAATCCCAGTTATGGCATTGAATTTTTAAGTTCCAGTTCTACCTCTCAAACGTTTCTTTATTTTATTTTTTTCTGAAACTAAAGCCTTTAAGGATTTTTATTATAATATTAATTTAGTATTATTATAGTATTAACTTACCGAATAAAACAGACGGATGGGTCAGTGGGCCGTCTTTGGGAGGTCGTGGTCGGCCTTCCTGACCTATGGGTTTTTCGAAGGTTTCCCGGATCGCCAGGTGCTGGGAAGGATATCACATTCCCGAATTTCCTGTCTATTTCATTTCACCTTTCATCCTGATATGCTACTTCAGGTATCCAACAGTTGCCGGGAGTTTGACGTGCATGGCAGGTGCACTGCTCTTTGTAAATCCATGTCCTACAGACCATGAGTCTTTTGAGTCCCAACTACTCCCCTCCCCTCCCAGGGGATATGTAAACACGCAGGGCGGAGGGGAGCCGGTTGTACTAGCCACAACCAGGAGGTTCAAATCTATAGTTGTTAGGGACCCTGCCTCCTGCTGCCATCGGTCTCCGTGAGGCCACAGTTAGTATATCCTCTCACCTCATGAGGGGAATGGGCACAAAATATTTCATCAGTCGAGGTGCTAAGTCCCCCCTCTGAACTCTGTCATAGTGCCATACGAGATAAAAGTAGGTGCATATACCTGAATTTTCTGTTAAATACCTAGGAATGCTCTTCATTTTCATTATTTTAATTTTATATAACTGGAAAGCCATAAAGGATAGATCAGCCAAGATAATTACGCACTCTTTATGACGTAACAGTAGAATAATGAACGCGAAGATTAAATAAACTTATGTGAAAGTTGATAATCCAGCAATTCTCTCATCAGAAACTTCATTTCTTTTTGTGCTATACATTACTAGCTATGCCATATAATTAATTATCAATGAGTTCAGGTGCAACGGAAGCGTGTTCTATGCTGTCACATAGTCCCCAGTTTGCCAAGACTGACATTAAAAAATGTAATGTGTATCTTCATATGACTGTTTCTACCCATCACCAATTTACATAAATCCATTAGGTACTGCAATATGTATGCATTATACTCCTATGCTATTCACAATATATCCTAGCAATATTTTAACATTAACCAATAAACAGTAAGTTACATGAATCATTAGCAAACAGCATTCAATAATTAACAATGATTACGAGATTTTAAGATAGAAAATAAACTTTCAAGTAAGCCCATCAGATGCCATTACTAGAAATATGTAAACATGCAACTACAATATTTCGAAAACGTGTAATACTACGAAAGAAAATTAATATTTGATAAAAATTGTACGTAGAAGGTTGCTGCCACGGTAACGTGTACGATTCGCGCTCGGGAGAACCGGAGTTCGAACCAAAAAGTTATTTTGGCATTTAAAATGAAGTTTGTTGATATTTTAAAAAATTGTTTAATTTAAAGTAAATATATTACGCACATAGATGTCTCACACCATCCAAATAAATATATAATTATTCGATTTATGAGGTAAAAAAACACATTTAAAAATTAGGAAGTAAAATGTTGAAACAGTCATCCTGTATAAAAAGCTTTGTAAACCTGTAATTTCAGTCAATTCATATGTATTTATGGTCTTCCATAAAAAACTTAGCAGGTTTATTGACAGCCTAAGATGTTTAAAAATGTCCTCACACTTTTGGATTCGCTGATGAAGAGTTCGGTGAACGACAGACCATGATGGACACGTGGTCTAACTTTGAACGATAGTTTGCAAGGTCACCGTAGATGGCGATGCTGTAGTCTGTTTGACAAATTCTTGGCGGCATACCAAGATATCCTAACGATCACTTTGCACTGTTACGCTTGCCAGAAAGTAGCAGTCAGTCCTCCAAAATCGTTACAATTTACGATCGTGAGAACGATCAGTTTATGAGAAATTAAGCTACGTTCGTTTGATCCATCTGTAAACTTGGAAAGTACACGCACACATGTGCAAAACATACGTTTGAGCGAATTTTCACACTTTCGGACAAACATTTTCGAAAAATATGAAAATGAACGAATGACCAAAATCCAGAATGTAATAGTCACATAACTTCCTTTCATCCTCATCATAATTTTCTTCATTACTAAGCTACCAGGTGAGCTACCAAAAGAATGAAGTTGTGCACGTTTTGTCTGCAGAGCAGACGGGCAGAACCGGTTCCCCACACTGAGCCGTCATATGCTCTACGAGCGCCAATAACTTGGTACCTGTTTAATGTAGGACTACTAAGCCTATTCATCACTATAGTCATCATCGTTTATTATTATTATTATTATTATTATTATTATTATTATTATTATTATTATTATTATTATTATTATTATTATTATTATTATTATTATTATTATTATTATTATTATTATTATTATTATTATTATTATTATTATTATTATTATTATTATTATTATCATTATCATTATCATTATTATCATTATTATCATTATTATTATTATTATTATTATTATTATTATTATTATTATTATTATTATTATTATTATTATTATTATTATTATTATTATTATTATTATTATTATTATTATTATTATTATTATTATTATTATTATTATTATTATTATTATTATTATTATTATTATTATTATTATTATTACTATTATTATTATTACTATTATTACTATTATTATTACTATTATTATTATTATTATTATTATTATTATTATTATTATTATTATTATTATTATTATTATTATTATTATTAGCAAAAATCATAAAATATGGTATGTCTTGTCACACCGTTAATTTTCGAATTCCCTTACTCACAGGAAATATCAGAAATTTTAGGAATTTAGGAAATGTCAGGAATTTTTATGTATAATCCTGCGTTAACACAAGTTTTGTGATACATGGGTCAGCTGTGAAAAAAGGTCCTAATAATTATATTTTGGATATGATATTACACACGGTTTGGGTGTAACTGTGAAGTATCACTTACCGCTTAACAACATACGCTTCAGAAATTTGACTATCAAATCAATTTTGTGAGACATAAATTGTGTGTTTTAACAAGATTTTACCTACCAAATATATATTCTTTCCAATAGTTAGCTAGTTGCATGCAATTCAGTGAGAATGGAGAGGTCTTTACTGTTGTTTACAGAAAGCTCAAGGTACCTTTAAATTTTGTGTGTCAAAGCGATTTTCCAAAACTGTTGGTATGGTAATAAAACTGTTAGTCATAATAATTGAGAAAACAAGACAGTAACGAAAAGGTGCCCCTAGAAAAGGTTGCTTGTAAACTCTTCGTCTTGCATCATCGATGAGGCAGGTACCTAACTTCTCAGGAGCATTTCTTGAAACTGAGGGTTTCACTTCACAGCAGTTTTCATTTGTCTATTCCTACACACAAATAAAATTAATATTACTTCCAACAAATCCCGCTTACATAATTCTATGTCATTGCGACTTCACCATACTTAAACTCTTCTCCCAAATTTAGCATACCTGACTCTCTATGAATAAAAGGAATTTTTAAGTTACATTCTCGCCAGCCGAACGACGAATTCACATCTTCGCAAAACCAAGTCAAAACACAGAATTTCGATGTGAACATCATACGAAAATGAGCTCGTAAGGTAAATAAATTCTCTATTTTACACCCATTTTCAATTTGTATGCAGTTTTTTCCCTAGTTATCTGGCTTTTGATTGCGCTTATTGGCTCACATGACATATTAAGCATATAATATCATCTCATTTATCATTATTGCGCTTGGTTTTATTTTTTATTTGCTTAATTTCTTTTCTGACTAGGATTTCCTCGATGCAGTGAAGTTTTCGTCCCTTCCAGTTTTGTTCGCTAGGAGGTGTTTTGTTATAGAATTTCTGAAACACCCTACCCCTGAACTATACTGCTTCTTTGCTACAAACAGTTCCTTTTCCTTTTATATCTAGGCAGACGGACGGATGGATATACCGAGAGGGTCAAAAGATTCCGAACCGGCTGCGTGTTGTTTTGCCTGTCCGCGTCCTCGGCGCTTGTTGGCATCTGCTGCTATCTAGTAAGCGCGGATGAAAACATACACCATTTTTAAAACTACTTTTAAAGCCTTTACTCACCAACTTTATGAAAGGAGATCGTTATTAGAGCTCTGAGAAACAATATTGTTCATGCAGTACCCCTTCACGAAGAAAAACTTCATGTATGGTGCACCATTAGTGGAGAAAGAGTTATAGGGCCAATTTTTTTCGAGCCAGCAATTGACGCCTGTACATACGTGAATAAAATTCCCCTCCCCCCATTGTTTAGAGAATTAACAAACAGGGAGCGTTATTTTGCCTTTTTTCAACAAGACTCTGCAACAGCACATACGGCTAATCTTTCAATGAAAACAATTGAAGGCGTGTCTCAGGACAGAATTATTAGTAGAGATTTGTGACCCCTTTGGTTCCCGATCTAACTGCCAGTGATTTGTATTTTTGGGATGACTTAAAACATAAAGTGCACAAGACAAACTCACACACCCTGAAGGGATTAAAACAAAATATCTGCCGGGAAACTGACAGCATTTCTCAACGTGAACTACGGCGAGTGATGGATAGTTTCCTAAAGAGGTGCCAAAATGATATGGATAACGACGGTGTCCAGATTCAGCATCTCCATTCATAAAGCTGCTAAGTAAAGCCTTTAAAAGTAGTTTTTATAATACATGGTTTCATCGGCGCCTTTCTATGATAGAGGTGGACGGTAACGAGTGCCGAGGACGCGGAAAGGCAAAACACCGCGCAACCAGTTCGGAAATTTTTTACTTTCTCGTTACATATATTTCTCGTTTAATAATTCCCCTTTAATATTAATGCGCTGTTTCGCGAGCTTTTATTTCTCCTTCTGTGTTGTCACATGTATAGATCTTTACGGGTACCCTTTTCAAAATAAGTAGTGTTACCGTGGATTACTGTCATTTGTTACACGTTGCCAAGCAGGAGAGGCCTTTGTTTAATTATACTTTGTTTGGCTAAGAACTTACAATTTTTGGGATGTGAAGGGTGCTATATTGATTAACTTATTGGAAAGAGGAAAAAGATTACTGGGCAATACTAATGTGAATCACTGGCCCGATTGGACAAGAAGTATCAGAGACAGGGCCCCATTTGCGGAAGAAGAAAGTGTTGTTTTACTGCGACAACGCACTAGCACATTCATCGGGTATTACTGCCGCCATACTCCACGAATTGCGTTATAAACTGCTATTACTGCCCCCCCCCCCCCCCGATATTCACCCGAATTAGCTCCCAGCAATTTCTTGTTTCCAAACATTAAGAAATGGCTCGCGGGAACGAAATGTATATAAAATGAGGTCATGGTCAAAGCAGAGTCGTATTTTGCGGGGATACTCATCCCATAATCCAATTTCCAGTCTTTGTGTGGCTCCGGAGATTTTATTTTGAAGAGACCATTGATGTGTGGCCTAAGAATACTTGTGTTACGCTACACTTCAATAGTACAAAAATATTTCCTTCCCATACTACCTGAAACTATATGTAAACATGTTTATTATTAATTAATATGCGTATATATGAGTTGTTACAGGTATGGTTAATATATTGTTTGTAAAGCTTATAGCCTTGTCTATTAATGCTTGAACTTTCACCTGACATAGCACAAGATATGTGCTTAACCTTACGCTGATACAAACTTAAGTGGAGCTGCCTTCTAAACTGGTGATGGAGTTCTGCTGCAATGGCATTATTTTTATTCTTAAGAAATCTTTTTTTGTTTATATTTTTCTGACTTGGTTGTGGGCTTCTGAGTTTAACATGTTTCACTTTGGATGTTCTTTAGAGGTTCTAGAAATTGAAAATATTGGGATGACCCATATAAGAAGACCATTTAGACGTGAACGAAATGATTCACAAACATTTGTTGCTCGTCATGTCGAAAATGTGGACTCTGCCCAGATGTTAGGGGGAAACCTCGCATCATACGCTGTATACCTCGATACTCGATCTTAGATATACATTACCACATAATCATATAGTATAATGAATGAATGTCAGTCTCAGGGACAGTGTTTTCCCTGCGCAAGAATGTACGTAGGATTCCTGATAGGAATTGTCGCTGACTTTTTCGCTAGGGCGTTTCGTTCTGTATTTACATATTGCTTTAAGTAAGCGATTATAATGTTGGAACTTTATGAAGTTCTTCTTCTTCCTTTCAAGAACGGGTCATTGCTGTCCCGTACCGAGGCTAGTTGCATACTTCCATCTTCTCCTTGGTCGATCCACGTCACGCTGACAACGGGTTGATAAAAATATGCCTGACTTGGTAGTCAGTCAATGGACATTCTATATACACATGATCATGCCAGTTCTTTTGATGGTTGTTACTTTCATGTGTAATATTATTTATATTTAGCTTCTTCCTTGTTTCACTGCTTTTTTTTTTTTTTTTTTTTGTGTCTTTTTTGTTACCTTTTCAGCTGATGTAAGGGATTTCATTCGTGCCGCTTCTATCCTTCTCCGATCCTGAACTCTCATGGTCCATGTTCCACTGCCGTATAACAGTACAGGAGAAAGAACATTGTGAAATCTAACTTCTACATACTTTGTCATATTTCTTCCAAAATGTTTCCTTATAATTCCATTTGTCCTGTTATATTCCTGTAACTTTTTCTCTTTTGAAAATGTTCACCTATTCTACATTTTCAACCTCTTTTACTAATTTTTCTTTCCTCATTGCTTTAACCTTCATTGCCACTACTTGTGTTTTGTTGCAGGATATTTCCATGTTATAATGTTTTAATATACTGTCACCGCGCCCGCCGCATCTAATTGCCGACAACAGCAGCGTCACCCATCGCATTATTGTCGGCACTACCGCAAAGGAGCCGAAGGAAAGAGACAGAGCATGGCCGCATTGTTGGGGCGCTTGCCGAAAGAGAGAAAGGGTTAGACGTATGTGAAGCGTTGAGTAGTCGTGCCGACGGAGAGGACAGACGTATGTGAAGCGTTGAGTAGTCGTGCCGACGGAGAGGACAGACGTATGTGAAACGTTGAGTAGTCGTGCCGACGGAGAGGACAGACGTATGTGAAGGTTGACGAGTCGTGCCGACGGAGAGGGCAGACGTATGTGAAGCGTTGAGTAGTCGTGCCGACGGAGAGGACAGACGTATGTGAAGCGTTGAGTAGTCGTGCCGACGGAGAGGACAGACGTATGTGAAGGTTGAGGAGTCGTGTTGACGGAGAGGACAGACGTATGTGAAGCGTTGAGTAGTCGTGCCGACGGAGAGGACAGACGTATGTGAAGGTTGAGGAGTCGTGCCGACGGAGAGGACAGACGTATGTGAAGCGTTGAGTAGTCGTGCCGACGGAGAGGACAGACATATGTGAAGGTTGAGGAGTCGTGCCGACGGAGAGGACAGACGTATGTGAAGCGTTGAGTAGTCGTGCCGACGGAGAGGACAGACGTATGTGAAGGTTGAGGAGTCGTGCCGACGGAGAGGACAGACGTATGTGAAGCGTTGAGTAGTCGTGCCGACGGAGAGGACAGACGTATGTGAATGTTGAGGAGTCATGCCGACGGAGAGGACAGACGTATGTGAAGGTTGAGTAGTCGTGCCGACGGAGAGGACAGACGTATGTGAAGCGTTGAGTAGTCGTGCCGACGGAGAGGACAGACGTATGTGAAACGTTGAGTAGTCGTGCCGACGGAGAGGACAGACGTATGTGAAGGTTGACGAGTCGTGCCGACGGAGAGGACAGACGTATGTGAAGCGTTGAGTAGTCGTGCCGACGGAGAGGACAGACGTATGTGAAGCGTTGAGTAGTCGTGCCGACGGAGAGGACAGACGTATGTGAAGGTTGAGGAGTCGTGCCGACGGAGAGGACAGACGTATGTGAAGCGTTGGGTAGTCGTGCCGACGGAGAGGACAGACGTATGTGAAGGTTGAGGAGTCGTGCCGAAGGAGAGGACAGACGTATGTGAAGCGTTGAGTAGTCGTGCCGACGGAGAGGGCAGACGTATGTGAAGGTTGAGGAGTCGTGCCGACGGAGAGGACAGACGTATGTGAAGCGTTGAGTAGTCGTGCCGACGGAGAGGACAGACGTATGTGAAGGTTGAGGAGTCGTGCCGACGGAGAGGACAGACGTATGTGAAGCGTTGAGTAGTCGTGCCGACGGAGAGGACAGACGTATGTGAAGGTTGAGGAGTCATGCCGACGGAGAGGACAGACGTATGTGAAGGTTGAGTAGTCGTGCCGACGGAGAGGACAGACGTATGTGAAGCGTTGAGTAGTCGTGCCGACGGAGAGGACAGACGTATGTGAAGCGTTGAGTAGTCGTGCCGACGGAGAGGACAGACGTATGTGAAGGTTGAGGAGTCGTGCCGACGGAGAGGACAGATGTATGTGAAGCGTTGAGTAGTCGTGCCGACGGAGAGGACAGACGTATGTGAAGGTTGAGGAGTCGTGCCGACGGAGAGGACAGACGTATGTGAAGCGTTGAGTAGTCGTGCCGACGGAGAGGACAGACGTATGTGAAGGTTGAGGAGTCGTGCCGACGGAGAAGACAGACGTATGTGAAGCGTTGAGTAGTCGTGCCCACGGAGAGGACAGACGTATGTGAAGGTTGAGGAGTCGTGCCGACGGAGAGGACAGACGTATGTGAAGGTTGAGTAGTCGTGCCGACGGAGAGGACAGACGTATGTGAAGCGTTGAGTAGTCGTGCCGACGGAGAGGACAGACGTATGTGAAGCGTTGAGTAGTCGTGCCGACGGAGAGGACAGACGTATGTGAAGGTTGAGGAGTCGTGCCGACGGAGAGGACAGATGTATGTGAAGCGTTGAGTAGTCGTGCCGACGGAGAGGACAGACGTATGTGAAGGTTGAGGAGTCGTGCCGACGGAGAGGACAGACGTATGTGAAGCGTTGAGTAGTCGTACCGACGGAGAGGACAGACGTATGTGAAGGTTGAGGAGTCGTGCCGACGTAGAGGACAGACGTATGTGAAGCGTTGAGTAGTCGTGCCGACGGAGAGGAAAGACGTATGTGAAGGTTGAGGAGTCGTGCCGACGGAGAGGACAGACGTATGTGAAGGTTGAGGAGTCGTGCCGACGGAGAGGACAGACGTATGTGAAGCGTTGAGTAGTCGTGCCGACGGAGAGGACAGACGTATGTGAAGGTTGAGGAGTCGTGCCGACGGAGAGGACAGACGTATGTGAAGGTTGAGTAGTCGTGCCGACGGAGAGGACAGACGTATGTGAAGCGTTGAGTAGTCGTGCCGACGGAGAGGACAGACGTATGTGAAGGTTGAGGAGTCGTGCCGACGGAGAGGACAGACGTATGTGAAGGTTGAGGAGTCGTGCCGACGGAGAGGACAGACGTATGTGAAGCGTTGAGTAGTCGTGCCGACGGAGAAGACAGACGTATGTGAAGCGTTGAGTAGTCATGCCGACGGAGAGGACAGACGTATGTTAAGCGTTGAGGAGTCGTGCCGACGGAGAGGACAGACGTATGTGAAGCGTTGAGTAGTCGTGCCGACGGAGAGGAAAGACGTATGTGAAGGTTGAGGAGTCGTGCCGACGGAGAGGACA
The DNA here is from genome assembly GCA_030765045.1 of Tenodera sinensis. Taxonomy (NCBI): domain Eukaryota; kingdom Metazoa; phylum Arthropoda; class Insecta; order Mantodea; family Mantidae; genus Tenodera; species Tenodera sinensis. The sequence continues at coordinate 212,924,403 of CM060962.1, read as the reverse complement.
GACGTATGTGAAGGTTGAGGAGTCGTGCCGACGGAGAGGACAGACGTATGTGAAGCGTTGAGTAGTCGTGCCGACGGAGAGGACAGACGTATGTGAAGGTTGAGGAGTCGTGCCGACGGAGAGGACAGACGTATGTGAAGGTTGAGTAGTCGTGCCGACGGAGAGGACAGACGTATGTGAAGCGTTGAGTAGTCGTGCCGACGGAGAGGACAGACGTATGTGAAGGTTGAGGAGTCGTGCCGACGGAGAGGACAGACGTATGTGAAGGTTGAGGAGTCGTGCCGACGGAGAGGACAGACGTATGTGAAGCGTTGAGTAGTCGTGCCGACGGAGAAGACAGACGTATGTGAAGCGTTGAGTAGTCATGCCGACGGAGAGGACAGACGTATGTTAAGCGTTGAGTAGTCGTGCCGACGGGGAGGACAGACGTATGTGAAGGTTGAGGAATCGTGGCGACGGAGAAGAGTTAGTTCTTTGTGTTACGAATTCGGAGCCGTGCTGTTGGAGAATCGAAAAAGACTTTCTTGCTGTTGCAACGAGTGTACAAAGTTACTGTTTACGGAAATAAAAGTGTTTCTTTATCTCGACTACATCTGTCTTCTTTACTTCACACCCACAACCAAAAGTCACAATATTTTTCAATTTGGTTACATTATATTAGAGGCCGTCCTCTTTACTAGCTAACAGTACCTGGCCATCCGCAAATAAAAGTTTTAATCTCCTAATTACTTTCTATGTTTGTCTCCTTTCCCACTCTTCCAAATTTCGATTCATATAAATATCAAATAAAGTAGATGAGGGTCCAGAGCCTTGCCGCACTCTTGTATTTGTGGTGTTCAAACTTGATTTATATTTACTCTGTATTATAATTTGTGTGTGGTCATAGAAAGACTTAATAGTATTAATTAAACTAGATGGTGTCAGATACTCTCTCAATATATTCCATACCTTACGCCTATTGACTCTATCATATGCTTTCACATAGTAAATCTGTGAAGGTTCCACCCGTAACTACGGAATGTGTGTTGTATTTTCTGACTGTGCTACAAGAACTGAAACCAAAGCGTAAATATGATACACAGAGAAGTTTATGTTGCAGTAACTCGCTTCATGCAGGTACAAAGTGAATCAATTTCACGTCACTGACATTGAAGCAATAAGCTGGCTTCGGATGACTGGAGCAGATCATAAAGCGGGTCATCACATAAAAAGTCAATCTCATCTAGATGTACAATATTTTGTGCTATGGTAACAGCCCGAAACAGGAAGCAGTAACGCTGCATTGTTCTTCGCTGTAACCCTTCCTGAGGTTATTGATGCCTCAAGGACGGTACATACTCGATAGCCCTCTGCGAAGTATCAACGTACCAACTTGCAGATGAATAGAAGTCACTTTCTCGACGAAAGGAACTTTGAGAGAACCTGGGCTTCTACATGACTAGAGTAGAATCGGATACCGCCTCTATGAAAGTATTTCGCCTCGATGGGTGCTAAGGAAAGGCTAAATCAATATAACATAAGTTGGCCTTCGTGCATGTGCCGTTACGCCGAACAACAGCTACGATATTTCTATGCAAGCTTCCATCATCAATACGGATTCGAAAGTTCAAGTTATAGCCGCCATCGAACTGCATTAAGAAATGCGACATTAAAAAATCTGATGTCTTGCACTCACATAACTTTCTCTACTATTGCACAAACTACCATTACAAACACTTATTCCTCTATCTACTTTATGTTAATAGAGATAATCATTTATAGAAATTCTTTCATTGCTAATTTTCTTGTAGGTGTAGAGGGACTACAGCAGGCTTTAAGCGATAGTCAAATGTTTTAAGAGAGGTCACTATATGATGGCTTTGAAATTCCGTTCTGTTTGCGTGACCAGGAGATAAAAAGATTAATATCGACCTCTCATTTGAGAACGGTCTATGGAGAGTGTTGTACCTAGTCCATAGTGTACCTTGGACCAGATTCTTTATCTCAGAGATGCTGCCACCTAGCGAGTCCTTCCAAGAGCACTTGTTGCTTTATATCGTGGTGTAGTGAATATGTGAGTCGGCAGGTTTTAGCATAATGGTTCTGTGCGCAAGAGCAAAAAGCTGTTTTTTCTTCTCTAAAGTAATTTTTTCTCACTCAAGTTGTTTGTGAATTATATTTTAAGTGGTTTACAAGAATTATTTTGTAAATGGATATTGGATTCCACATTATTTGGATAGTAAAATGATTCTACAATTTTTTCATTATATTATAACCTAGCACGCAGGCTGCAATATTTATACCAGGTGAGTCAGCCGCGCCTTATTTTTTTGGAAGGTAGGCCACCCATCTAACGGTATGTGCGCCTTATTCCAGTTTTGCGCTTACTAAACTGTATTGCTTGAAGTTCTTAAAGAGAGGAATGCGCAAAATTGAGAGCAACAGTGGTTTAAGGGACAGAACGTACTCCTCGCTAAAGTACACCTCAAAAACGTATGACTCGTTTACTAAGAGCGAATTCCGGTTTTCAGCCGATTTAACAAACCTTTTATTAGAGTATACATAGCAACGTAATTCAGTAAACGGCTCGGAAAAAATGGACCTATCACATGAATACACTAACAACGTCAGCTAAAAAGAAAATGGTGGATACTTGCACTTAAAGCAGGAATTGGCTGCCAAAAATTAGGAAAAATTTAGACACGCCTCATCCATCATGGACCCGTACAGTCAAAACGGACATATTATTAAACAACAGTTTATTTGCATTTTTGCGTGAACTACGCCTCGTGCATCTCAATTAATATGCATAACAGCTTTTGCCATTTAAGTAATAATATTAAAACGCCCAGTAAGTGATTAAAACTGTCTTTAAAGGCTAAATCAAGCCCGAAAACTTGCGAGGTAGCAATGGCATAGCGCCAGGCATACAAGTCCTACTATTGGACGTGGTAAATGCTTTCAGAAGTCTAGAAGTAGCTGAATAGTATTGTAACGGGCTCTCTGCGCTAAGCTCTAATGGCGTAGGTTCGAGTGTCAGCATTGTAAATATTTTTTTTATGTTCATCAAAACTTGGAAACCGAATTCACAATAATCTAATTATGAAGAACCTGAGGGTTTAGGACATTATAATTCAAATCGGTTTTGGTTGTCTAATGATCCTTATTTCAATTGCACCTACCTATAGGTGTGTTTAAACAACTACATAATTGTAGTTCACCAATAAAGAAATATTAAACAATGTCATAAAACATAAATAAAACAATAAAAATGAATATAATAACAGTTTTTAGAATAATAGTTTGTAAATTGTGAGGATTGCACGGTTAAAAAAAAAAAAAAAAAAAAAAAAAAAAAAAAAAAAAAAAAAAAAAGAAAAGAAAAATAGTACATGCAGGTGATTCGAACCACCTTCACGGCAGAAAGATTACTTCGGAGTCTTGCGCCCGTTCCAACTGAGCTGCCCAGTAACGTGTGAGCTAAATATTCCGTTTGAGATGTAATATTCGCTGGTTCCAGTGAACATTTGCAGAAGTGCAAACGTCAGCTGTCTAATTACGAATATATTAAAAAGCGATGTGATAACATCTATATTAGTACTAATTTCATCGAGTGTTAAACATCCATGTTAAATACGCGGGTAGAACCTGGTAATGGGGTCGATGTTTTCATGTTGGACTATAGGTAAAATGCGGATTGCATAAAACTCTAGAATAGGGGGCAGCTGACTCACCTGGTATAGTAAAACACACTCGTGTACCTTGAGTCACAACTGCATCTTGTACTTGCGCCGACGGTTTATAGTGCAATAATTTCAACATGTTTTGTGTGTTTCGGTGCTGGAATAATAGATAAATATGCCTCGTAGCAGATACGGAAAGAAAAGGGAACCTATAGGTGCACATGCTTTGGAAGGCGTCCTCAAAGCAATTAATTATAATAATACTAGTAGAAAATGGATGGAAAGCTCACTGTTGTGACTTTTATGCTTCTTGGTAATGTCGTGTATTGTATTTGTGCTTCATAATTAAGGAATAAATGTTCCTTTCTCAAATCGTAAAAGTACCTTGATTTATTGTTTGAAACCTTACTTTTAAAGTACGGTCCAAGGTGCAGGCGGGAATTGTACTTTGCTCCACAGAGCAGCAACATCTTATTTATTTAACTGATAGTTTATTTGGCTAAGTTGATGTTTTTTTCTAATTGATATGTTCAAAAGGTACAACATTTCAATATAACCTAAGAAAAAATTAGAATATGCTAATTAAACTAAGGTTATAACGAATATTTTAGAAAGTGCCTCAAGATACAACACTCCCTCCTAGTGCAAAATTCTGACATATAACAAGGAATATCTCCGAAATGGTTCACATCACAAAAACTATTATTGGGCAGAAATTGTGTGACAGTAAGAATTGTATTTATCTCTTAGGGATTACCAGTTATGCAAAAGCCATCAAGAGTAAACAGGACTACATGGGCTATAGCCAGAAAATTGAAAATATACATTTCATTTGTTATAAAATATCTTAAACGTATGACATTTCAATCAAAATGAATAGAGCCTTTTTTGAGAAAGTCAAAATTTTTGAAAAAATTTCCACGTAAATAGTAGTTTAGGGCGGAGAAATTTTCTTCAAAATCATTGTGTCACATCCTTCAAAAATATTAAGCTTATTTACCAACTTTGGTTTTTAACTGACTTTTCGTTTTCGAGTACACACGCAGACTCACACATACAGACCACTCGCATTTCTAAATTTTTTTTTTTTTTTTTTTTTTTGATTCAGGGGACCTCAAATCTTAACATCGAATTTTTGAGTCGAATACAATACTTCCCCTACTTATTATAGGCAGTAGAGGAAGTAAAAACCGCTAACGTAGCATGAAAATACAAGGTTTAAGTGTATTCAAACCACAAAACGTTCTTAATTTTCTTCTTTATTTCTACGTTAGCATTATATTATATTTCTCGCCAACATTAAACGAATAACTAACGGTACTCCGCTAGTGAAAACGTGTAGAACTAGTTTGAGATGTTAAACTTTGGATATTTTTGGGGCGGTGAAGTACGCTAGCAATCCAGTGGCTATGCTTGTGATCCACTGGCACTGAAACAGGTTGGGGCTAGAGTTTTCTCTACCAATATAAACAGCTGCGTTCCATGGCACATTTTATGCACATCAGCATACATCATCTTATGCTTGAATCGTTGATTGGAAACGAGAACAAACTGTATACTTTGAAGAAAAAAGAAATCATCTCATTACGATTTAACTTATACACTTTTTTGTATATTTCAAAATGCTTCACTTTTCTGGTATCTTTAAATACATTTAATTTCCTTTTTAGTGCAGTCAATTCTGAATACAGTAGAGATTAATGTGTTCTGCATTTTTTCGGATTCTATTTATGTTGTTATTTATGTAAAGTTTCAAGTTGAATACGCTTCATTTCGAATTGTTCTTATTTCCTTTATTCTTTACGGCATTTCCTATTCTGGGTCAGTTTCACTTATGTCTGATAATCTAAGCAGCAACTGTCCCATAAATGATAATTAAAAATTATAATATTATTGAAATGTCAAAAACTATTAAACCAACAAAATTTAACAGAAATATATCTGTATGCTGCAACATTGTCTTCCAGATAAAAGAAAAGCAAAGTAAACAACGGATAATTTTCTTAATCTCCTCAGCAAATATGTTGATTGGTTATAACTTTTTTAATATTACTTGTGTATTTTGTTTTGTAATTCGTTTATTATAAATAATTCAGGAATAAAATGTATGTGTTGCAAATTTTAGGGTTACCACCATATCAATTATTGAGTTACGTATGACTCAACTAATCAAAATCGTTGAGAAAAATGTTTGAGAAAATCGAAATTTTTGGAAAATTATCTTTGTAAAAAGTAGTTTGGAGTGTGGGGATTTTCTTGAACATCTTTTTCTTGAACTATCAAATTTAGTTTTTAACAGACTTTTCGTTGCCGTTCACAGACAGACGCGCGCTCTGACACAGAACTCACACACGCACGCACGCACGCACGCACACATTTTCCTAAAAATGTTTCTTTTTTAATGTAGGGTGTCTCACGGTTTTTCAGTGGAATACAATATTTTCCCTATTTACTATACGTAGTAGAGAAAGTAAGAATCTTATTATAGTAACAGATTTAGCAAGTTTATGATTCATTATCCTTAAAAATAGTTATATGTGCAAAACATTTTAGAGCATATAAATAAAATACCTTTAAATTTACTGAAGCACTTTTATCAAAGAATAAAGATGTAAATATGCAAATTGGTGTCTGTGTGTATGTATGGGGCAATCTCAAGAGCCACACAATCGGTTATAAGCTTTTCACAACTGAAAAGTGCTACTCTTTCTGACGGACTGGGGCTACAAAATATCTTCGAATTTCAATTTATAAATTACTACAATGCTAAAATGGATTGACAAAGAATATGAACCAGAATACGAATACCTTGAAGTAACATGGTTGAATATGGCGTGTAGTAGAAAATAGGTATTCCCCCCGTGCAAACGGCTTGTAAAAAAGATAAATGGCCTGGATATTTCATCCTAGGGAAAATATATGTATGTATACCATAAATTGTTATATATTTATTCACGATCATACACGGAATACCAATGCTAAAGTATTTTATAAATATTAATCTAATAAAGTTTTCATTTGTCGCATTTGTATGCTGTAGTCAAGTTTGTTAGTAGCATATGTTTAATAATTATATAAAGAGATAAAACTGTATGCAGCTAACATTTGAAATGAGGAAACCGATATTTTATAATTTAACATCTTAAGAGATTACTTTTCTCGATGACTGAAGAAAAATGGGTGTTTACCGAAGCCGTTAACTTGGTATCCTCGGAGTGAGGATCCACATATTCACCGCCTCTACCTTGATATCGCTGTATATGTTAAGGGTCTATGTATCATTGTAGAGGGCGGAAGTTTGTGCGATAAGCCACAAATTTAGTGCACATGAGTCCTGCTGTTGCTCTTTCGCACGTACACAGCTGCAGGCTTCTACTTTGGCTGCGCTGTACCGGTTACGTCATTCACTCTCCGTGTACAACTAAGCCGTATCGCATGTGACCGCACGAGGTTCCGGGCTCTAATTATGTGAAACCTTTGCACCTATTATGTTATTAAGCAAGTATGGACTCTGCAGCATTACTAGAACTTGAAATACTGTTTTGGGGAGGTTAAGAAGTCGAGTTTCTGCAGATGTTCCACATCCTTTTGTCTGAATATCAGCAGATTCTACAACTATAAGAAGTAAAATGGAGGAGATGCCATATAGATCTTCTAGATTATTTTATAAAGAACAGGGGAAAGCAAATTAAATGAATTAAATTGTCATTCGAGTTTAAAAAGGTACTCGTGGAATGCAGGTGACGCCAATTAATATATTTAAAACTTCCATATGATTATGGCGTTTTTCTAAAATGTGCACTTTCCTATCATCGATAGTACTTGAAATTACATAGCATTACAAAATGTATGTTTTATGCTAATCTATAAGGACATTTTCATGTTAATACTATTTACTTATAAATACAAAAAAGTTGAATGTATAAAAATGGGGTGTGCAGGATGAACTTTTATTTAGAATTATATGTGTAATACTTGGGATAAATATACATATATCCTACATTTTTATTTCAAAATAAATAGAAGAATTGAAGTGTCAATGTTTAAGTGTGAATGACAAAAAATATATTTGACCAATTTTATAATCTAATCCATGGCTATGAAGATATTGTAACAAATAGCCAATTCGATTGATCCCCAGACTAAGACTAAGACGACAACTTAGTCCAACTTTTTAATTCTCGCTTTATTTTCCTCCAATTGAATGCACAAATACACAGTTCTCTTTTACTTACATTAACACAATCTTTAGTCTTTCGTGATACCACAACTCAAAATGGGTCGGTGTCGGTGGCTCAGTTGGTCAGACGCTGGCCTACTGTTCCCAAGGTCGCGGGTTCAAATCCGGCCCAGGCCGATGGTTTTAAGTGCGCTTAAAAACGACAGCTCCATGTCAGTAGATTTACTGGCATGTAAAAGAACTCCTGCGGGACAAAATTCCGGCACACCGGCGACGCTGATGTGATCCTGGCAATTGACAGCGTCGTTAAACAACAAAATAATTTTAATTTCAAACAAAATGGTATATTTAAGTTCTGTAATTTCGTTAACAAGTGGAAAAACCGTTGATTTTTATTTTCTTAGTTTAAACACAAACATTATAACTATTTTAATTTAAACTGCTGAAAAAAATTCCTAAATTCAGAATGGGAACTTTACGACGATAAAAGATAGATAAAACCAAATTTCAAGATTAAATTTAATAAATAAAAGCTAATTATGATTTTTTAACTAAAAGTTATATATTCTAGTGCCAAATGTTTTGCTGTATACTCTACTTCGACATGGTTACTTTTAGACTAGTTTTAAAAGTGTTTTAATTATTAATTACTCAATTAATTCATAATTCGAAATAATAAGTATCTATTTGTTTCACAAATTGTTATTTGACTATATAACACCCACATATTTATCAGAACACTTTCCATAGTATAAAGGATTCACTCTCTTTTATTCATGAATCTTAAAACATTTACATTTAATCTTTACATTAGATAGTCTGATATCTCTATCCTGACATCTAGTTGCCTACTTCCTACAGGAGGTACCTACAAGATATAGTTGCCAACTTTGTTTATTGCAACAATAACTTCCAAATACAATTTCAATAAAATATCAGAAAACTTACAATTTAAACCATTATAGTTCTTTAAACAATTCACACATGACATTTTTCAGACTCTATACAAATAAAATATTAGAATCAATAAGATTCTCTGTTATCCTCTGATCTTGAATCGTGCAAACATAAATTTTCGCGAACATCCTTTACATCTCTCTCGTCGGTTGTCGTGGGTTCTTTTCTATTCCTTCTCTGGTAATTCTTAGTGGCCTTCACTACTTGTTTGATCATTTCTTATCAACAAATTTCCTTTTCTTTTATCATCTAAGAAATTCCCAACTGATATATGCGATATCTTATTGGTCATTTCATTCGTAGCTAAAAGGCCTTCTTTTGTCCTTATAGCATTCCAAATGTGTCAACCTTGTAGTTTCGCTCTCATCTCTCCCAAAATTGCATAATGTTTGTTGCAGTCAAAACCACATGTTGTGGTGTACCTGTTTGTCCACACATATCGCAACTTCCAGATCGTTTCCTTCCAGTCCTATGTAGGAAATTTTGAAATGGTCCATGCCCAGTTAAGTAATGAATCATGCCTTTATTTGGTTGAAAATGATTTTCATTCAATTTTCAATCTTTCCTTAATATATGGGAATATTTCTAATGTTCTACCTTTCAATCATTTCCCATTCCCTTTTCCATTCTTCTAATAACTTCATTTTCACTTCCTTGGCACTTCTACCTACAATTTGATCCTCTAATATTTCTAACATTTACTTGGTTTCCGTTCCTCAGTCAATATGTCGCTCTTCTTATTCTTATAATTAAGTCCACCGGCCATTTACCTAAAGTTACCAAAGGGGTCTGCGTGTGTGATGTATTGCTTGCTCCCGTCCATCTCATAAGTATTTGTCTCTGTGCTCTCTAAGGTTCCCTTTTATCTATACTTTCCTTGCTTTCTCTGCCCATGCGCTCGCTTCAAAATCTTATAATGCCTATAATGATTCCTATGTGATATATCTCTATATATTTAGTGGGTCTTTTAAACTTTCTTGTTACCTAGAAGTACACCTGAAACTGGAGAAGGAAAGGTAATGAAAGAAAAATGGTGGAAAAGAAATTGTGGATGATTAACTAGAGCAAAATTTAGGTACCGACCAGGGAAAACCACGAAAAACTCAACATTAGAGTGGACGGTGAACGCAAATCGAAGCCGTGGCCTCCCGAATCCGAGATTCACACGTTACCGTGGAGCCTTCTCCCTTCGGTCTTGTGATCGTGTTATTTCTATTGCTATTTTCAGCTGGTAGTTTGAGTTACTGGAAAGCCATTTCAAAGCATCAGACCTATTCATTGCACGGCTTACCCGTACATGAGAATGACAAAACCCATCCTCATTAAAACTTCGGCAGCGGAAGTGTTTATATTCTCATTGTGTACGCGTCCTTTGGTTTCGCTGTACATGTTTTCGATCTCACATACACATCCAGTTTTATTCCTTTATTGAAGCTATCGAATGACTGGCGCGATCATCCAGGCATATCGACAGAATATTATTACTGCGCAGTTGCGATCGCGATAAAAATGCCTCTCTTTTGTTCAGCAGTAGGGCGGGGAATTCCGGTCCTGTTTACTGACGCCCCTGTATGATTATTACGTATTTATCAAGGCTAAAATGTTCACCAGCACAGAATACACAATGGTTCTTACATTGCAGGCGCTGTATTGTTACATAGGAAATGAAACAAACAAAAAACAAGTGAGGGCTAGGAACCGTTACACTTGACAGACCATAACTAACTCGTTATTGAAAGCGATTCTGGGAAGATGGGAAAAAAAGACTAACTTATGAAAGAAAAGCATAAAGAAAGAGGTGAACGAGAAGCAAGAAGAGAGACTAAAAATTAGAACAAAAAAGGAAAAATTATACCTCTTTCTCTTTTTCTTCGTTCCTCGTGGCAGCATTTTGCTATATTTAAGAAAATGTCTAAGAAACAACAACAAAAACAACAATAATAATAATAATCATAATCATAATCATTATAGTAATAATAATAAATTATATATTATTGTTATTATTATTATTATTATTATTATTATTATTATTATTATTATTATTATTATTATTATTATTATTATTATTATTATTATTATTATTATTATTATTATTATTATTATTATTATTATTATTATTATTATTATTATTATTATTATTATTATTATTATCATCATCATCATCATCATCATCATCATCATCATCATCATCAATCCCTTCCCCTCTGTTTTATATCGTTTTAATTAAAAGATCCAGCATCTATGACTGTTAGGTGACCAAGATAGTAATGTGCCGTGAATGCACACAAGCAAGACAACACAAGAAACTATTTTAAATTGCTTTATTTATAGCCGCCTAACCACAAGAACTGTCAGTGACTTTTAAACTCGCATTCGATTCAGTTAACAATAACAAGGATTACTACAATAAGAGTGTTTGTTGCTATTTATATAACAAACTGTACTCCAATTTAAATCGGCACATAAGTTATCAGTTAAACAAATTAGACTTTAATTTGTCTGATACAGTAAAATATAATAATATATCAAATGAAGTGCCAGCTTAAAGGATTAACAATTATTTAGAAAGATACAATACAATGTAACATTATGATAAATGACTTCGTAATTTAACAACTGAATGATCAAGAGCTACATAACAATTAGACAGTAACATCCAAATGCAATTATACATCTAACTGCCTTATTTTACAATTACAGATTAGTTTATTTGCACTTTTTGAATTTGAGTATAGACATTCACATTAATCTAATCCGATTTTTGTATAGAATAAATTATAGCAACTACAAAAAGAAGACATTTTCAATTTTTTGTTATCATTTACATTCGTTGATTATTCAAGGATTGTTCTTTGGGAGTTCTCCTGTGTCCATCTATGGAACAGTGGACAACTTAGTATGATGTGGGTCGATTTAAAATATTTTACAGTTCGGCTACTGCAGATTGTTATTGATCTTGGTGATGAAGATCTGATCCTGATGTTTTAAGGCCGATGGGATATTCTTTCACGATTGAAATAACGACATTCAGTTTACTAGTAAGTTTGTTGAGCCAATTACTGAGGCATTTCATTTTAATTTGATTGATGTGTGTAATATGGTCTTAATGCGTTTGAGTTTTTGCTGTGTTGCTTCATGGCCATCAGCGTATTCTTCCACGTAAAAGTTTTTTTTCCTCTGCTAGTGGCTTCTGCACGTTGTTTAGTTGTACTTCTTGTACTAGAGCATTTGCTTAGAAGTACCTTGTGTGGCAAATAGTACGCTCAAGAAGTTGGAAACTTAGTGCCTTTGCATCCATAAAGAATGTTATGACCTAAAGTCGCCCAAGAAAACGAATGGTTTCAGTAAATGGCTTAAAACAAACTAAAATTCGTTTATGCCCAGTCAGCCTCCGGATAACCTTGGCCATAGCCGCTGCGTCAGAATATGCAATTATACATTATCATTATCATTACAAATATGATTTAAAGCGTGGGCCGGGACAAGCGTGGCGCCACACACTTACATGGTTAACCCAGAAGAGAGAAAAACTACCCTCCTGTCACGACCTTGCCACTTACCCCCTTCCCCTATCATACACCTGCGTTCAAAACAGCCAACCAAATCACATGGAAATGATGCCATGGAAAACCCCACAGTGCCTATCAGTAACGGCCCTCCCAAAACAACACGCACAACCTACATTAACCAAAACACATTTTCTAGGTACGCCACAATATTATATTATTGACTGCCTCCGTAGCGCAGTTGGTAGCGCGCTTGCCTCTGGCATGGAGGACGCGGGTTCGATCTCCGCTACCAGCATGGGGATTTTTCTGTCGCTGGGAGATCTGGCACGGGGTACACTCAGCCTCGTTAGGTCCCGGGGGGACCAATTGAGGAGCTACTTGAAGGAGAAGTAGTGGCCCCAGGTCGCGAAGGTCGCATACTTGACCGGGAGGGCTCAGGATGCTGACCACATCCCACCCTCCAGTACTGCACCCCACCAATGACGCCTGTAGTGGGCAGAGGTGGGAGACGCAGCGGCTGGGCGGCAAGCCTTGGCCCTTCCTGGCTATTGTGCCAGGGGTTTATTAATTTATATTATATTATCTGTACATACATACATATACGTATACAAACGCGCGCGCTTAATTTCCGTATTAGCATCTCACTGTACATCATCTTAATTACTTTTTAAGAGTCAGATACCACGACCTGTTGATTGTGACGCTCGGATTCTGAATGCTAGACGTGGACATTGGAAGTTTTAGGGCACTACATTTACGATTCATTGCCTCTCTGTGAGGGCAGTCTTCTTCGAGGTTAGGTTTGGGAACAACTTCGTAACGTAACTAACTGATGCTCCGGGAGAGCGGTATCTTCTGTGTGATGTTCCACAGTGCTTAAGGGGAGTTAGGGGTGAGTTTAGGAAATTCTACAATTTGTATGCCAGCATTACCAAATTTTAACCACGTTAATATAGTGTTTAGATATGAAACTGTACAAAATTTGAAGTATGTAAGTCAAATAGTTTTTTAATTAAAAGCTTTTAATTGATTAAAAAGATACTCTGATTAAAAATGCTCCTTTCGTAACAATTTTTGAATGTTTGGCATGAAAGTTGGTGATCTGATGCTTCATGCACTTGAAAGTCATAATTGCTCTGGATTTTTATTTTACACCAGTACTTTAGTATCTAGAAATGTCTATTTGCAAATTTCACGTTCTTTTAACTTTCCATCGGCATTTGAATGTGAATATGTTCAATATTACTTGACTGATATCAAAACCCAGAGCAATTTTGGAGCCTTATATGAATAAGAACACATCCTGAAATTTTCAAAAGAATCCCTTAAGAACTCTGACGCAAGGAGTTTTTCAGATGCGTGAAAATGCTGAGAAAAAAGAAACTGAGAAAAACAGCATTAAACTTTTAAAACGTTCTAACCCCAGCAGATGTGTGTTGCAGCATAGGTTTCACTTTCTGGTCTCTTATCCTCTCTTATGCTGACAATTTCTGCAATTTATGGGCTCTCCTTGTGTGTGTTTGTTTGCTGGCACTGCATTTTCTATTCTGAATACATCTTCTAGCATTGCACTTCTCACAAATGCATATTGTTCCAACTGAAATGTTTTCATTCCTAAGACTATTCAGCACTTAATTGACTTCACACACCTCATATTAAACTCCATTACAGCTTTCAGTACTGCAAGTTCAAGTTTATTCCTAGACACACACCCATTTTGAACAAATAGCTCCCACAACATTGCGAAGAGATACATTCGAGTTCTGTGTCGTACCCTTGGCATAGCGTTCTAGCAGCTGGTCAGAACCAAGTCGCTGATCCGGAAATAAAATTTTAGTTACCACTTCTGGAGACAACTTGTGATTTTGTGGATGCAGATTGAGGATAATTTACATGATTGAGTTTCTAATCCGTCGATATTCAGTCTCGGTGGGTGCGTACGCCTAACCACCAGCCATTTAATCACTATGCACCACTCATTAAAAATGGCCGCCAGATCTTTAAAAATGGCGCTGGCATCAAAATTATTGCACTTTTTAATAGACAAAACATTGAACAATTTTTCAACATAAAAATCTAAAAATCAACTTTTTTTACCAAATGGGCCAAATCTCACCCCTAACTCCCCTTAACTTGTTTAACGCCTTTTAATTTACAGTCCTGCAAGTTGAATTCATTTCTGATTTTATAGTGGATGTAGTTTCGAGTTTTCAAGTCTGCTTTTCTGCTATGTTTAAATCTGTTGGAAGATAAGTCTGGGTGCTTTTCTAGCTTTACTTCCGGTACAGATCTGCACTCCCTGGCTAAATGTCCTTCCGTTTTATGGAGAAAACAATCCGATTATCAGAAGAAAGGTATACCCAATATGTAGCATCATTATAACTGATCTATAAGCTCTCAGATAATCTGAAATAGTTACATTTTTCGTATATTTGTCGACGAAAGTTTCAGGCTGTGTAGCCTGGAGCTGAAGGTTAGATTACAAGATTGGGTATGACAGAGATACATTCAGGAACATGACTATTGATTGTAGTCAGGAGAGGCGTTATTTCTAGAAAAGAATATTGTTTACTTGGAGCTTGGGGTGTATAGAGGTTAGTTCCTCAATTAGTTTTCCATTAGTAAAGTAAATGCATATTATAGAATCGGATATTCTCTATACAAAACTGATGTTGCTAGGATAAGCTAAATTGCGCATTATAAATATATTGTAACAAAATGACAAAATCAGTCCCATTACTTTTTTGGCACTTTATATTCTTCCAAATGTTTCACAAAAGCCCAGTTCTCTTCTACTGACGTTAACACAGTCTACAGTTTCACAATTGTTCTCTTCTCGTAGCCTTGACTCAGTCCTTTCGCTGTCCCTCTTCACTTTCTCTGTCTCTCATACATTAACTCCGACGATATAGTCACTCGACGCTCCTTAAACCTTTTTACGACGCGACGTCACACGCACAGCTGTCTCACATTCACCGACACACTGACCGACTCATGTCCGTAACTGTAACTCTCTCTCTCTGCCGTTTCCTTGCCTCCTTATATGGAGGGAATGACGTCACACGAACCATTCTGGATTTCTACAAATACGCCGGTGGTGACTTGGCCAGATCTTTCTCGAAGGCTCTTTGTGAAGCCGCTTAATTGTTAGTCACGTGTTCACTCGCGAGAGTGATGTGGGAAAGTTTGACCTTACGCCTTTGTTTGTTCGCCGGTCTGGTATATGGTGTGAAGTAGTTTGGCCCCAACCGTCCTTTGTTGTACGCCCGAGCCCGGTGCCACAATATTATCTTTGATTGTCTTTCCATCGTGGGCTTCAATTACAAGAGCTTGATCACGCCTGAGTTAATACAAAGTAGCTAGTTGCAAAACTACCTTTGGGTTGGTTCATTGTTTCAGCGTCTAGATTACTTAGGGAACGAACTGTGTTTTGGGAGCTTACAGTAGCCATTTGTGGATTGCAAATACTGCAAAACAAGCGTTGTAGAACTGATGTGCAGCTATTAAGCTATAAACAAGCTCTCCCTTAGATTTCGCTCTGCCATGAGGCGACACCAATCACTGTTTACAAAAAGAAATCGGAAATGGTTAAATGAGGACTCAGGAATTTCGTTATTCTGTAGACAGTTATTGTTGAAATAACCATCCCCAAACGCTTATAAGTACACTTCTTAAAACTGGAGACAAGCACTTCTTCTTTACACGTTGGCAGCGATGGTCTACTGTTTGCCAATAGACTATTGTATGAAGGGAATGCTGTACAATTGCCACGCTGAACGGTCAAAGAAAAGTAGAAAGTAATCACATTTACAGCTCGGTAGCTGTGAAAAGAATTGATCGACAGGTTTCCACTTGAAGATGAATAACAGAATTATAACTGATTGAACACAGACCACTCCAGACCCCTCTGCTGCAGGCGTTAACTAATGAATAATTTAGAAGCCTCTTCTCTTAGGAATCCTTAGATCATCACGATAACATTTTGCTAACTCAGCAGAAATCAATATTTTGGTGTGCTGTAGAAAAACTACTTTAGACATGTACCGATAAAGAAAGGAGAAGGAAAAATATCAAACCTTAGGTATTAATATCGAACTGATCATTCTGCGGTCATATTTAACGTGAGCCTGCTTGGTTTTAATAACTACAATATGCCACACTGCAAAAAATCAACTTGAGTCGTTAACTGAGGGTGTCTTTTAAATGTGTCAGTTGAAATGAGCAAAGATTTAACTTAGATCAAATGAGTCCGCTACATAAGACTATCAACCTTCCTACGCGAACAATGGGTTTGATTCTTGTTAACTCTTGCTATATAGAAAATTGATGGCGTTTTAACTTCCCAAAATTTATGGTCTGCGTCAAACTAAGTGCTACTTGGTGTTTGTGTTAGGACGAGAGCTGGGAGAAAACAAACTGCTGCTTAGTCGGAGTAGTTTCAGAAGCTCAAAGGTTTAGATATGAAATTGTTGCATCACTGTTATGAACAATTAATTTATAATTTCAGAAATAAAAATGTTATTTTATACACGTGGTACGTCGTATACTATTGCATAGGTACTTCAATAAACAATGACGTAAGTAAGCCCTGATAAGAATCAACCTTAAATTTGAGATTAACATTTTTTATTATTACTTACTGTAATTTCTTTCCAGCTCAAACTTAAAACTGCTCCTCCAGCTGAAAAATCCAGACTGAAAATACCTACGTTTTAATTTTTATAGAATATTTGCAATCCTTTTCGTATTTTGTCTTTATTCGAGCAGATACTAAATCTGCAAATTTTGCATGAGCAGAAAAGGTCGAGGAAGGGTTCACTACTCTCCTATCTGAACTCCATAACTTATCCTCCAAATAGAACACCCAATGGCTCGTAGGTGGCGCTTGCGCCGTATTTTGATAAATTAATCACATGCAATTAAAGCTGTTTATTATATTCTTTCTTTTCGTCAAGTCCCTTACACATTTTTCGATCATCCCTCTGTCAGTTAAGGTATTTAAAACAATAATCAACCTTCTTGTAAATTGTGCTACAAACGCAATTGTACTCGTTAAGTTAAAATTGCTATAGCCCTGTAATATATTTCATTGATGAGTTGCGAGAGGAAGCGCTGCTTAAGCTTATGTGATTTATTTATATCTTTGCCTCATCAAGTGTAAATGAGAGGTCTGTCGTTCGTTGAGCTGTTCCGATACTTGCAGTAAGGACAAGTTGCAAGTTGCAGAGTTCGGACGTGATCAGGGAAAATTGGTGGAATTGGATTAGCTGCTTCACTACACTCGAAATTCAAAGGCCTATTAAAATGTACTGCTTATATCAAATAACTTCGTAGCGTTCTTTATAAATGTATTTATACCGCAACTTTAACTACCGATTTGCTTATCGCAAAGCAACTTCTTACCCCGATAATCTCAGCGATACTGGATAAACGCCTTAGAGAATAAATGTTGATCTTATAAAGAACAGTATCCTTCATGAACCAAACCTTTTTATATAAACCAACACATTCTGATTACAGATAATTATTGCATCCAGAGGAGGTAATAATTATCCTCAGATAATTATGCCTCCACCGTCATTTGCCTCCGATTGCGGGAGATTCAAACAAAACAAATTTAATTGGTTTAAAAATAAATGTTGCCTTTTCAGAGGGTTCGCATTTTCATTCCAATTTACCTTTTCTTCTGAGGTTAGACCTAGGAAGATTTTCCATGTAAAGGGCATTTTAGGTTGGGGAATTTTGTTGAAGATGGTAAGTTTGGAAAATAGTGAACTTAAATCTGTCTTTTAATTTTAGAGTTATGCTCTTCAGCAACAAAACAACAGCAGACAAACATCGATTTTTTCTTAAAATGCTGTTTTTTAACAAAGGATTGTCTCCCGATAAAATCTTGGTATCAGATACTTGAGTGAAATGCAGCACTTTCTTTGTCTACTAGACAACTGATACAGAAAGTAAAGATAGAAACGGTAGAAATGAAATTTCTGAGAAGAGTCGCTGGATGTTCCCGTGAAGATCACACCAGAAATGAAACTGTCAGACAAGAACTACAAAGGTTAACTTTAACAATAGCTTAACTCAAAACAAGATAAGTGATAAATATTACATCTGTGGTTCATTGGTCAGCCCTCTGGATTTTCAACCCAAGGTCCCAGGTTTTCCCGGTTGGGAGAGAGAATGTTTCCTATTCTCTGCAGAGTTTGAAGGTGTACACCAAGCACTAAAATATATCCCAGAAGGGTGAGAGAGTGAGTGAGTGGGTGAGTGAGTGAGTGAATGACTGAGTGAGTGAATGAGTGGGGATTGACGAGGTCATTTGGGTCTATCCCAAAAGGAATTCGAGTTATTGGGCGACCTCGAGATGGATAGCAAGATGATTTCTGAGATGGAACTGGACCAAATGTCCCCCCTTGCAAATGAGGAGAGATATCTTTGCATTTCCTTTGCACAATTTTATAGTACCTAGAGTTTGAAGAGGCATTCCTCTGTGTCTTCTTCCTTCTTGTGATAGAAATTGCACCATTGCATCCATTGAGATACTTCGATTTGGTCTATAGAGTACAAAGATATTAAATTCTTGATGCAACGCTCACTTCTAGATAAATTTACCAATTTTAGCTTTCTAAACTTCCAAACACGTGCTTTTAATTTATTTTGTTCGTATTGAGTTGACCAACCCGCCGTGAACAGTTTACGTGGAGAATGATGGTAGGGGAGATGTGCCAGAAATGTGATGCATGTAACTGCATTATTGTTTGGAAAAAGACTGGGGTGAAGGACCGGCCCATTAGATGGAATATTGAAGGGCGTTCTGTAGGGATCGTTAGGGGAGTGACAGATACGACAGGGGAGTTAGTGATGGCCTGCCATTCTAAGTGATGATGCTGGATGCTGTGAATATCTCAGCTGCCTGCAATTCTGCTCGCCTTTCGCTGTGAGGGTCAAGTCTTCTATGTAGAGCTTAAGGAACAATGCACGCCAAAAATCCAAAAGGTATCAACAATATTATATTACCTTCGTACAGCAACTTGAATAAAATAGGGGATTTTAATAAAAACCCTTTGTGTGCGTATGTAGAATGTGTGTCACCGTGCATCTGTGAACAGCATAACTCAAAAACGAAAACTCAGCTAAACAGCAAACTTTGTATGTTAGTTCAGCATCTTCTAATGAGCCATAAAGATTTTCAAGAAAATCCCCATCCCAGACTACTCTTTACATAGATAATTTTTCAAAAAGTTTCATTTTCTCAAAGATGTTAACGATTTTGATTCAGTTACCATATGTGTAAGATATTTTCATGACAAATGACATGCGTATCTTGATCTTTTTTGGAATGTTCTCAGAAGTCCTCTTCATTTGAATGACTTTAGCATAACTAGTAAACGGTAAGAGATAGGCAAAATCTTACTACACAAAAAATAAGATCTCGTTAAAACATGCAATTTACTAAATTAATACTTGTGCAGTGAACCATTTTAAAAATATTCCTTGATATTTGTTTCAGTTTTGCAATACTTATAGTTTTCTAAAATGAAAGTCGTTATTCGTTTTTTAATGTTCTGGACATACAAGGAGAATGAAATTACAAAGCCATCACATAGCGACCAGCTCTTAAAAGGTTTAAATATCGCGTAAAGCCTACTGTACTCCCATATTCCCCTTACACCTACGAAACTTAGGAATAAGATAATTTCTACAAATGTTTATATGATTTAACATGAAGTATATAGCGTTTATGAGAATACTTTGTACAAGAGTAGTTCCTTTTCACATGAACTAAAATATTTTTGTGTTCATTTAATCTTATAAATCTGTGATAGATTGTTAAAAAGGCAACTTTGCAGTTGCTTGCGGCTGACTCATAGTTCCAAGGAATGCACACCAATGCTGCATTCGTATTCTTTTCACAGCAATGGGGAGAGTGACCCGGCGAGACCGTCCCTAAGGCAGGAACTTCAATGCGATTAGGAAATTTGAGGCAATGCATGCGGCGTTAGAAAAGAATCTGAAGGGGACGATGTGGAGAAGTGGAAGCTCACCTTTATTTAAACATACATTTTGTATGTGGCTGCAAGTGAAGCTCCTGAAGTCGCCCCGAGCGTGAACATGAGCTGCGCCTACTGCTTCAGTGCCAAAGGCGTTGTTACTTTAGCAAGTGAATAAAGACTACATATGATATTGCGGCAGCGTTCTGACTCGCTACCACGATAATAGCCTCTTGAGGTCCTCTGTAAACAATTGAGAGGCTATTTGGAACAGAAGAAGTGGCTGCTTGTCCACAAAACCTGCAGGTAGGACGTTAGATAGAGCGTACTCCATGCTAAGCATGTCTTAGTACTGCCCTCTGCCCATGGTTTTGAAGATGCAAGATGTGAAGGTCGTGCGATATGGCATGGCACATATTGAACTGTACCTAGTAGAGATCTGCACGGGCCAAGGTTCGGCCCGGCACCAACCAAGCCCGAGCTCGATTGTGTTAACAAAATTATTTTATAGTAATTTACATTATTATTATTATTATTATTATTATTATTATTATTATTATTATTATTATTATTATTATTATTATTATTATTATTATTATTATTATTATTATTATTATTATTATTATTATTATTATTATTATTATTATTATTATTATTATTATTATTATTATTATTATTATTATTATTATTTTATTTTGTATTATTTGAAACATGTCTGTAGAATAATATATAGATTACCTAGTAAAGAAATGTTGCGATAGTTGTGATATTCTCGGAATTTTGACATCGGTGACCAAAAAATATGATAAATTATTGCATACCTCTTAATCTTCAAGTCCGGGCCCAGCCCGAGCGCAATAAATATTTATTTTAAAAATTAGGCTCGTAGGCTTGGCTCGCGCCTGTGCAGACCTCTACTACCGAGTGAGTTGACGCCGCAGTAAAGGGCAACCATCACCTTTGGGAGGTCACGTGCATGACTCCCATCGACCGTCCATTCTGACCTTGGATATTCATGGTATTCCCTGGTCAATTAGGTGAATGCTAGGATGGTTACTCTTCTACGAAGATTCCCTTTCCCTCATTCTTTCATTCTGTTTCCTTCTCCTATTTTAGGTGTGCCATGTTTCGTGGTGTAAGGCTGTGTCGGACAGAGAAGGAGTATTTCCTATGGACACCAGATAGCTGGCTGGTTGCAAGGGTTGGTTCATTGCCCTCTCTGGATTGCTGAAGTAGTGGAGCAATAGTATGGTCTTTGAGCCATAACATGTGAAGAGCTTCCACGCGCCTGTGTCACCTGTCTGCCTGGAGCCCGTATCCTCCTGTGGCTCCCTTCCTCCTGAAAGATGAGAAGGAAATGAAATGCAAGGGAAATTATGCAAAAGAAAATAACAGTAGATGAGAAACCACCCCAGCATTCGTCTAATGACTAGGTTAAACCAGCAAAACCCAATGTGATGGATTGTAATTTGGAGGACGGTCGGAGTCAAACTTCCCCACACAACTCACGCGAGCAACCACGTGACAACAATGAGCGCGGCGCACAACAACCGATTGATGCAAGCTTCATGAATCTTCTGTTTGAAGGATTACAGAAATGTTGGTGTTACGTCATCCCTGCTATAAAAGGAGGCGAGGTAACGAGCGAAGTTTAGTTTTTCAGAGTTGCAGTAACAGACATGAGCTGGCCAGTGCGTCATAAGAAGAGTTAACGAGCATCGTGTGACCGTAGTTAGTGAGTGAGACAGAGAAAGTGAAGAAAGACACTGAAAGGACTGATTCAAGGTTACCAGAAACTCAACTTGTGAATTGTCATGACACGAAGGACTGTAGACCATGAATGTCCAAACTTCTCTCTTTGCAGAACCTCACGTAATGAGCGGCTATCCTCACTCCACTCGTTCAATCGGAGGGACAGACAGTCAGTATCCAGTGATGGACACAAACAGGCAATTCCACGGCCGTTTCTAAGTCATACCTTGAATTGTCTGGGAATTTTCTCAGAAGATCTCATCATTTTGTATGATTTTTTGCATAAAATTTAAGCGGTAACAGACAGACAAAAGCTTACTATATGAAAAATGTGGATCTGGTTAAAACACACAACTTATGTAAAACACTTCGTTTTTATTTTGATTGGACTATTTCCGACATATTATTTCTTATTTGTTTGAATTTACATATACTTCTTTTTTTTCAAATAGGAATATGTTATTCCCTTTTCATCTCTTGGCCTTGCAGAGAGAATGGAATTTTAAGGGCATCGCGTAGCAATTAGCTCTAAAAATATTTCAACATCACTTAAAGCCTACTGTATTACCATATTCCTCTCGCACCCACAAGAAAATTAGCAATAAAATACTCTTTGAAAATTCTCGTTTCGAGTAACATATAGTAGATAAACAAGCATTTGCAAGAACAGCATGTATAAGAGTGAGTAAAGCTTTACATATATTTGCGAACAGAGTTTCTTCAAATTTAAATATATTAAAAATCTGTATGACGATCACTTGATCGTCTAACATTATGCACTTCGACCTTGTCGACAAGTATAGATAGAGCCTTTAAACTAAGCAGTTAAAAGGAAGCCACTAATGAACAGATGTTTATCACATAAGATGTGAAAGTTCCTTCGTAAATGAAACGCAACGTAATGTAGCCAACCCGCCACTGCAACACAATGCACGGCTAGGGGTTAAAGAGACGTAAAGTCCGGGTATAGTAGGAGGAGGTAAACGCAAACTTCCCTCTTTGGCAAACGTTAGATATCGCTGCTGTAGACTGTGTTAGCCACGAGAAGAAAACTGTATATTAGCTATAACATTTTAGACGACATTAAAGTGATCCAAAAGTAACAGGGCTGAATTTTTGCCATTTTGCTACAAGTTTGTAGAATAGTGAGTCGAGAATGCCATGTGAATGTAACAAATCCAAATTTTATTCGTTACTTCCTAGTAAGCTGCAGGGAGGACTAAACTGTTTGTTACTGGCGGATACACCTGCCAATGGGAAACAGATAAATGAAACCTCAAGTGCCTGCCGTATTTTCCTTATTCGCGGAAATCCACTTGTTCACATTCCGTAAGCTGGTTTCACCTTATTTCTCGACCTCTGCTTGCAGAGTGAGATGTCGCTAAGGCGGCGTTAAGCTGAAGGGGATTTAATGCGTTCTTTGAATTTAGAATTTTGTGGGGCGAACTCAGTATTAGCAGCAATCACAAATCATGGCGATTTAATTACCTGCTCTGAGATGCAGTTGCTAGTACACGAAGGGTTAAAGAAGGGAAGGAAGGAGGGAAGTAAGGAAGAGAAAAGGCAAAGATAAAGGGGAGAAAGAAGAAACATAGTCGCCAGCGATTTTGGATTAAGCAATGATCTTTCATCGGCTTTATTTACGTCAGCGAAATGTTCCTTATCCTCTTTTCTAAAGCTTTAGACATTCCTAAACGAGAACTTGTTTCCTTCATTGAGAAACCCTGCCCAAAAAGTTAGGCTTTGAGCTTGAAAAGGTTGCAAGACCTTGGCTGAGAGTTAAATCGGATGATAGAGCAACCAAAATGCTTAAACACGGAGGGCAACAACAGCTTATAAAAAGGCTGTATAGCATGGGTTTACCTCGTGTAATTTCAGAAATCTTCCGAACAGGAAACTAACGTTGAATCGAACTTAGGGGAAGAAAGGTATCGATGTAAAATCAATAACACAAAGACTTGCTCACCAAATATTAACAAGATACAAAACGTTTCAAAACAATCGACAATTCAAAGGCTTTCATACTTTCCTAAATTGGAATTCAACAGTTCTGTAAATTAATTCGGTCCTTATTGGATTTGAACAGCGGACCTTCGCTTATGGGTGGCGTTATCATGCATGTACAGATGCATTGGGTTTATCTTTAATTTATTCAACACAGCATTTAGTTTTTATTTCTAGGATTGCATGTTACTGCTGGTGATTAAATCCAGAATGTCGTACACTGAAAGTTTTGGTTTAAAAATATAAAATAGTAATTATATAATATTTGCGCCAGAGTATATTCCGATATTTGTACGATTTACTAATACATTCATTTGTAGTACCTATACTGACCTTTAACAAAGTGTGGCGGAGCTTTTGGGCCATTCTTGCCCCCGACCGTATTCTGGTCCTTCGGTTGACGGGAAGAGGGAAGATACTCAACAATGCAACGATAGTCAGGAGATTCTGGAATCACTAATAAACAGTTGGCGCAAGATGCGCTACGTCAGAACTTCTTTGATTCTAGGGGGACAAAGTCTCGCACCTATGGCGAGTGGGCTGGGTAACAAATAAATCCAGCCGCTAATACTAAAGAGAAGGATAAAGATAACGGTAGGTATATATCATGGAGTGGCCCCTGAAACCGCAGCAGAGCACCGCACGCTGGCCAACGTGGCTCTTTCTGGGTGGAACGTGATCGATGGGAGGTAGGGATAAGGGAAAGACCGGAAGAGTGACCAGATTTGGGAGATGACGTGTGCAAACGTAGATGGGGTCCATAACGTTTCCAGGTTGAACGTATCCGACGCCGCTCAAGCCCGCCCACAAGCTCCGAACCGCTGGGGATCCCTCTAAGGGGAGCCTGCTCAGTGAACACCCGGAGAACGGAGTAGTAAACAGTCTGACCGACGCTAGTCTGACCTTCACAAAGCAACCTCTACCGCCCAAGCGCAACACACCGTCGCCTGCTCCTTCAACCCTGAAACAGATGATGATGAAGGGAATGGTGGACAAGAGGAACCATCCCAGCATTCGCCTAACGACCTGGGGAAACCACGAAATACCCATGGTCACAGTGGGCGGTCGCCTGAAATCGAATCTGATTCGTCCTTAATGCGAGCCTTGCACGTTACCGCTGAGCCTTTTCGCTCGTAACAACTAAGGAGCTACTAACTCATCAAAGAGTTTTGGAAGAGAGATTGCTCTTCAGTTCAATCCCCGCATAAAAGCACGGAAAGGACAAAGCTTGTTTCGCTCGTGCTGCGAAAGCTAGAACAATCCAATAAGGCCGAAATTTATCATACTTGTCGCATTATGTAGTTACCCTAGACTAGACAAAGGGACAAAATTCACTGAGTTTCTCACAGTGGTAAATCGCTGATCCAGTAAGAATTACTCCCTGATGATTGCTTGCCTCCCGAGGTTCATGAAAGAATGGCAACCACGCATTTTGCGTATCCTTGATTTGGAGAATGTACTTCTAGAATGTAACTATGTATATTTACCATTCGACGAAGTCTGCATCTCGGTCATGGCTTTCTGGCTTCCTCGCAATCAGTCAACATTTTTCAGAAAGATAAGACAGTTGGATTTAGAGAAACTTAGGTTTTTCCGCAAATCTCAATACGAACCAGCTCATTGTGTTTGTGATGAATGAATCCGAAGGTTCTCTGGATCAGGCGCTTTGGACGAATTCATTAAATCATTTGGCAAATATCTCCATTCCTCAGAAACCAAGTTTTATTATTTTGTGCATCTATTACGGATTGGTTTACCAGTAGTGTAAAAGTCATCTACAATAAAAAGGACTTCAGAGGCTATTCCCAGAAGATTCAAGTTATAAATTTCTTTTGTAATGAACATAGTTGAAATTGGATTTTTTGGGCAAACAATTCTTTTGTTATTTCAGGAAAGGCCTTTGTCGAATTTTACTGAAATTGGTTAAAATTTAATGGGTTATCTTAAACAGGTGTTATTTAATCAAAATCGCTAAAGCCATTGTTTAGAAAATCAAAATTCTTGGAAAATGTTCCATGTACGTATAGCTTAGTTTGTAGTGAGAGATTTTCTTAAAAGCCTTCGTATCGTATCCTTGGAAGATAATTTAAATACCTAGTTTGACATTTAAAGGGATTTACGTTTTTGGGTTATGCTGTACACATACACACAACATGCACAAAGAACCACACACACACACACACACACACACACACACACACACACACACACACACACACACACACACACATACACACACACGCGCGCGCACCATTTTCTAAAGTATGCTTATTTGGGTTCTGGGATACCAAAACTGTTTTTCCGGTGAAATCACAGTATGGGATTTTTGGATGTAAAGCAATATAAGTACGTGTAGAGAAAGGCGGGCTTTATTCTACCGCAGTGACTTCTTTGTCATCTGTGGTCATCTGTAGTCATCTATTCATCCTAGTCTAGTATAACCATGAAACTGTAGTAAGGGCGTTAATGCACGTCATGTAAAAGAGCAAGGATTTTCAGAACAAAGGGCACTGAGTATAAGCCATTCCTAAATGTTAAACTTTCTTCTCTTGCACAAGAAAATTTGGCAGTTCTAAAACATGATGTCCCTAACCTGAGGAAACTAAACTGCATGACGAGGGAGACTTTATAAGTCTGAAAACAGAGGCGATCAGTGATTTGCGAGTGTTTACTGCTTTTAGCGATAAAGCTGGTTGTCTTCAAGCGGGGTATAGAAGCTAACACAAATACTTTGCTTTTTTGAATTTTGAGGTATTCTGTAACTTCGTTACTGAATTTTAAATTTCCATACTATTTTACCCACAGCAAAGACCTATTTTCCAAATCATATTTTTAATCTATTCACTAGTTTAACTCCTGGTTTTTGAAAACCAAGGGTATGTTTTTAAAAAGTTTCAGGCCCCTAGTTAAGTCACCTTTTGAAGCCGTCAACGAATATTTTGTACTTTATTATGGGGAAAAGTATTTAAATTATAAAAATGTGTGCTTGTTTCATCATATAATGTTTTTACATAAGAGTAGGAAGAAGCTTTAATGGCATTGTTTTTAATCATATTTGTTTATTATTGTAAACTTTGTCTAACAGTTATTAGTCAGATCTCATAGAGAGCTCCGTGAGCGATATTATAGCTTACACGAGCTAAAATGTTAAATTGTCTTTTTTTGCCTTTCTAGAAATATTATTATAATAGCAAACAAATACAGAAACAAAAAATCAGTATATACTATAGCGCGTCTCACCCTTAAAAGACAGTACACGTTAAATGGAGCGCAGTGTTGCAACATGTACTAGTTGCGAATCTTTCTCCGCGAGCGACTCGAGGTGGCCTGAGTCCTGTACTTAGTCCTTCAATTGCTGCTTGACGAGACGGGCACTTTTAACTTTGGTATCCCTCCACGCCTTTGTTACTGTATAACCTAAATTTACAAATGACTCGTCTGTATAAACAATTGATTTCCCCTGGTCCCTAAACCTTTTACGTCTTTTAGATATTTATGTCGCCATCTGATGATATCGATATCGTCTCTATTAATATGCACTTGTTACCCTTTCTTTCATATTCGAACCCCAAATCAGAGTGGCCCTTGAGAAATTTGGTAGGGTCTCATCACTGTTGAACTGTGACAAAATTATATTCAGCGTGGGTGGAATATTTGCAAACAGTAAAGAATGAACAATTCGCCGCACTCCACCTTGCACTATTCAATCATATTGCGTTAACCTAGCGTTTTGTGTAGTCCCGCCCTTTTTGCTTTCTTTTTCGATGGCGTTCTTAGAGGTCTTTTCATTAGTTCCTTTTTAATCATACACACTACTGCTTCTGAACACCCGATAGCCTTAGCTGTTTCTTTTACCGCCTTACTTACACGCATTTTACTTAAAAAATAATCTAACACATTCATAATTATTTGGCGTTCCTTACTTCTTTATTTACCAACATATCGTCCCTTCCTAGCTTCCCCCTCCATAACTACAAATATTTACAAAAATATTAAACAAATAACGCAATAACAGCTCACAGTTACACACACGGCTTCTTTCGAACTAATGCTAGTGCTGCTCCTTATACTATCTTCTGTGTCAGGCCTGACGCTGAATAGATGAATACCTTTTGTTTGCCTTACTGGATAAAAGAAAGAGGTTACTGCCTTTTGGTTTATTTTAAAAACTTTCTCCAACCTTCCTCAACATTTGTTCTCGCTGGTTCCCTGATGTAAACTCAATAACAAAAAAGTTTCACACTGCGTAACTTTTGCAGTGCACATATATAAAATTTTCCGAAAACATTTAATTTAAAAAAATATAACACTTAACTGGGTAAACATAGAGAATTCAAAGTAGGCAGGTAGTAGCACTATAGTTTACTCTACCTAAGAAAAAAATATAGATGCATTCTAGCAGTTAGTTTGTTAGTTAGTGCGTGATGAGTGTAGAAACAGCAAATATCGGACTTCTATTGAAAAAAAACGTTTTCTGAAGAAATTTGGACCTTTAGAAATGTATAATGACTCTGAAAAGGATATAATCTGATAGAGAAAAAAATTCTGCATAGGATAATGTGTTCAAACCTGAAGTTTATAACAAATGAATATTTATACCATGCTATTAGGAATCTGGCAACAGAGCGAGGGTAGAAAAGGACGCGGCTAATGGCAACTTGTGTGCGCTAGATAGAGACAGAGATGTCCCATTTAACTCCATACTGTCTTCTAAGAGTGGAACGCTATATAGAAAAATGCATTTTAAGAAATAAAATATCACTTTTTGTAGTGTTAATGCCCGCAGGCGGTGACACTGATGATACATGGAATGAAGATGGAGCACCGGTGGAATGAGATGGCGGGGGAAACCGGAGAACCCGGAAAAAACCCGCCCCAGCGCCACTTCTTCCACCACGAATCCCACATGTGGTTGCCTGGAATCGAACCCGGGCCGCTTTGGTGAGAAGCGAATGGTCTAACCACTCGGCTACAGAGCGACCACCTAAAATATCACTGAACCTCATTTGTTATATTTTTACATGCAAATATTTTTACTATTAAGGTTTTTCTTTATTTTGCAATGAGGTTATTTTTAGGGCTACGTCGTGGAATTTACCACATATTTCGTATTACCTTATTACTGTAGGAAAAGTGGTGAACGTGAAGATTACCAAGCTTTTGTCTAAATTCTGTAACGCTTCCCCTTAAAGCGTCAGTGCAGGAAGTTGGTCCACTTCACTCAAACAGGACTTGTATAAAAATGTTTGATTTACTCAAAAATAACTTAAAATTATGATTAAACACGATATATACGTATTTAACATACTTACAATGCAAATAAAGCGCATGTCTGGAAGTTTTTGGGAGTAGCCAATGAAGTTATTCATTTAGAAGATTTTTTGTGTTACTCTGTATAATTGGAAAACCGTAAGACAGACAAAAAGTATAAATGTCGTATAATGCAGCATTAGTCATTTTGGAGAAATTCCATCATTATTGGTTTGAATTTTCGATAATTTTATGACTTCATTTTTACTTTCTGTACCACGTATAGGAAATAGAGGAAGTATTGTATACGACCCAAAATTGGTATGTCGAGATTTCACCGAAAATATGTTTTGAGAGCCCTTGAATCCAAAAAAGGCAGTTTTAGAGAAAGGTCTTTGTGTGTGTGTGTGTGTGTGTGTGTGTGTGTGTGTGTGTGTGTGTGTGTGTGTTTGTGTGTGTGAACAACGTAACTCAAAAATGGAAGGTCGGTTAAAATCCAAAGATGGTATTTAAGCTTAATATCTTTCAAGGATACGACATGAACATTTTGAACAAAATTCCTCCACCCTAAGATACCCTTACATGGAAAATGTTTCCAAACATTTTGATTTTCTAAAAAATAGCACCAGCGATTTTGATGAAAATACCATTTGTTTAAGATATTTTTATGGCAAATGAAATGTATATTTTGAATCCTCTGGCTATAGCCTATGTAGTTCTGTTTACTCTGGATGACTTTTGAATAACTCGTAAACCGTAAGAGAAGACCAAATCTTACTATACAAAAATGTAGATCACGTTAAAATACACAATTTATGTCCAAATATCCAAATATTTATTTTATTTTTTTTTTTTAGAGTGAACCATTTCGGAAGTATTCTTTGTTATTTTTATGAGTTCTGCAATACTCATATATTTTTCTCAAATGGGCGGTTGTTATTCACCTTTTATCTCTTAGCCGTGCAAAGAGAACGGAGTTTCAAAGCCGTCATATAGCGACCAGCTTTAAAAGATTTGACTATCGCACAAATCCTACTGTATTCCCATATTCCCCTTGCACCTACAAGGAAAGAAGTAATAAGGTAACTTCTACAAATGTTAATCTCGACTAGCATGAAAAAGATAGAGGAATAAGAGTTTGTAAGAATAGTTACTACAAGAGTAGAGAAAGTCATATCAGTGCGACACATCAAATTTTTTGAAACTGTAGTGCCAACTTTCGATTGTTTCTCACGAGGTCAGGCACCGAAAGAACATAAAATTTCAAGACAGTATGCAGTGACCCGGTTTTAAACATCGGAGTATCGTTCTTTCCTTTGTGAAATACAACTATATGAAAACGTTTATCTCGATGAGTTTGAAATATTTTTGCAAGAATAAGTAGTTTGTAAAGCTGTATAAAAATAAGCGATACTTGGTGAAAAAAATAATGCGAATATAACGCATTTTTTTCCATCTTCCCTTTTCAGAGACCCGCCTTTTCCCCTAATGGTGTATTTTTGTTTCAATGTTATTGCTATTTATAGGAACTTCGTACTAGGAGATCGCAGCACGCACGTTGTAATTGTGGTGGTGTGTGTGCGGCTTTTAATGGAATAATCAAGTGGAAGAGGGTGGGGGTGTGGTAGCATCCCCTTCATAACCACTTGTCGCGCAATATGAGCACGCCTCCTCACACATAAAACAACACGCGTGTTGCTTAACATGCCCTCGATTATTATCGATATGTACACAAGAGGGGAATAGCTTCCGATCTTGCAGCTAGGAGGGAAGGAAAATCGATTCCTCGTATTAATCTTGTCTAGTTCCTACCTCATGAGTGCGCACAGTGGTTGCGTGTGGCATTCTTTTTATGGCCATTCGACCGACCCCAGCGCGGTGCGACACGGATGCCATCTGTGGAGGGAAGACAAAACTTCCCGCAGAAACCAGAAAAAAGGGAGAGACACGCAAAAGGTACTTGATGAAGTTCTACGTATTAAAGATGTAGTTTCTTCATAATTGCGTATAAGGCCTTCTTGGGTTGAATTCTTGAAGTCCCCAGGTGTTAAGTGTTTCACTGGTATGTAAGCCAGGCGCGTATTTAAAATGCTCTTTCCTGGCACAACAGCAGAAAAAAATAATAATTCGACAAAACAAAAATCGCAAACAGGTTGGTTAAAATCAGTCCAAGAGAGGATTCTTTCCTCGGAAAAGGGTATCTCTATTTTTCAGAGGGAAATGTTCTTAAGCCAATCCGTCATAACGACAAGGTTTGTAATTGTTATTTATGTCACTATTGTGTAATCTGAATGTGACACGAGTATACTTCATTTTTACGATTGGTACAATGAAAAGATATACACGTGTCACATACGTTTTATGCAATTTTAGAAGCAAAGTGCGTACAAGTAATACATCTGCTAAATGAAAAAGTATAATGTATCAGAGATCACAGATGTATGACATACTATGGTTGCTAAGCACATGTTTCATTTCTTTCAACGCTTATAGAAAAAATGGAAGATAATGACAGGATTTCATTTTGCTTGACATTTTGAACGAAGCCAAGAGTGCTAAGAGTTATTGATCTCATAAAAATGAACAGATGTTTAGGAGAGAGAATATTAAAAGTTTTGTGGATGGAGAAACCAAAAGTGCATTGGTTTGACCATGGATACCATGACCATGAATTCTTGTATTTGAATGTTGTTGCACTTGTGAGAGTGACGATTTCGGGTTTACTTACAGGCACATTGGAGAAAATTATGCTATGACGGTGATGACGTCATTGCTGTCTTGTTGCCATGCTAATTATTTCATTCATTTTCACTGGTGCCAAAAGAGGGTAATTTCGCACGATTTATGCCGTCATAATAAGCCATTTTAATACTAGGATTGCATAAATATTTCTTTGGTTGTCTATATTCTCCAGATACTAAAATTTTGCCACAATCCACTGCTGTCAGTCATACAAGTTTCTCATGATGAAGTTGTAGGTAAGTTTTCTAATGTTCCAAGAACACTTGAACTGATTTTATAACTAAGTTTGTAGTTTCAAGTTGTTTCTGAAAATATACATTGAAAACTTACATATGAAAAAAATGTGCAGACTCACTTGATAGGAATATGTCTATAGTATTTACATAGACACGCCACATAGAAAGTGGAATTTTAGCCCTCAGAAATCAAACTGTGAACTTGTTTGAAATAATAACTTTAGAATTGCATGTGTATATCAGTGTATTATGTCCGCGTCTATTTAGAAGTGTTCCATATTTTCACTTTCTCTGCTATGACTCACAGTAGGTAGAGGAAGTATTATATTCCACCCAAAAAATGGTACCGAGTTTTGAATGTTTTGAGACTCCCTAATCTAAATAAAAAGGTTAGGAAAAGCTTCTTTCCCGCTCTCTTTCGTCTCTTTCTCTCTCTCTCTCTCTTTCTTACTCTCCCTATCTATGCGTATCCCTGTGAATACCCTAATACAAAAGCGAAAAGTCGGTTAAACACCAAATTGGTACCTACTTCGCTTTAGCGTCTTCCAAGGGTGCGGTACGAAGATTTTCAGAAAAATACACCATTTTCAAACTACTTTTTATGTGGGACATTTTTCGAAAGGTTTGATTTTCTCAAAAATGAAAGTAATGGTTTTGCTTAAATTAACAAATGCTTGAGATATTTTAATGACAGATAAAACGTACATCTTGAATTTTCCGGGAATGGCCTATGAAGTACTCTTCATTCTAGATGACTTTTGCACATCTAGTAAACCATAACAGATACACAAAATGTTAATACACGAAAAAATTAAGTCTCGTTAAAGCACGCAATGTAGATCAAATAAGTTTTTTTGTTGAATTAACCATTTCCGAGATATTCCTTGTTATTGGCTTAAATTTACCACTACCTACACTTTTCTAAAGTGGGAAGTCATTGTTTCTTCCTCCCCATCATACAAGGAAACAGGAATTTCAAAACCATCACATTGCGACCGACTCCTAGATTTGCCTATCAGTTAAGCTTACAGTATCCCTCTTCCGTTTCACCTAGAAGGAAATATGTAATCAAAAATTTCTACAAATGTTCATTCCGATTAACATCAAGTAGGCAGAACAATAAGCGTTTGTAGGAAAAAGTTAGTACTCATGTGAGTGTTTATGTATATTAATCATTTTCACCCTGACCCCCAATAACACCTATATAGGATCTATCTTTATTGTCTCAAATATTTTGGGGCACACTCCCAAAATCAACACAGTAAAAAAATGTTGATATGAACATGGGTCTGAAATAATTTATTGCTGAGTCACAAGACAAAAATGAAGGCTATAAAACCTGTCCTGCTTTGATGCATGCCCTAAGCCTGCGTTCCATGCTATCACCAACTTTTCTTGCAAACATTTTGGAGTGTTTTGTATTTGGTGAAATCCGGCGTGGATTAGCCTTCTCCGAGTGTCAATATCCGGTACAGGTCTCCCATAAAGGGACTCTAAATGTCCCCAGACAGTGGATTAAAATCAAGAGGTTAAGCAAGGTAATGCAACTGATCCCCCTCGACCTATCCATCCATGCGGAAATATATCATTCAAGAAATTATGTACTATCCATCTGAAATGAACTGGCGCACCATTATGTGAAAGTCACATTTGTTGGATGACATCCACAGACGCATAATCAATTAAATGATAGATCACACTTCTGAGAAACTCTCTGAGTTCTCTCTGGAAACGTGTCTGTATTTAGGGGCGGAGGAAAGAAATTAGGACCAATAAGGTGGTCCTAAATAATTACACCCCAGACAATGAGTATTATGAAAATTAAAAATACACCGGGAATAAACGTAGCCTCATCAGTGAGTAACGTGCATGCTAATAAATTCATGAACATAGCACATGGGATGGCAGAAATTTCTTCTCGACTTTAAGTCCACCGCATTTAATCCTTGTACCCTACAAGTTGATATGGGTACATAAGATTTTCATACAAAATTCTCCAGATAGTTATGTGACATCTTCCCTTACTGCCATGCGTCTTGTGGTATTCGATGAATTTACGTCCGCATCAAAAAGAACTCGTTCTTCACGGTTAATGCTTCATACTTCTCTTTGTCTCCCAACAGCCAAAACACTCCTCTCAAATAAAGAGCCTCTCTCTCTTTCTCTCTCTCTCTCTCTCTCTCTCTCTCTCTCTCTCTGTCTGTTTCTCTCACTAATGAATTCGTGAGAATGATTGTGAACGTGGTAAACGACCTGTTGGATTATCCTTCAACATAAACTTCACCTACTCGTAATGTATTCCCAACTGCATATCGATCTGTTCTCTCACAGAATACATTTTCTTCTACCTTCCGCGCTCTACAACAAAGCAATCAGCGCATAACACTTTATGTCAGTCACTTATTTATTCTTTGTTCTTCAACAAAGAACCAAACAAAAAACAATCAGCGGATGACAATTTCACTACATTAATTAATTAATTAATTTTGGTGTCAACTAAGGCTAAATCCTCAATAATTCTCTACAAACGATTTTCAGATCCATGTTTATATAATGCTTTTTTTGCAGTTTTGATTTTGGGAGGTCATTGCTTAAATATTTGACACCAGCAAGGATACTCTCTGTATTCTCCTCTAATTTAAGGTGATTTGTTTGTAAGCTTAAAACAATTTTCCTAATTGTACGCGTTTTAATCAACATTGACGGCATATCGTCACTGGTATTTCACCTACAAAACGAACCAACGTTTGAAAATTATTTCAGTATTATGTTCTTATTAGCTCACATAGCACGAGGAATAAGTTGATTCACATATGCGCGCGCACACGCGTGCACACACACACACACACACACACACACACACACACACACACACACACACACACAAACACACACACACACACAAATATTCAGGTACCAAATATATCTAAACCATACCTATCTCTTAGTACACGTACT
Organism: Tenodera sinensis; assembly: GCA_030765045.1. Lineage (NCBI taxonomy): Eukaryota > Metazoa > Arthropoda > Insecta > Mantodea > Mantidae > Tenodera > Tenodera sinensis. Next base: position 212,889,162 of record CM060962.1, on the reverse strand, counting down.
TCTATTAAGTATGTACGCCATGGCCAATGTGCTGTCTTCCGTCTTTTGGAAGCTAAAAATACCTCCACTAATAATTTCTTCCTAGTATCCTCCGTCTGCACGCATGCTGCCAAAATAGACCCCCAGTATTCCTGTTCCCGCATAGTGGGCAAATTCCCCTACCAGCATCGTCAAAGCTCTTACTAGGTTTCTACCCTCCCAAACATACCGTGCTCGTCCGTTTCGCACATAATTTCAAAATTACCCACCCACTTTTTATTTCATTCTGTAGCGCTATGGTCTTTGTCTACATTCAAATTCTATTTCCTGCAAATTTAAATCACATAGTCGTTCTTTGTCCTTTTTCGCAGCACTCTATTTGCTCCTTTGCCCAATATTGTCTAAGTCAAGCTCTTATAATCTGCGTTGTAGCCCCAATGCCCACTATTTTGGATGCTCTAGTAAGCAGAGTTAAGTATTCCATTCCACTCAAAAATTCCATATGCAGATTTAGTGAAAATGTACTTTTGAGGTCTCCTGAATAAAAGAAGGTTTTAAAAAAAGGTACGCGGGCGCGCGTGGATGTGTTTGTGTGTGTGTTAAAACAAAAAATCATTTATATGCGCAACTTGGTATTCAAGTTCAGCATATTCCAAAGATGTGAAATAGAACTGTTCAAGGAAAATCCCCCCCCCCCCGCCCCAAATCATCCTTTACATGAAATTTTTGCTAACATTTTGATTTTCTCAAAAATGCCTCTAACGATTTTGATTAAAATACTATATGTTTAAGATATTTTCAATGCAATAAATCTAATTTGAACTTAAGCGCTTCTGAAATATTGTTACTTTTCTCAAACGGGAAGTCATTATTCCTTTTTTTCTGTTGATCATGCAAATAGAACGGAATTTCAAAAGCATGCATAGCCACCAGCTCTTAAAAATTTGACTACCGTTTAAGCCTGCTGTATTCCGCTATGACCATTGTACCTGCTGGGAAATACATAATATAAATACCTCCACAAATGTTTCTCTCGGTTAACGTCAACTAGAATCCTAAGCAAAGCCCAGTTAAGCTGATAATCCATCTTTGAAACACAATAGCTCTCACTACACTGTGCATTGATTTTAACATATGGAAATTATTTTAATGATTTGCCTTTGTTCCCATCACTTCTTTATAAAGCTATTAACCTTATCCGCCAATATTATATCAATATCAACATTGAGCTGATCTTATAAAATTGAACCACTAAACTTTTAAGTTCTCAGATTATACAAAAAGTATTGCGAATAAAGAGGAGGACTTCACACAATAGTAACCTGATTGCATGCAGTAAACAAGCTGATTAAGGGAAAACTGGCCTGTTTTATCTCTAATTTGAGACAGCAATTCATAGCCAAATTGATACTTGCTACCCCAACTACCTATAGTTATCACTGTATGCAAAAGCTAGGAAAGTTTGGAAAATTTGTTTTTCGACAAAATGACTTTTCATAAGTAGAGCGCGGAACCACGTGCAGTCACATGCGATACAGGTTAGTTGCACACGGAGAATGAATGACGTAACCAGTATGGCGCAGCCGTTGTATATGTAGAACCTATGTGCACTAAACTTGTGGCTTATTGCATAATATTCCATCCTCTATTCATGACAAATAAAATGTACATCTTGAATTTTCGGGGAATAACCTCAGATGTCCTCCTCTTTGTGAACGGCGTTCCCATAACTGGTAAACCATAAGAGATAGACAGAATCTTACTGCCCAAAAACCATAGATCTTGATAAAGTAGACCTATTACATCAAATAAACATTTTTGTAAGAGCAACCGTTTTCAAAATATTCCTTGTTATTGATTTGAATTTGCAAATATTTAAGCTTGTCTCAAATAGTAAGTCGTTATTCGCTCCTGGTCATGCAGAGAGAATGGAATGTCAAAGCCGTTACACAGTGACCAGCTCTTAAATGTTTTGAATTTTTAAAGCTTACTGTATTCTCTTATTCCCATTTTATCTATAAGTATATATGTAATAAAACCATTTTGTAAATATTTCTCTCTATTAACATGAATTAGATGAATAACGGTTCTTATAAGGATAGTTTGTGCAAGAATGAGCAGAGAAAATTATACGAGTGTACACATCAGATTGTTATAATCTGGGACCCTTAATAAGGGTTTATGTACACGTTAGCAATGGGTGTGATGCAACAATTAAAAAATGCATGTCAGAATGTGGACCTCAATATTGTTATTCCCCGTTTTCATAAGATAAAATAAATGTCTATTCCTTTAATTTTTCACTATTAATTTACAGATGTATAGCTGTTCTTGGAAATATCACTCTTTAAAGAATTATTCTATGCAGCTGCCTACACTCAGCTTTGGGATACAAAATGAAAGACTGCATTGGTTGGCTTATACTCGTGTTTTGAATGTTCGTTTTAACACTCCAGTGAAATTGAGAGTGCTGAACTTCTAGGAGATACCACGTTTCATATAAACCGGTGCGCTTTAACATCGTCCTGTCCTTGTCACTTTTCATATTGCCCGTGTTCGTCACGTTACGGCCTATAAAGGCCCCATTAAAAACTGTGAGCAGCGAATTATCCATGGACACGTGGGGTTTCCCCTTTCCCTGGTGACCAAATGAAACGCGAGGTATGTACTTCGCACACCTGTTCCTCCCCCAACAACCTGTTCTAACATTCCATGTCTGTATGGACTTGGTCTTTCCAATTCAATCATAGTTATCTGTCCAAGTACACTCAAAACCTCCCTCCGTAATTCTTCTCTCTTTTCCGCTTTCCTGTTTCTCTTCGTACGCGGACCATTATCTGTCATCTAGTATATTTTTCTACCCTGAACGATTTTTCTATTCACTATTTCTTGCAGTGCATCTCTTAGCAAACAATTTTTATTCGTCCAATGTCCCATTTACCTAATTTCTTTTACTCTTTAGGTTAGGGATACCAGATTATTTTATGGATATCTGACAAAAATGTAGGACAATATCGGTCAAAGCAAAAATAATATAAAATTATAATTGAAACGATATTTACATATACCCAGAGGCAAATACATTTACATTTTTTAAAATCTTGAAAATACAATTTTAATGCGATCATCAACAATCAGCCATACTTCTCTAAAAATTAATCTTTCGTAGTTAATATGACTTTGTTTGGTGAACACATTTTTTACCCTCTTGCGACTTATGCCACCAAAATTTGTGTTTGTATTGTTGGCTTCAAATGCTACGAATTTCTTTTCTATTCATGACTTACTAAAGTATTTGAGCCTATGATGATATTGTTTCATAGATTTCTGTGGTGCATGGTGATGAACAACCTGAAATGCAAGTGTTCTCCTGCACCGCTAACCCAGTATGCTGACTGTGTGGGCTGAGGAAAAGAAACGTTCAATAACTGAAATACTAACAGACTTTTGTGAAGTTATGTTTCTTAGAAGACAGACTGTTTACTTTCCACTTCCTTATTCTTCGACAGCCAAGATGCAAATGGAAGAGTGAGAGTAAAGTATCTTTGCCTACCAGCCTTTTGCCTTGAAGTGCAAATGCTGCGTTGCCAATGTTTCGTTCAGTGTTACTAATGCATAGTATACTCTTTTATTGTAGCCAGTGTAGCCATGTTGCCATAATAAGTTGCAGTTGGGGCTAATAACCAATTATTAACTTCTATTTCCCCAGTTTCCAGTTCATTTTCTAACGATCATTGTTTGTTTCTGAAAATGTAGGACATTAGTGACTTTTAAAAATTTTCCACCAAACACCGAACAAATGGTTCAAATGAAAGGCAAGTCCGGGAATTCCCGGACATCTGGTAATCCTACTTTAGGTATATATAAAGTTTCAAATTGTTTCTCCTGCAGACACTCTTCTATTTCCTTTCTCATCAACTCTTCAAATGCGTCTAATACTCTTAATCTTCCTCACTTTGTCATAAAGTATAGTCGAGTGTACAGAATGTAGCTCATGCATCTAGCTTCCTATAGTGCTTTTCTTTATTCAATGTTGAGAGTATCTCTTTACCAATTGTCCACACTGCATTCCATTAGTTCAACCAATGTGTTAATGATTTGAAGCCAGTTTCAATACCAACACACATACAACACACATTTGTCTATGAATAAATATGAGGCTTAGATGAGAGGCGAAACAGGAGCAGTACACAACAATTTTACCGGAGTGAGTTTTACCCCTGGATGAGTCGGACTCGTATTTGCCAAACGTCAGGCACACAAATATTAACCTATAAATACAGGTCAGTTTCAGACTCAGGAGTGAAGAAAAAGGTGGGAGTAAAACAAAAATTTAGTGAAGTACTAGAATCAGATAAGGGCGTGACAAAAGAAGTTTAGTATTTCCTTACCAACATGAGGCACTTATCCTTAGCCTCAACGTTAGTTCTTTCTTCAAGAGCTAGTAATCTAGTGGTTACCATACTAGGCCCTGGTTCCCCAGATCGCGGGCTCCAACCCAACGGAAGCATTGAATGTTTAGGCGTAAAAGCTGTTTAGAAGGGAAGCAAAGGCGAACCTCATACCTTGAAAGAGGTGCCTCAGGAGAAGTGTCAGCCATTTCACGCCCGCAGCGTCCCGCTGCTCTCCCGTGGTGCTGTGTTCGGTGAGGTAATCATCTGCCACCTTGCGCATCTATCTGACTGTTAGCATTTGCCTGATTACAAAAAGCACACTAGGGTGTCCATGTATAAGCCAATGGTATGGCAGGAAACTAAGTATATTAGTTAGTGCGTTTTGCTGCTAATATATGGGCAAATTTGACAGCAAATGCTCTAGATTTTTTATGTTCTTATGACTTTAAAAACAACGCTTTCGAGAAAATACTAATGTGCATTAATAAAACGAATAAAGGCTCGTATTCTGATTGAATCTTTAACAATTAGAAAGGAACATGAACATCTTGTAGTAGTAATCTAATGTCCAGACGTTGTTATATATTGCATTTGCTTTCTTGCTTCTCTATAAAGTGCACTAAATGTTCTTATGGGCGAAATCTGGAGAGATAAACAAGAAAGGTGGTTTGTATTCACTGTAGAATTGTTTTCTTGACACAGGATACAATTTGGATATTTTATAAAGGTGTGCAGTCAAATAATAGTAATCTAAACATCTTGGATGTTTGGATATTAAATTTTTTGTTTTGCGATACAGTTGCCCAACATTTATTGTTGCCTTATCATCTCATCTTGCAGCTCTCTTCAAACTTAGGAGGAGGAAATGCAATTAAAGAAACTGAATTTCGTTAGTACTTCAGTTTGCTTTCTAACATTTTATCCTCCGCAAAATGTTCAGTAAAACCAAAGGCTGAAACTAAAAGCCCTTGGGAACCAAATTCATCCTTGAGAGTGGCAAGTTATTCTTGAAGTTGCTGCAGAAGCACCACTTTGCCGTTTGTAGGTTGCTGCAGCTGGTAGGAGCACATGACAGGTTTCCGCCCATTAGAAGACTCCTGCTGAGGTTTGCGATCTCTCCCAAGTTGCTTCAGCTGCTCAAGTCATTAACTTACGTGATAGAAGCAGGCTCTGACATATTGACTTTTAAGACACCTTACAGTACCAAATTCAGAGTGTTAAGCCTTCTATTAATATCCGTGCTTGTAAAGCCTACCTTCCTTCGAAAAGAAGCACTTTTTACAGCCGCATAATTCTTATGGTTATGTTGTAAGGTTATAATTAGAGGTATGCAAAGTATTAAAATTTATATTCCAAACCATGTCTGGGGAACTAGTACTTTCTGAGCGTAGCTCACTCACTGGCGTTCCACTAAACGGTACGTTTAGCAGAAAACAGAATGAGGGTTGCTCAGGCTATTCCAAGAGTCCCCCAGGTCTGTTCTAAACCATGCTTGTCATCATTAGGGGAACAAGTATACTTTAGTTTTGCAATGTGTAAAACTTAATGCAAGATTCACATTTTGTCGTATTTTGGTAAAATCTTTATATCTCCTATTTTGTAAGATTTACGAAATTAATTTACGAATTTAAATAATTCTCATGGCAACGAACCGGGCTTTCCAGATATTCCATTTGGGTAGTGTTCTGTGAAGCACAGTTAGAAAACCCGAGTCACTCTTTCCAAAAAAAAAAAAAAAAAAAAAAAAAAACTCACCATCCTCTCCAACAATCGGGCGCAAATGAGAAAATTTAACATTTCCTTTATTCGACATCACTTGTGGAACTAAAGGCTTGTATTCTTAAACAGAGTTCATTTTCACAAAGTGCTGCATTTAGTGGTATATTACAAGGACCAAACAACCCGCAGCTTCTTTTTCTTATTGTCTAAGTTTAAAGGTTCACAATAGTTAAAATGTACAGACTACATGTAATTTATTGCATTTCATTTGAGTGTTAAACATGGACAAAAAGGCTATTTATTTTAAACTAGTCAAGTAAGTCTCTTTAAAAGCCTAAATTATAAGATTTCCTGGCTTAAAAATACATAAATCCTTCATAAACGTTTGGAATTTTCATTAATATTTTCAAATTTTGGCAAATTTTTGTTCATATTATTTCTGTCTCTAGGATTTACAGTTACTTTATTCACAAACACCTGTCTGATTACACTGATCTTGTAGAGACAACTTATTCACTGGTGATAGTAGTTTGAAGGTAATAATAAAAATTAAACCTTAAATTGTACCAAAAATAACGATTTTAAATGCATTTCGTGTAAAGTTGAACTTTCCCACTATTTCGTGACAATGTAAGAAGAATAACGCAAATGCCATTAGAACTAGTGAGTGAGTGTGAGTGAGTGAGTGAGTGAGTGAGTAGGTGGGTGAGTGAGTGAGTTAGTGAGTGGGTGGGTGTGAGTGAGTGTGAGTGCGTGAGTGAGTGAGTGAGTGAGTAAGTGAGTGAGTGTGAGTGAGTGAGTGGGTGAGTGAGTGAGTGAGTGGGTGGGTGTGAGTGAGTGTGAGTGAGTGAGTGAGTAAGTGAGTGAGTGTGAGTGAGTGAGTGAGTGAGTGAGTGAGTGAGTGGGTGGGTGGGTGAGTGAGTGAGTTAGTGAGTGGGTGGGTGTGAGTGAGTGTGAGTGAGTAAGTGAGTGAGTGTAAGTGAGTGAGTTAGTGAGTGGGTGTGAGTGAGTGTGAGTGAGTGGGTGGGTGAGTGAGTGGATGATTGAGTGAGCGAGTGAGTGAGTGTGAGTGAGTATGAGTGAGTGGGTGGATGAGTGAGTGAGTGAGTGTGAGTGAGTGAGTGAGTGAGTGAGTGAGTGAGTGAGTGAGTGAGTGGGTGGGTGAGTGAGTGAGTTAGTGAGTGGGTGGGTGTGAGTGAGTGTGAGTGAGTAAGTTTGTGAGTATGAGTGAGTGAGTTAGTGAGTGGGTGTGAGTGAGTGTGAGTGAGTGGGTGGGTGAGTGAGTGGATGATTGAGTGAGCGAGTGAGTGAGTGTGAATGAGTATGAGTGAGTGGGTGGGTGGATGGGTGGGCGGGTGGATGAGTGAGTGAGTGAGTGTGAGCGAGTGAGTGAGTGAATGAGTGAGTGAGTCAGTGAGTGAGTAGGTAGTAAGGGTCTGTCGACAGCTAGGTCATTGAAAATTGAAAATTGACAGTAGTCCTGACAAATTACTCTTAGATATTTATTTGGTGTCAGTTATATGTGACCAGCGCGATTGACTGTTGTTCTTTTGGTCCTAGTTTTGATTCCCAGATCTAAAAGATTACACGTATTTTTTTCCTAGAATGTGTCATGGTCTACATTTCTTTATTTTAAGCCACATTTCTTCTTCTTTTTGTTCTTCACTTCAAACCTTGCGCCAGTTCCAACCTCGCACTGCTTAATAGTAGTAGTAGTAGTAGTAGTAGTAGTAGTAGTAGTAGTAGTAGTAGTAGTAGTAGTAGTAGTAGTAGTAGTAGTAGTAGTAGTAGTAGTAGTAGTAGTAGTAGTAGTAGTAGTAATTTAACATTTATAAGACTGGTGATTCCAACCTTAATGTATCCCTGAGAAACATGGGCATACTATAATTGACTATAGTAGACATGGACTATAAAAGACAAAATAAAGCGGTAAAAAAGAAAGATGGAGAAAGCGTTTGCAGAGGATGCACAATAACTGATATTCCAAAATGACTGATGAACACCAACTGCATGGAAGAAAATATATTGGAAGACCGATGAGAAGATGGAAAGGTATATGAGGGTATAGTAGGAGATATCGCTTAATCCATAAGGAGAGGATGAAAATCTAGTTTTGAATGACAGGTCACTTATAAGAACGATAACAGATAAGAACATGTGTGATCGTGTAGGTTAGCTGGATTTGGTATTTGAGCAAATTTTGTCCGGATTGAGCAGAATTATTGATGTCCAGCTTTTGCCATAACATTAAGTGTTTACTTATCATTAGATTATGTTTCCAATGCAAGGTTTAAGAAGCTACTGTCATCAATCAAGCGCCTGTTATAGACGATGCTCTAAGACGACGATTGAAAGCGTGACCTCAATAGACGTGCACCTGAGAGTAGCGTCCTTAACTTGAGGTTAACCGTCATTGTGTGTCAAGCAAATAGTATCTATTTGCTGCGTGAAGCTTTGTGACCGCTTCCTTAACATTATACTACACATTTTGGCTTTATTTCTGTTCCAATTACAATTTTTATTCCCTTCTGATAAGGTGCTAGTAAAGCCAGAAATTCAGTTTTCTGATTTGATATTTTGAAGTTGTATTCTTTTATTATTGTATGCAATTCATGGGTTGCCTTTTGCAATTGATTCTCTGAAGAGGCTAGTATAACTTGGCCGTCTGTAAATAACATACAATCAATTTTCGTTTCGTCTATCATAAAATATTCACCTAAAACATTTTGTGGTTTTCTTATGGCGTCGTCCAAATATATATCAAAAAGTAATTATTGTGAGAGTGGGCAACCTTGCCTAACTCCATTATTAATATCTATAAACAATTTTGAAATACCCTTTCCTTTATACATTCGTATTCCTGTATTCTGGTATACACTTTTAATTGCATTTAATATATGTGCTTGGTACCCTTTTTACACGCTTTATATTGTCTTCACCTGAAAGTATGTACATATGTAGGTAGTCGTCTGATTGACTTGAAAATTTGCACACGTGTCAAGAACCGATGAAAATATAATAATATAACTTTTTCCTAAGATCCTGACCAGGATCAGCAGGATAAACAAATTAATTAGCTAAATTTATCAATGTAACTGAATCTTTCGATGTCATTTTCACCAACTTAGAGTCGTCTGATTGACCTGAAAAGTTGCACCCGTGTCAAGGACTGATGACAATACAATAAAATAACTTTGTCCTAATTTCCTTACTAGGATCATCAGGATATAAAGTGACTTGGCCAAATTTAACAATGTAACATAATTTTCACCAGATTGAGACGTCTAATTGACTGGAAAATCTCCACACCTGTCAAGGACCGATGACAACGCAATAATATCATGACTTTATCTTAATGTCCTGACGAGGATAATCAGGATAAAAAAGTGACTTGTCTAAATGCATAATGTAACGTAAATTTCACCAACTTGTGTTGTCTAATTGACTTGAAAATTTGCACACATGTCAAGGACCGACGGCAATACCATAATATCTTGAATGTGTCCTAATGTGCTGACCAGGATCTTCGGGGTAAAAATTGACTAAGCTAAATTTATCGATACAAAGGAATCTTTCGACGTAACTATCACCAACTTTGAGTCGTTTGATTGATTTGAAAATTTGCACACATGTTAAGGACCCCTGAGAATAAAATAATATCATGACTTTGTAACAATGTCCGGACCAGGATCGTCAGGATAGAGAATAACTGAGTTAAATTTATAGAAAATAGTACAATTATGACATCTTAGATGTCGCTAAGGCATATTTATAAATGCACGCTGAAAATTGCTTCAATTAAATAAATACACATGTATATATTGGATGACGTAGATGCCCATAGAGAGGACCTGAAAGGAACACGAGACCTAGGGGCAATATCGCGGACCGGAGTTTACACAGGACCAAGACACCCACAACTGGTAGTTTAGAAATCAGCACAAGGACAAAGGACACAGGAAAAATACCAAGCTTGGTATTTAACTTATTTTTCATTTTTGAGTTGTGTTGTTCACAGACACGCATAAGGACACGCTCGCACACATGCATGCATACATACACACACGGATGTTTTTCTAAAAATATTTTAGTTTGGGGAGCCTCAGAACGTGCAATAGAATACTTTAATTGAATTTTTAAGTGGAAGACTTACTATAGGTAAGCAGTAGGGAAAGTAAAAATGGAAGAGAGTGTAATAATTAACGCGACAAAAGGGCGGGCCTGTGACACTCACTCACTCAGTTACATGGAGGTTGTGTGTGATCTCTTGGGCGGTGACAGGCATAAGGATGGGCAGCAGGGTCCTGGTCCATAACTAAACACCGTACAGCGATACGAATCGTAAATCATCGCTGACAAACAAGCAGGAGATACAAAATGAGATGGGGAAACCCTACAAAAAGTGTGTAATGTGATATATTGTATAACACGTAGCACCCTCACGTCACTTTTAGTACAGGCTTTCTAGTCGCAGCGAACGATTCGAGTGCCTGCCTGTCCGCCAGCTGGGTATTCAGTTTACATGCTCTGCACAGATAATACCCTAATACTAACTTTAAAAAATCTGACGTGTTGCCGTCACAAGACTTTCCCACAAACTATCGTTACAAAAGCTTATTCTTCCATCTACTTTTGTCAATTTTAACTACACATTCACAGGTTCCATTGTAGGTGTAAGAGGAAGAGTAGGCTAAAGCGATAGTCAGAATTTTAAAATCTGAAAATCGCTATGTGATGGCTTTGAAATTGTGTACTTCTTGCATGACCACGAGGAAAACCAACAGCGACCTTTCTTTGAGAAAAGTATAATTATTTGAAAATTCAAATAACAAAGAATGTCTCGGAAATAGTTCACGAACTAACATTTTTCATTTAGGTACGTAAACTGTGTGCTTTGAGCAGTAACAACTTATATACCCCTTACGGTTTACGAATTTTACAAGTCATTCTTAATGAAGAGGTGTTTGCAGACTATTTCCAGAGAGTTGGATATATATAATTTGTGATACAAATATCTTAAACATATGGCATTTTAATCGAAATATTTAGAGTCAGTTTTGAGAAATAAAGAATAACGAATAATTTTTCATGTAAAGGGAAATTTGGCCTAGGAGATTTTATTACAAATTGTTGTGTCACCCTTGGTAGCTGCTGAACTAATACCGAGTTTGGTATTTAACCAACTTTTCGTGTTTGAGTTGTGGCACACACACACGCACACACACACACACACACACACACACACACACACAAACACACAGACACACACACACACACCTACACGCACAATGAGCTTTTTCCATCGCATTTTTGGGTGGAATGCGATATCTACTCCCTCTACTTATTAAAGGAAAGCAGTAGAGAAAGTAAATGTATTTATTCATGGTTTTAAGGTTCTACCTAAATCTATCGACCAAAATACGATGAAAAGGTCCAATGTGTTGCACTCAAATGATTTTCTCTACTAAATCTTGTGCATCTTTTTAAAAACGCTTATTCTTCAAATTACGTTTACGTTACTCAAGATAAACCTTTGTGAAAATTACTTTAGATCATATTTCTTTCTTCCTTCCTGGGGTTGTTTAATACCGGAACCCTCAGGTTACGGGTTGTTAAAGCAAGACTAGCCGGCGTCAGGATTGGTGCCATGTTGCAATCATATTGCTGGTGCATATCGTCGTCCGGATCCGGTCACCATACAGGTCTTCTCCTCATTCCTGCCGTCCAGTGGCCATGTTGGAGACACAAACGGCCCACTATGGTCTACCTGCCTTGTTCTGCTCCAGTTACGGTAAGTCTCTCCTCACGACTCCTAACTCCTAACTTGGCCTAGGAAAGGTTAGGGTTAAGAATCTGAAGCTAAAGCAGGATCTTAGAACTTTATCCATGAACGTATAAGGTCATGATGCTTTATTGTTATTATTATTATTATTATTATTATTATTATTATTATTATTATTATTATTATTATTATTATTATTATTATTATTATTATTATTATTAGTAGTAGTAGTAGTAGTAGTAGTAGTAGTAGTAGTAGTAGTACTACTACTACTACTACTACTATTACTACTACTACTACTACTACTACTGCTGCTGCTGCTGCTGCTATTTCATCCATATAGTTAACACATTCTATTTCATTGTGACAAAACGGCAAAATCCAGTCCGGATACTTTCCCCCCAATTTATTGTAAAATTTTTGCCACATTGTAGTTTCTTACCGTTGTTAACACAGCCCACAGTCTTTCGTGCTATCACAACTCACAACACTTACTTCTTGTAACCTTGCACAGTCCTTTCAGTGTCTTTCTTCACTTTCTCTGTCTCTCATACACTTACTATGGTGTTATAATCACTCGAAGCTGGCAGAATCTTCTTTAGGATGCCGATGTATCTTTCACCGTGATACACACACAGCTGTCTCGCACTCACTGACACACTCACCAAATCATGTCCATAACTCTAACTTCTGGTCCCTGGCCTCCTTATATATTGGGGTTGACATCACACGGATCTTTCTCGACTTCTACACACACGCCGGCGATTGCGTGACCAGATCTATTTCAAAAGTTCTGGAGAAAGACCCCTTTGTGTAGCTGCTTCCATTATTGCTGGTCACGTACACACAAATAGCCTGCTCGCCGGCTCGGCATCTGGTGTGAAGCACTGACAGTCTTTGTTTTACACCACGCCCGGCGTCAAAATATGTTGAAAGAAAACATTATGCATATATGTTGGGTCGCCTTTAATCGGGAGTAATATTTTTAGGAATATAAGAACTATAGATACAACCTGCATATGCTGGCTGGAGCGCCTCAATAATTACTGTTTCAAATGCTCTTACTAACCAGATTGCGTGTCTCTTCTTACACCTTTCTTCAGCCTAAGTCAGTTAAATTACTAACCAGGATTAACCATGAAAGAGCATCTGCAAAGGAGTTTGGCCTTTAAAAAAAAAAAAAAAAAAAAAAAAAAAAAAAAAAAAAAAAAGACCTAAGGAAGGAAAGTTGCAGAAAAAGGACGACGTTATTTAATATACATTTTCTTCCTCATCTCCTTCTTGCAAATTCAAGGATTGGGTTTCCTATAAAAAGGGCCCTGTCGTACAAGGTTAGAGATAAGTGTTCCACAACAACTAAAATATGTGAAAAATTACGAAAAAATTATTTATGTCCATTGTTGTAGTAAACATTTTATATACGCCCCTTTCGAAGTGTTTCATTAATAATTCAATATGGGGCGTATAGAAACTGCATTCGCAATACTCAATACTGTCGGTCTGGGTGGCTCAGTTGCTTAGACGCTGGCCTTCTGACCCCAAGGTCGCGTGTTCAAATCCGGCCAAGGCCGATCCGTTTTTAGGTGTGCTTAACTCCCCCGAGACGAAATTCCGGAACACCGACGACGCTGATATGATCCTGCAATTGACAGCGTCGTTAAACAATAAAATACATTTTTTAAGCAACACGCAATACCATTTTACTCTTAACGAGTGTGAAACTGCTTATTTGTACAGCTGCTAGAACACGGTTTGTAACACATACGCCCTTTTTGGCATGAGATTGAGAAGGAAGCCGGCGGTAATGTTGCAACTGTAGCCCAGTCTAAGGGACTGCAACATACTCTAACTCTAGATTCTCTGTGGACAACAATAAACAGAACCTTGGGCATTAAGTACTAAATCAAATTCATAATGATTTTGTTATTACTTTCTCTCCAAGGTGTAGTAAGTAGGGGAAGTATAATATTCGACCCAAAATTTCGATGCCGAGATTTCATCGGAAATATGTTTTGAGGCCACCTAAATCCAAAAAAGAAACATTTTTAGAAAAAGGTCCGTCTATGTGGTATGGTGGTGGTGGTGGTGGTGGTGGTGGCGGTGGTGGTGGCAGTGCCGGTGGCAGTGGCGGTGATGATGGTGGTTGTGGTGGTGGCAGTGGCGGTGGTGGTGGCGGTGGCGGTGGCGGTGGCGGCGATGATGGCGGTGGTGGTGGTGGTGGCGGTGGCGGTGGCGGTGGCGGTGGCGGTGATGATGGTGGTGGTGGCGGTGGCGGTGATGATGGCGGTGGTGGTGGCGGTGGTGGTGGCGGTGGCGGTGGCGGTGATGATGGCGGTGGTGGTGGCGGTGGCGGTGGCGGTGATGATGGCGGTGGTGGTGGCGGTGGCGGTGGCAGTGGTGGTGGTGGTGGTGGCGGTAGCAGTGGTGGTGGCGGTGGCGGTGGCAGTGGCGGTGATGATGGCGGTGGTGGTGGCGGTGGCGGTGGCAGTGGTGGTGGCAGTGCCGGTGGCAGTGGCGGTGGTGGTGTTGGTGGTGGTGTTGGCGGTGGCAGTGGCGGTGGCAGTGGTGGTGGCAGCGGCGGTGATGATGGTGGTGGTGGTGGCAGTGACGGTGGTGGTGGCGGTGGCGGTGGTGGTGGCGGTGGCGGTGGCAGTGGTGGTGGTGGTGGTGGTGGCAGTGCCGGTGGCAGTGGCGGTGGTGGTGGTGTTGGTGGTGGTGGCGGCGGTGGCAGTGGCGGTGATGATGGTGGTGGTGGCGGCAGTGGCAGTGGCGGTGGCAGTGGCGGTGGCAGTGGCGGTGATGATGGTGGTGGCAGTGGTGGTGGCGGCGGTGGCAGCGGCGGTGGCAGTGGCGGTGGCAGTGGTGGTAATGGTGGTGGTAGTGGTGGTGGCAGTGGTGGTGGTGTTGGTGGTGGCGGCGGTGGCAGTGGTGGTGGCAGTGGCGGTGATGATGGTGGTGGTGGTAGCAGTGGCGGTAGTGGTGGTAGTGGTGGCGGCGGTGGCAGTGGCGGTGGCAATGGCGGTGGTGATGGCGGTGGCAGTGGTGGTGGTGGTGATGGTGGTGGTGGTGGCGGCGGCGGCAGTGGCGGTGGCAGTGGCAGTGGTGATGGTGGTGGTGGTGGTGTGTGTGCGTGCGTGCGTGCGTACGTGCCTGCCTACATGTGAACAAGATAATTCAAAAACGAAAGGTCGGTTAAGAACCAAAGTTGGTCTTTAAGATTAATATCTTGCTAAGAAGATTAGAAGATTTTGAAGAAACTTACTCCACCCTAAATTATCCTTTATATGGAAAATGTTTCGAAAATTTTGATTTTATTAAAATTGGCTCTAACCATTTTGGTTAAAATGCGGTATGTTTAAGGTATTTTTATGGCAAATAAAATGTATACTTTGAATTTTCTGGCTATAGACAATGTAGTCTTTTTTACGCTTGATGACTTTTGAATAACTGGTAAACCGTAAGAAATGGATCAAATCTTACTATACAAAAGATGTTGGTAGATATCGTTAAAACACTAATTACGTCGAACTGCATTTTTTTGTGGAGTGAACCATTTCGAAGGTATTCCTTGTTATTTGTAAGAGTTTTGAAATACTTAAGCTCTTCTCAAATAGAAGGTTGTTATCCACGGAATTTCAAAGCCTTCATATAGCGGACAGCTTTAAAAGATTTGACTATCGCACAAAACGATTTGACTGTCGCACAAAACGATTTGACTGTTGCACAAAGCGATTTGATTATCGCACAAGAAAATTAGCAGTAAGTTAACTTCCTCAAATGTTTATGTCGACTAACATGAAGAAGATAGAGGAATAAGAGATTGTAAGAAAAGTTAGTACAAATGTAGAGAAAGTCGTGTGAGTGCAACAAATCAGATCTTTTTATTGTATTTTTATGATGAGAAGTAACAGCTGATCTTTCAACTCTTGCACGCTTGTTATGAGCTCCATACATTTTATAGAATATATATCGATACTATTGCTAAAATATTTAACTCCGACTGTTTTTTTTTGTTGTTTTTTTTTTGTTTTGTTTTGTTTTTTTGTTTTTTTTTGTTTTTTTTAAACCACAAAAGGGTGTTTTTTCCCTGAAGCAGACATGTTTAGGAAGGGTTAGAGATACAGGACCACATTGGCGGTATCGGCAAACGTCGTTTCATTCGTGGAGGACTGCAAATGGGAAGAGACACAAAAAAGTGGAGGTGGAGGGTTTAGTATCACGTTTCTAAACGCATCACGAATGCGAGGTAGAACAAGCGACAACTAAAGAGAAGATGGAGGTTAGAAAACAACAAGGGTTGGGGGTTATAACCTATGGAAATCCCCCGATGGGAAACTGGGGAGATCAACTCCAGTTGAACCTTCCTGCTTGGTTAATTATGTAAAGACTTCAGTGCTGTCTCCATTTCTAACCATGCAGACATTGCACAAAATTAATATTTCATCCACATTAAGAGCTGCCTTCTGTCAACTTGTCTCGTGTAAGGAAGACAGCCAGTCATGAGGGAGCAACATGTTCCAGCAGCTTACTGTCGCTCTAAACGATACAGTTAATATTTGTGTTTCTCTTCGAGCCAGCAGCATTATCGCTATATCAGAATATAGACCTTACTGCCTCTTCGCTGTCAACACTCTGCATGCCATCCTTTACATCTTACATTTCAAAATATATGCATTTAATTCTTGTGTGTGTTTATCTTCAATAAGTTAACTGCTTACTACATACAGTGTCATATAGACCAGTGATGTCCAACGTTTGCGCTGAATTTACCTTCTTCCACTTTATGCGGACTGTGCCACTCTTTTAACACTCAATTTTGTTGCAGTGGTGGTTTGGTTATGTGTACGTTGCGATTGATTTACGAAAGCACTTTCAAATCTTATGCGATAAACATCCATTCATAAGTGACTTGTTTGGTACTGCTTACGTTTGAGAAGTCTATCAATATTTGGTGACAAAGTCGAAGTGCATAGCCTTAGAAAATCCACCAAGTGATCGTCACGTAACCTACTACGATACAGACTTTTAATATAGTTCAATATAGTTCATATAGTTTAATATAGTTCAATTTGGAGAAACTGTGTTCGCAAATATATGTAGAGTTATACTTACTGTTGTACAAAATATTCTTGCAAATGCTACTTCATTGTAATCAATATAAGCACTTTCAGAAATTGGCGGCGCCGTGGCCGAGCGGTTAGCGCGCTCGCCTACCACCTAGGCGGCCCGTGTTCGATCCCAGGGACCCGCATGTGGTATTCGTGGTGGACGAAGCGGCGTCAGGGCGGGTTTTCTCCGGGTGCTCCGGTTTCCCCCGCCATCTCATTCCACCGGTGCTCCATCTTCATTCCATGTATCATCAGTGTCACCGCCTGCGGTGCCGTAGTAGTAAAAGCGGGCGTTAAACACTACAACAACAACTTTCAGAAATTATCTCATTGCTAATTTTCTTGTAGGCACAAGGGGAATATGGGAATACAGTAGACTTTAAGCGATAGTGAAATCTTTTAAGAGCTGGTTGCTATGCGATGCCTTTGAAATTCCGTTTTCTTTGCAATGCCAAGAGATAAAAAATGTAGGTATAACATGTTCCTATTTGGGAAAAGTATAGTATTGTCAAATTCAAACAAATAATAAAGAACATTTGGGAAATGGTTCGCTCAAAAGAAAAAGAAGTAGTGTTTTAACGAGGTGCACATGTTTTTCTTTAGTAAGCTTTTGTCTATCTCTTACTGTTTACCATTTATGCAAAGGTCATACAGAATGAACAGGTCTTCTGAGGATATTTGCAGAAAATTCAAGTTATGACCTTGAAACGTTCATGGGATCATCTGTTTGTGTCCGTCACCGGATACTGACTGACTGGTTGTGAGCTGGTTCACCCTTCGACTGAAAGAGAAGGAGGGGAATGGCGGCTAATTATGCAAGCGTCCCAAAGAGACTAGGAGTACAACGCTGTTATAGACACATTGGCAGACTAACTAGCAATGGGACGATACCACTACTTCTCGATATATACCGAGGCTGATTTTTAAACGCCGACACTCAGTACTCAGTATATAAAAAGCTGTAAAAGCAATAGTTTGTTCACAGTGGTCTTATTAGTAGTTTCCTGTGTATAAACTCATGTAACCAATTTTGTTTCTGCTCATCGTTTTCAGTTGTCTGATATTCTGACAGCGACGGGAAACTCGTACACCACTTTTTGAATAGAGGTTATGAATGTGAGACACTTCTTTAAATTTGTTGTGTTGTGTGACTTACCACCGCGCGAAAATCTTTTTTCTGCACATATTAAAAACTCCACTGTTATTATTCATACTGTTTACTTCAAAATAGTTCCACATTTCACTCATGTGCTATTGAATATCTTTATTGCTCGTTGTGAAACAAAATATTTATGGTGCACCTATAGGCCGTGACCCGAGTATGACTTGCGAAGCACAAACTAGCAGACGGGAGTGCATAGAATATTTACATGCGCCGTATTATCTCTGATTTCTATCTGATGAATTCAAAGATTTTCATCACCAGAGTAAATAAATGTAATGGCCGATTTAGGCTTCATTCACAATTCAGTTATCGCTGCATGTCTCATGAGTACCTACCTGCAATTCTTTCCCCAATGTTTTTCACGTTTTCATTTAGCCAAGAGTCTATAGAATGTTGCATTCATTTACTTACAGGAAACGCAGTCAAGAACTATAGTCCAGCGACTCTTTGGGTCAGGTGCGAGGTAATATCGTGAAGTCTGGACTCCTTTCATTTCTTATCTTGTATAAAGTTAGGCGCAACAATTTTCAGTAATCCAAAACACAAAAACTTAAAAGTATCGAAAAAGTATTAAAGGTTTATGTCAAAGTATTAGACATGCTTCGACATTATGGAATATCGAGGTCCTATCTCCAAGATTAACACGTGTCTTAATGGAGTAGTCTATGGATAATATACTAGCCTCGGGTTCCCGAGGTCACGGGTTCAAAAACCCAGAGGAGGGTGATAGATTTTGGGGGGGCGTAAAAATCCTTAGCATGGCTTCCTTCGGAAGATAAGTAAAGCCGGTAGCCACGTGTTGCAAACTTACGGCTGACAAAAATAACTGATAAAGTGGTCCATTAAGCTACTATGACAACCTGCCAGAATGGCATTGCATTCTTAAACTGATTCGTACGGTTAGAGCATCCACCTGGTAATTTTTTAGTTCCGATTCTACCTCTCTTATTCCTCTATTTTCTTCATGTTAGTCACATTTGCAGAAATTTTCTTATTGCTTATTTTCTTCTGGGTACAAGGGGAATATGGGAATACAGTATACTTTGAGCGATAGTCAAATCTTTTAAAGCTATTCGCTATATGAAGGGTTTTAAATTCCGTTCTCAAAAATCATCAAGAGTAAACAAGACTACATGGGCTATAGGCACAAAGTTCAAAGTATACATTTCATTTGCCGTAAAAATATCTTAAACATGTGGCATTTTAATCAAAGTCGTTAGTCATTTGTGAGAAAATAATGTAAAATACCATTTTCATGTAAAAATTAGTTTAGGGTGGATGAATTTCCTTCAAAATATTTTGAGTCGCATCTTTAAAAAATATTAAATCTAAATACCAACTTTGTTTTTAATCGACTCTTTGTTTTTGAGTTATGCCTTTCGCGCACACACAACACACACACAGACACACACACACACACGCGCGCACACACACACACACACACGGGTATTTTTCCAAAACTTTCTTTTTTAATTCAGGGGACCTCAAAACATATATTTCCGCCGAAATCTGGACATCAAAAGTTTCGGGTCGAATACAATATGTACTTCCTCTAATTACTATGCCTAGTAGAGAAAGTGAAAAAGAAAGATATTCTTAGAAAACGTTCTGGTGTGTGTGTGTGTTTGTGCGCGCGCACGTCTGTCCGTCTGTGGACAGCACAACTGGAAAACAAACGTCAGCTAAGTGTTTAAATTCACAATTCTGGAGGAATGCGACCTAAAGATGTTCAACAAAGTCTCTCCACTTTAAATTACGCTTTACCTGGAACAATTTTGGAAATTTCTGATTTTCTCATAAACTGATCTAATGATTTGATAAAATACCATACTTTAACACATCTTCATGAAAAATGAATTTTCTGGGAATAGCCCCTAAAATCCTCTTCATTATGAATGACTTTTTCCGTAAGAAATGGACAAAACCTTACTATACAAAAAATGTAGACGACGTTGAAACACACACTTAATGTCATCCTTTTGGTGGAAGGTTGGTCTTATTCGTTTGAATTTTTAAACATTTATGCTTTTCTCAAATAGGAATTTGTTCTTTGTATCTCTGATCACTGAAAGATAACGTAATTTTAACTCCATCAGATAGCGACCAGCTCTTACAATATTTGACTATCGCTTAAGCCTACTTGTTCCCCTATTCCCATTGTACCTAAGAGGGAGTACGCAGTAAGGCAATTTATACCATTGTAATTTTGTGGAAAATACTTAAAGAATTAAACATTAAATGCTCATGAAAAATTTATAGGTTATAACAGAAATGGAAAGAACATCTAGAAATAATTAAGGACTCAAAGACTGACAAAGAGATAATGAGGCCCAAGAGTCTCGTCTAGGCCTGATTAACGCGGATTTCGGGTTTATCCGGATTGAGCTTTGCTTCTCTCTCATCACAAATATATATAAAAGTCGTAATGTTGGCACCGCAGATAGCATAGATATCATCGTCAATCCAACGCTTCAAGCTGACAGTAAGCACAATTTGCATGGTCAGTAACACAGAACAAAACTGAAGTTTGCTAAAATTCTTTCCTCGTTTGATTTTATAGTGGCCCAAATTTCATTGTCGTATATCAACATTTCTATTCATTTAATAGTTTGTGTACAGATTATCCAGTTTTCCTTGATCCGAATTACCCTCGGGCCCACCTAGTCTAGAGAAACGAGGTTTTTGTATGCATAGATTGATTGAAGGGGATCAGTGGGAAGACTTTGGACACTACATGCGTAGATACATCTTTAAGTGTAATAGTAGCAGAATAAGGGCAGATCCAGACTCGTCTATGTCCTCGCAAGAGAAGCATTCCTCGTTGAGGACCTTAGGACATTTTTGCCTCCACTAAACACAGGAGCCTCAGAGAAACTACTAAAAACGCTGAAAAGAAGAAGAATAGAAGAAATACCCCCACAATTCTATGGAACAGGGGCCATGATAGACCCGGACGTGGACAGCCTCCAAATTCAAGATGAGGCATGGGTTTACAAGAATGGCCTTCAGCATATGATTTGTAACAGCACAGCATTTCCTGAACCAGCAGATACGTGTGAATATCAAACAGATGTGTCAACGCTAACACTTAGAACTGTGGCAAAAGAGAAAATCAATTAGAGACTATGCAAACCAAGATGCGACTGCACTATCTCAGTCATGTAATAGAAATACGAGATGCTTTACCTCTCTTTATAGGGCTATTTAGCTTCAGTAAAAGTATTACTATTAATAGTAGTAGTAATAGTAGAAGAAGCGGAAGAAATCATGTGACTGACATAGCAGAACATGTAAATAAAAAATCATGGCTTTTTATCAGTATTAATATTAGGATTCTCTGACTGTTAGCTGTGTTTTGTTTGAACAAACTTGAAGGAAGTAATTTTAAAAATTGTAATGTTCCTAATAATGACAAAATAGGTTATATCTACTTAACCAACAAATATTTTGGATCAACAAAACTGTAATAGCACTCTCCAAAAGCTTCCCAAGTTTAATAAACATGTCCAGAAGATTGTGAAGGCAAACGAGTTGCAGTGGAGGCCGTACTCTTCTTAGAGGTTAGATTTCAATCGGTATTTTATTACGTTGATATAATTTATTTCCTGTAATATTTACGTATTCTTTTCCTTGAAACCATCTAATTAAAGTGCTTTCGAACTTTTTATTTTCTCTATCGTAAAACCGAAGCTTCAAGTGAAATTACTAGTTACAAACTGACTGTTCAACTGATCGATAAACTGTTCATTTATTTATATTACAGAAAGGTTCGAATGAGCCAGTGATAGTAAATAGAAATTGTTCATAAGTGTATATATAATTAGGTAATACATAATTAAGTTATACAAACTATTTCCATACAAGAGCAAAGAGAAACAAAGGGGGGACACCACATTCTGATTAATTTACTTGTTTAATTACTGGAAATGAGTTGGTAAAACAGTATGAATATGTAAAACGGCTCTAAAAGAATAAAAATAATATCCAGTTCAATAAAAGGGTAAATATAAACACAAAATATCTGAATAAACTAATAATTAAGACATTTATCTCCATAAGAAGAATCACTTTCCCTTCTGGATAAATTACCTGACTTTAGAGATGTTATGGTAAACTGTTGTTGAAGGTAAGAACTAGGTCCATAGTATTCGGTGAACTATATTTGGAAGTAATGATGGTTTGTGCCCTTAGACTATATAGTCCCATGATTAGGAACACTGAACTAGCATTTTTGGAACAATTAATTGACAGTTTCTTCCACTTAAGCCAGGCAGCCAGGCATGGGCACGAGTGGAGAGGTAACGATTGCATTTGCCTTACCCGTCCCATACATTCTCTTGTCGAGTGACAAAGGTTGTTTGGATGCAACACGTCCACTGGTGGCTTCGTTCTACCTGAGTGATAGTAATAATTTCTACGCTCTTATTAATTGTTTTGTTTGTTTATATTAAACATACTCTGCATGCAATCATTATTACAGCTACCTACTGTGGTTAGGCAAACTACATAATCTTGAGCCTTCCTTATCTTATCCGCTTAATATCCTTACATTGCCTTATGATTCACATACTAAATTGTTTCTCTTTCACAATACATAAAGCAGTAAAGTTCAACTGCTATTTAGCCGTATAATACTTTAAAACTATTTGATCAACATAATAAATTCTTTGGCTTTAAACTTAATATTATGTTCAAACTTTGTAACAAGAAATATATGTTTATATTACTTAAACTAATAAGAAACTAAACCACTAAACATTGGAACTATATCACTCCGTTTACATGTTTACAGATACGAGTATTCAAAAAGTAGCTTTTGAAATTGCAAATAAATACCTTTAAGATCACCAAAGTTTCATTCATGCCTCTGATCAAAGCTGCGTTTGATATTGTAACGCTTTATATTTGCAAATTGAAATCCGCAGATCTACCACTCTTCATGGGACAGCCATACTCGCCACTGAATGAGGCGTGTCGGAACCTGAATAGCAGAGTAGGGAGGGGATAGTTGGTGGAGTGAGGCAAAAGCCTGTTTCAGGGGAGTGGCCTAGTGGAGCTGATTTTGCCCATGCCTGATTTATGCATTTCCTGCACAAATGTCACACATATAGACTTACTAGAAACTGATTGCGACGTACTTTCTAAATTTTGATATAGGGCCATGATGATGGAAATTAAATACTAATTTTAAAGTTGAGCTTTGATGCACATGTAACATGTTAACCCTACTTTACCATAGAATGTTCATGTATGTAAGTTGGGAATGAATAAAACGGAATTACATAATCGTTTAATGAATTCGAATGTAAACTGAAACGTTTTAGTCTATATCAGCGATATCCAACGCTTGCGAAAGAGGGGAGGTTGGATTTACCTCCTTCCACTTTATGCGGACTGTGCCACTCCTTTAAAACTCGGACGTACACTGTGCTGCAGCGCCGTGTTGGTTGTAAGTACGTTGCGTTTGATTTACGAAAACGCTTTAAAATCTTATGTGATAAACATACGTTCGTTAGTACCTACCTTCTTTGGTACTGCTTACGTTTAAGAGGTCAATCAATATTTGGCAACATAGTCGAAGTGCACAGCCTCAGAAGATACACCAAGTGATCGTCGCGTAAAGTATTGCGATACAGACTTTTAATATACTTCAAGTTGGAGAAACTCTGTTGGCAAATATATGTAGAGCTATACTTACTTACGCACTATTCTTGCAAATACCTATTTCTCTATCTCCTACATTTTCATCGACATAAGCATTTTCAGAACTTGTCTTATTGCTAATGTTCTTGTAGGTGCAAGGGGAATATGGGAATACAGTAAGCTTTAAGCGATAGCGAAATGTTATAAGTGTTGGTTCCTAAGCGATGCCTTTCAAATTCCGTTCTTTTTGCAAGGTCAAGAGATAAAAAAACGAATAACATATTCTTATTTGAGAAAAGTATAAGTATTGGTAAATTCAAACAAATAATAAAGGATATATCGGAAAAGGTTCACTCAAAAGAAAAAAATAAATATTTGACATAAATTGTGTGTTTTAACGACATCTGCATTTTTTATTTAGTAAGCTTTTGTACTATCTCTTGCTGTTTACCATTTATGTAAAAATCATCCAGAATGAAGAGATCTTCTGAGAACATTCCCAGAAAATTCAAGCTATGGCCCAGAAACTGCCATGGAATCGCCTGTTTATGTCCGTCACTTGGATTCACCCTCCGACTGAAGCAGGGGGATGGGGAATATTAGCGAATTACATAAGCGTCTCCAAAGAGACAAAGTTGTACATTGCTGGTCTAGATAATACTCCTATTATTGGTTTAATTTTCTTTTGAACGAGGTTAATCTGTAGACTCTATTTCAATTAAGAGTCCAGTAATAATGCAAAATAACAAAATTTGTTTAGACATTTAGTCATATTCTTTTTAATGTGTTAGTAAGCATATCAACAGAATGCCTTTTTTCATCTCTACAAAAAGAAAAGAATATCTCATAAAATCCCGTAGTAAGTGAAGAAAATAATAAATTGACTGTAGAGCCATAATGGTAGTGAAGTCCCCTCTCCTTTTTTTTCTGTACGAAGTGGATGTTACTTTGTCAGTAAGAGAACTTTAAGTGGACACATATCAGATGCTTACAAACACGCGGTCTTCAAGAGCCTGCCCACCTGCCTGCTCTTTTTTGTAAACACTCGAAAAGACAGAAGAGAGTCTGTTTCAATGAAAGAAGTCGAGGGTGAAAAAGAGGCGTATTAAGTCCAAAAAGGGAGGGTGGAAAGGTATCACTTATCTTGAAATTTGTTTGAGTAGATTAAGGTTTACAAACGGAGAGGTTCTCTTTTGTGTAAAAGGGAAAGAAAGTTTATAATGCTGAAAAGAGTTAGCCCTCTATAAGACAAAACGCGGGTAAGTGGAAGCAGGAAGCATGTATATCGTATTCTCTCCACTTACTGAAAACAGATAGTACATGGCTTTTGGTCTTTATTCCTTAGAAACAGCTCGACTGCCGCAGGCTTTAAAAAAATACAAAAAGGAAACTTGCAAAACTTCAGCTTATACTCGTTTAGCTCTCTACACTTTCAGTACTGCTGAAAAATCATCTAAACAGGCAGTTCTTCTATGTTATTTAATTACTTTTAAATGTTATCAAAACCAAATGTAGTTAAAAAGCTCTTCGTGATGGGCAATAAACTTAATTAAAAATGGAATACCGACTAAAGATATTAAGGAAAGCTTAAAACCTCTATCCCACCAATGTTGAATTTGCTAAATTCATGCCTCATTTTATCTGAGAATCTAATTTCTAAGATGCCAACTGAATTATCGATAGTATATAGATCCATACTTTTTAAATTCACTGATCTACTTTGATCCAATAATTTTGTTTAATAAGGAAGACAGATTTTTCCTCAATGATAGCATCTTTGGATTACAATTTATCGGCAATTAATTTTTTTTAAAAAAATAACCAACAATGTTACTATCACCAAAGTACATTCACAGTAGAACTTGGAGGTTGTTCTATTATCCTACAATTTCATTTATCTATCTTCAATAGCTATCACTGACAAAATGGATCGTTTGTACCACAAAATGTTATTCGAGAAAAAAGCTCTTCATGGTAGAAATGGAGAAAACAAACACACAATACGAGTACAAATAGAGAAACCATACAGCTATAGTACGCACAAGGCGTCGTACTTACAGTATTATCAATTTGTAGAACAAAACTTCCATTAAAAGGGGTAAAGTTTACCCCTATATTCCAAAGTCTGTACGATTATTTTGTCCCTGTGAAGTGGTGCAGAATTTACAGCACAAAACGGAAAATGCATACAATTTGTACAAATATATTTGAACCCCTGCCCGGAAATGCATGTCAAGATAGGTGTCATTCTGGAATCGTTAAGGACGCCGACCTTGTTAGCGTGGATTCTCTTCCGGATCGGGTCGCCCTTCCTTTGATATCTTCCTGCCAGGGATCACGTAAGTAACAAATTGTGTACAATGACTTTACTTGTGCTGTTGGGGACTCCTCCGTCTGAATAATCATAAACTAATAGCATTAATACACAGAACACTACCACAGGTACTCCCATTTGGTTTTTGTTTTGTTTTGTTTTTTTTCGTCTACAGATTGAAAGATAGGAATACCTGGTGATGAATTATAAATCCATTTTAGGTTCAGCAGCTCCTTTTAGCTGCTTACTTTTCATCACATTGGAGAAGAAAGTAAAGAACAACTGAGCATCGTTGTCCATCCTTCAGCGTTAGCACTTGTGCATTTCACGCACCGCACTACCTTTGTTGCTTTTCTCTTGCGTTATCATACTAGTTTACTTTTTTATGTTTAATCAATCCAAACAATAATTTTAAGACTAAATGCCTTAAACGGATCCAGCATTGTCACCACAAACTCCTGTAAATACTAAAAGGAGTGATTTGTTTAGCCTTTTATTGCAGTCGTTAGTTAACCTGGAGAAAGCAAAGCACCTCATAGCCTTTTATGATATAACTTGAAGTACGACTGCGTAAAAGACATGAAATGTCCTGCTGCCGTTTTTAACAACAACGCCATTTGAGACCTCAAGATAAAGTGTGCCATTAGTACTCAAAGGTCATAATGTTTAACCATAAAACTTGGAACATGCGACGGAGCCTCTAAATCATTTTGACTTTAATAGCTTATACATTTCATTTACTTTCTTTAATATTTTTAGTAATGCATACATATACAATTGTGTTTGCCTTTAATATGACAAAGTATAATAATGAATGTTACATCAGTATGTTTTTTCTTTCAGGTCCTATCTACTGTAATCTCACAAGCAAACTTATTTCGGTGTTTAAAAAAGGCTTACCAGCTTTGTTAACACACGTATTGCTTAATATTGTTTATTAATATTATTTATTAAGATTGAATCGGCATGAAACCACATGATGATTCAGACTGAGGTTTCAGTTCAGACACATGTGCTGGCTAATCTTGCCAGGTTCAGTGCTCTGCTTTACCTGCCAAGGATTGTATATCTCAGTAGGTATCAGGACAAAATATTAATAGAAAAATTTGATGTTTTACACTTACCATCGTTTATTTTTACATTTAACTATTCTTATGAAACCACATTTTTCTTTCTACTACTTGATGTTATTCCAGATACATCTTTGCATAAATAGTTTCCTTACTAGAGCGCGTAACCGCGTGCAGTCGCATGCGATTGGGGTTAGCTGCACACGGAGAATGAATGACGCAAGCGGTATCGTGCGCCCGGAGTATATGACGCCCATCAGCAGACGTCTGCAGTTGTGTACTACGAGTATCTTACATCCAACTCCACTGAGACGTACGCGGAGGGTCACCTAATCCTTAGGCGTTCTTGCACAGATGGTATCTATGAGAATGAAATTAGTCATATGCTTCCCTTGCTGTTCAGAGGCATGGCAGTCATTCGCTCACTCCGCAGTTTTGAAAAGCAATATTTCAGCAATCCTACATTAACGGGCAAATATTGAAAATTCAACTTCACTGCAAACGTAAAAATATATTATTACTGTGTATCCAGTAAGTTGTGGACTAGATATAAAAACGACTCCAGTATTGGGTGCTAGGCTTAATCAGCAACGACTGACTTTTGTGTTCATACAGCTGAACTCGCTAAAGTGTGCCAGTGGTCATCTCGCCCGTGACCGAATCCCATTAAGCTAATTTTTCCCCTTTATTTCCTTGTTGTTTTTCGGTTTGTATATTAAACGAACACACTTTTTATATAACCTCTGGTAAATATAAGGTTATATAAATTAACAGAAATGTCTCATATAAAGCTTCTCATTTACGGAAGGAAATTATGTGTTCACGGAAATTAATTAATTATTTTGTTGTTTAATGACGCTGTCAATTGCCAGGATCATATCAACGTCACCGATGTGCCGGAATTTCGTCCCAAGGGAGTTCTTTAGGGTTTGATAGATTTTCTACCACGAAATAAATAAGAATTTGAAAGAAAAAAAACTTCTTTGGGGAGGGAGGGTTGATTTATGTAACCCTGTTTAATTACTATAGTCATATCAGGGTTGTTACTGTTATAGGTTTACACCGTTTTTAACTTATTTTAAAACGCAAATTCATTCACAGATCTGCACTTCCAGAACTTTATGAAAAGTAGGAAATAATCCAATTAAAGAAAAATGTTCACCTTCTGTTCGAGAAATCTGGTGGGAAGTCAGCTTGCTGACTACTCAACCACGGTGACAGTCAAAATAAACCTTTTTTATTGTTTTATTTTTACCCTCCCCCTTTTACTGCGATGGTCATTTCGGAGGCCTCGTATACAACTGTCATTGTATTTCTTTGGGTTTCATGCGTTACATCACACACACACATTGACACTCACATTCATACTTCCAGACTCTGGGGAAGGATAGGGAATAATCTTCGGTGAGAAAAATTCCCACCCTCTAACCGGGAGTCGAACCTAGGACCCCTCATGCAGCTAGAAGGTGTTCTATTAAATGAGCTATGGGGCCAACGGGAAAACTTATTCACACTGCAAACAGTGATTTTAAAATCACTGAAAATAAATACTGAAGAACAACTGCAGCATTATATATCATTTAAATATTCCATGCACATGAGTTTTCATGTAAGTTCTTGAAAGAGATGGTGAGAAAAAGGTACAAGCAAGGGCTGGACAAAATAATGGAAATATCATTGTTTCAAACATTTTTGTGAAAGAGGTAATGAGAACTGCATTATTTTGTTTGTGTATTACGAAGTATACACAGTGGCAGTATTTTCTTGCATTCTTATTGTTTTAGTTGCACTGAAAGTGTGAACAACAGGACGATGAAGATTATTTCAGACTTACAAAGTGGTCAACCTGTTGATGCCAAGCTAGCACTACCTATAGTTACTGAGACAGCCAATTTATTAACGATTTCATGAAGTACAGCTTCAAAGGTTGTGTCAAAATACGAGACTTGTCAAAATGTAAAGCATCTTCTGCAAAAAGAAACAGTGGTGGCAAGCAGAAGCTAAATGTAAGAGACGGGACAGCCTAAAGAAGATTTTATCAAGAGAGCGTGAAACTACTGTAGACAAACTGACTGCAGAATTGAACTCATGTATCAGGCAACCTGTTTCTAACAGAACTGTGAAAAGAGCACTCCACAAGTTAGGAATGTATAACAGAACAGCAATTGCTAAGTCACTAATCTCACAGAATAACGAAACAAAGAGAAAGCAATGGTGCCATGAGCATAAAACCTGGACAGCAGATGACTGGAGAAACGAGACATAGTCTGATGAATCATCTTTCACACTTTTCTGTACGACCGGTAGAGTAAGTTATGATTTTGAATGCTTAATGTGTTTTCTTAAGCATGGTGGAGGATCACTCATCGATTGTGCTACAATGTTCTTGGGTCTATGTTTACCCTGTAGTGCAAGCATTGTTTCCTTCAATTTAAGTATAACAAAGCCCCTGTTCACCACTGCGTGTATAGCAGGGTAGTTTGAAGAACATGAAGTTAAACATCTACCATGGCCAGCTCAATCTACAAATCTAAACATCATCGAATCCTTGTGGGAAAAGTTGGAAAAGAGAGTGTGGGTAGGATTTCCTCCTCTTCCGTCCCTCAAACACTTTGAAGCAATTCTCCATGATCAGTAATATAAAGTATCTCTAGAAATAATTAATGCATTATGTGGATCAATTACAAGAAGGATTGAAGCTGTTTTGAATACAAAGGGTAGCTCAATAACATATTAATAGTGTTTGTTCAGTTTAAGAGGCATTTCTATTATTCTGTCTAACTCCTGTACAATGTATGTAAAATTAAATGCAGATTGGCGTTGATTAAATTATTTACAAATAGAAAAAATTGTAGAAGCTGTGAAAAATGAAGTTGCTTTAGGACAAACATTGTGACTATGGCAGGGAATTTACTTCATGAAGGCTCTTCTGCCCACATAAGCCCTTAAATTTACAGTATAAAAGTTGATTGCACAGAAAGATGA
This sequence comes from Tenodera sinensis, assembly GCA_030765045.1. Classification (NCBI taxonomy): domain Eukaryota; kingdom Metazoa; phylum Arthropoda; class Insecta; order Mantodea; family Mantidae; genus Tenodera; species Tenodera sinensis. The sequence continues at coordinate 212,859,003 of CM060962.1, read as the reverse complement.
TTACTCGACTTGAGCCATGTATCATCGAGTTACTCAGGTAGATGATCAGGAAGGCGCCTACTAAGTAAGGCCATTTGACTCAGAAGATAAAGAAAAGTGATATGACATTGCAACTAAGGTGACTATGTAGGCCAGAGTGTGAGTGAGAGAGAATGAAACGTGGTAGTCAGAATGGCAAATAAAGTTTATTGTAGGCGGTCTGTTGTGCTTGCTTTATCAAGCAGGTTTATGTACAAACAGGTTAGAAGATTAATTTTCCGACATGATTTGCTAACACATTTGTGGGAATGCAGAACGAAGAGTCATCACTTAGCTATTATCAAAATTTCAAGACAAGCAAAGTAACACGACCAGCCAGCCCACAGCTTGCTTATCGAGTTCCAATACCTGACGAACGAAACGTTTTGCTCAGTAACTCACCGAGAACTTGTTGACAGACCACAAAGATAAGTAGGTCTGGCATTAGCTTGCCCACTAATCAAATCCCGATCTCATTAAGCAGAAAGGAAAAAGCCAACCTTTCAAATAACCACACACATCTCATTGTCTTGCTCTGCCTTTCTCTCTTCGGGGGAGAAGGAGGAGGAGGAGGAGAAGGGAGAATTTAAACAACCCGTGTTAAGTAGCGACAGCCAGGAGAACTTGTCGGCCTGTCACGGAGCTTTAATGTATGGGCTTCCAATCACCTGACTCCGATGTATATTATACAAAATAAAAAAGGAACAAAACAGTATACATTTCGTAATAAACAAAAGACATTTTTCATCAAGGTCGTAGACATCAAATGTAGCAATCTTGAGAATGTTAGCTATTCTAATACAAAAACTAACCTTGAAACCTCTTGTTAAAGAAATAATTTGACAACAATAATTGCAATGAGAACCCGGCATTTGTCAATAAAGAGCTTGAATATAATAGTTTGCCTTAAGAAATGATATAACTGAACTTTTTTTCTTCTCCTTGATGCAGGATATAAAGTATGAATACACTCCCCTATTAGAGTAAAACTCATAGAACAAGGAGACTGAAGTTTCAAATTTAAACAAACCACCAAAAGAAAATGGATACTGTACATTGAAAAAAAGCATAGCTAGACCAATTCTTCTATTGGCTGCCTCAGTGGGTAGGGATAGAGCGTATGTTTCACATTCTCTAGTTCCCCAGTTCAAATCTCGATTAGTGAGAGTTACACCGGCAAGGTTTTTCTTCTCGAAGTTTTCCCTAATCCTGAGAAGATGAAAGTCGGGTAACTTTAAGTCCTATGTACCCCGGGCTCGTTTGAGTACAATTTCACCCTTTGCTACATTTATCCTCCGACATGAACTAGGGACCTTAAAACTCCAAAAGAAAAATATCGTTTATTGTAAACATGAGTAGACTTAAATGTCTTACAAAAGTCAATGCAGTTCATATTTTCTTCCTGTTAGGTATAAGCTTTGAATAACAAAGGGGGACAGGAGGAATGAATAAGAAACTGTGTAGCTGCAACATAATAAAATTGAATGAGGTACTGAAATAAGGGTCAAAACAGATATTTATAGTTAACATAAACATTAAAGAAACTAGTACTTTGCTAGTACTTTAGAAAGCTAGAAACTTTACTTCAAGCTTGCTGGTCCAAAATACTCCGCAGTAAACAAAGCAACTGAGCTTGGTTGTCTCTAAATATAAAGCATGGGTACATGCGTATTCAATACAAGCTATGGCAACCTCCCCTAGGTAGCCTAAGCAGTTTCGGGCACCCATTTTGAATTCTACTGAATGCAGAATTTCCATATAAACTTCATTTCATATATATTCTAATAAAATGCATCCTTTCATTAAGTTGGTGAGTGTGTATGTGTGTGTGTGTGTGTGTGTGTGTGTGTGTGTGTGTGTGTGTGTGTGTGTGTGTGTGTGTGTGTGTGTGTGTGTGTGTGTGTGCATTGGGGAAAATCGGTCAGATGAAGACAAGCACATTTAAAGCAAACTTTCGGCCTTGAGATGAACTATGATGTGTAAATAACAAATAATCCATTGTGATAAGGTATTTAGATCATGTGTTTATTATGTTGGTGTGACTGTTTATCTTAAATGAAAATGGCATACAAGGTACTTATTATAAAAATTGTTGTACAAAATTATCTGATGAAAGATGGAGAGACATTTTAGAGATAATGTCATAATTAAAAACGAAGAATAAAAAGAAAAGAAAGAAAAAAACTGTATTAGTCATTAGGTTTTACCTTTGTTTATGTAAACAACCTTATTTTCAGTTTTCCAAATGTCATAATCCATTTGCTCCACCGAGAGAGAGAGAGAGAGAGAGAGAGAGAGAGAGAGAGAGAGAGAGAGAGAGAGAGAGCAGAGACGAACCATGAAACGATGATTCAATCATCCAATAAAGAGTTTTCTGCCCACAAGCAGGTATATTCTATACACTGCATTTCCTCCCTCTCATATACTTCTGCATTTTCGCATATGTGCCACTTGCCTTATGGAAATGCACAACTGAAAATACTCCTCTCTAAATTTTACGGTTAGTTTGGCTGTTGCATAAGGTCAGTTCGCCTGAGCATGACACGTTAATGTGTCGAAACGATCGTCGTGTGAAATATTGAGTGCAATTCAATTTATTAAAGTGAAGTGTGAGTCTCTAATTACTTTGTGTTATTGTTGATCAATTTGCTTCACTGTCAATAGATTCAGGTGTGTACATTTAAGTTTAGTATATTTTAACGATGCGACACAAAGATTTTAAAGAAAATTCCTCAACACTAAACTGCCTTTCACACGGAAAATCTTTCGAAAATTTTGATTTCATAAAAAATTACTAACGATTTTAATTAAAATACCATATGTTTAATACATCTTTATGGCAAATAAAATGTGTATTTCGAATTCTCTGGCCATAGCGCATGTAGTCCTGTTTACCCTCGATGACTTTTGCATAACCGGTAAACCCTAGGACATAGACCAAATCTTACTATACAAAAATATACAACTCGTTGAAACACACAAGTAATGTCAAAATGCAGCTTTTTGTAAACCATTTTGGAGATATTCCTTGTGATTTGTGGGAGTTTTGCAATACTTATACGTTTCTCAAATGGAAGGTTGTGATTCACTTTTTTTATTTCTTGGCCGTGCAAAGAACAGAATTTCAACGCCTTCTTATAGCGACCAGCTTTAAAAGATTTGACTCTCGCTCAAAGCCTAATGTATTGCCTTGCACCTACAAGAAAATTAGCAGTAATGTAATTTCTGCATTTGCTTATCTCGACAAATAGAAGAAGATACAGGAATAAGAGTTTGTAGGAATAGTTAGTACAAGAGTAGAGAAAGTCATGTGAGTGTAGCACATCAGATATTTTTCCTTTTTCTGTTTTCTACTACATATAGCAAGTAGAGGAAGTATTGTATTCCATCCAAAAATTGGATGTGAAGATTTCATCGAAATATGTTTTGAGGCCCCCAGAATCCAAAAAAAAGGAAAGCATTTTTAAAAAAAAAGTACGGGCGCACACGTGTGTGTGTTTGTGTCTATTAGTCTATGAACAGTATAACTCAAAAAGGAAAGGCCGGTTAAAAATCAAAGTTAGTATTTAAGTTTAATATCTTTAAAGGACACGACATGAAGATTTTGAAGAAAGGTCCTCCACCCTAAACTACTCTTTTCATGGAAAAGGTTTCGAAAATGTCGATTTTCTCAAAAATGACTAACGATCTTGATTAAAATGGCATATGATTAAGATATTTTTATGACAAACGAAATGTATATTCTGAATTTTCTGGCTATAGCCTATGTAGTGCTGTACACTCAGGATGACTTGAATAACTCGTAAACCGTAAGGGATGGACCAAATCTTACTATACAAAAAATGTAAATCTGGTTGAAACACACAATTCATGTACTGAAACTTTCGTCACATTGAAGATCGTTCATTTTTTATATCTTAGCCGTGCAAAGTGAACGGAATCTCAAAGCTTTAAAAGATTTGACTATCGCTCAAAGTTTACTGTATTCTCATATTCCCCTTGCACCTACAAGGAAATAAGAAATAATTTCTGCAAATGTTTATCTCAACTAAGACGAGGAAGATAGAAGAATAAGAGTTTGTAAGAATGGTTAGTACAAGAGTAGAGCAAGTCATGTGAGTGCAACACATCAAATTTTTCGTTAGGGACAGTGTTCTAATGGTCTTTCGCAAAATAAAACTTGAAAGTTGTGCGCCTGTTCTGCTCTTAGACTTCTCGAGATATAGGTACATGGAACATTTTCAGAAGAATTGGATGAAAACTCCAAACTTGATAGAAATGAATGTAGTTGCCAAAATTCACATTTTAAGGTATAATTCATTCTCGTATGTAGACATACAAATCTATAATTTTGTCAAAATTCACTACCACACTTCCTTGTATTCGTTGTCATCATCTGCTGCTTACCATTTTTTACAATCACCATTACTTTCAGGACAGCTCTTTCCAACTGCTTATTTTTATCATTATTATTTTTTCATCCATATTCTCCAAAATACTGCGTATATTTTCAATATACCTACTAGTCTTCTCCTCTCTAGATTTCAAATTCCTCAGAGCGCTTTCCCTCACTTCCGGACGCTCTTCAATGGCATATTGTACACAAAGCATTTCACTACTCCTTTGTATTAATAAACATTTTGCTAACTGAGCCCTTCGAATTCTGACCCATTGCAAACGATCTGATGTGTTCTACTCATACGACTTTCTGTACTCTTGTTCAAAATATTCTTGCAATCACTTATGCTTGTCTACTTAATCTTAATCGAGATAAACCTTTACAGAAGTCACCTTTTTGCTAATTTTCTTGAAGGCCAGAATGCAGTAGGCTTCAAGCGATATTCAAATATTTTAAGAGCTGGTTGCTATGTGATGAATTTGAGATTCCATTCTCTTTACATGCCCGAGATACAAAAAAGGAATAATGAATTTCCATTTGAGAAAAGCATAACTATTGGAAAATTCAAAAACATAAAAAGAATATCTCTGAAATGATTCACTCCACCAACAAAAATAATGTATTTGACATAAATGATATGTTTTAGAGAGATCTACATTTATTTGTAGCAAGCTTTTATCTATCTTATGGTTTACCAGCTATGCAAAAATCATCCAGAACGACTTTTGGTTTCTGACCTATGCTTTTCATAGACACACACACACGCGCACGTGTGCCCACACACATACACACACCTTTTTCTAAAAATACTTTTTCTTTATTTATTTCTTTTCTTTTTTTTTTTTCCCCCGAAATCTTGTGTGAAATACAACACTTCCAGATACTTAGTATATGTAGTAGAGATAATGGGAGTGGATAGGCGGATTCTGAAATAGGATAAGAAAGCGAATAATGTGCGAGGAATAGTATGTATATAGTATTTGAATTTGAGAACACATGTGAAATTTAACTTTTAAGAGAGAGTTAGTAACGTCACGTTGACATTCAATTGTGACTAAATTTATTGGACTTAACATAAAAAGGCATTAAAACTTGTTTACACGATGTTTGCGCGACAGTTAGCGAAATAATAAACCATTTATATCCACTCATCAAGAAGCTAGATGGCTCCAAATATTCTAAATATTTGACAGAAATTATTATTTTTTCGGTGAAACGGTTGTTTATTGATAATAATCGTTCTGGACATATTTGTTACACTAATGTAGAATCCCTGGTTAACGTATTACGCTGTATACATGAAACTCTCAAATATTGTAAAAATAATTTTAGGAACGCTATGGATCTACAAACACAGTGTTTCACTTTATTAGTTTTACGTTAAGGTTGTTTTTAGTATTAAAAATCAAGAGATAATAAAGCGCAAGAAAAAAAATATAAATCAATTGAAACTGTAAATAAAAGCACCATTTTAAATGATTGGTCTCTCCAAGAACCGTTTAACTAGCTGTAAGAGTTTCATGTATGTGGATTTAGTAGTTTTAGAGAAAATGTTTCATTAAGTTGTAAATTTTAACATTAGTAAGATTGGGCCTGAACGCGAAATGGATAAAAAAAAAACAGTATCTTCGAAAAGGAAACTAACATTGTTGATGGATCGAAGCAAACTAATTTAAACCTTTTTACGCTAATTAGAAGTAATGGCTTTAGCGTCTTAATGTGTTTATTTTTTCAATTTTATCAGAGTTACTATGAATTAAGTTTTAAATTCTTACTGAAACATTAGCTCCGTTTCTATCCCACTCTTTCAAGGAATTTCATCCCTTATCTCCTTCCCACTTCTTTTGTTTGTAGACGTTTAAACCGACATGTAAACCCATCCTCCATTTTTGTACCATTATTCCATCCCCTCCTTTTTATTTTTAATACCCGCTATTGATCAGACGTGCTGTCGCTCTGTCTTCGGAGGATATCATTGTCCTTGGCAATCAAGAGGAGAGGAAGACTCCCATCCCGAATCTCCTTCTACAAGACCGCTCGGCAGTTTATCAATATCAGCTATTATCTCAGGTGTCCATAAAATGTAGGCTTGTCAGTTGCTGGGAGACGTTTTCCAGCCGAGAAAATTTATCAGCCAATTTAAATGAAGGAACAAGTGCCGGTCGTACGTGCCAATTTTTCAAAATGTGGGTTTTAGGGAGGGTTGGGTCCTGAAGAAAGGCGTCATAAGAATCTTCAGTGGGAGGAGGATTTCAAAGCGAAGACGAGGGGTCTTCATTGTTTATGGCCAGAGGAGTGTTAATGGTCGAACCTTCCCCCTTGCCACACGTTTGTGAGCCTGCGCTTCCACGAGCATGGCTGGGATAACAACGTCTTCTGCTTTAATATCTTCTCTTCTCCATAAAATATGAATACATCACAACGTGGGGCGGGGCAATCGTTCAAATGCAGCGATCTCATTGACTCGTCTACGGTAAAAGCTTACAAAGGGGAGAAATACCTTCTTAGTTCTTAAAAGGAGTTCTAAATTTAAATTATGAATATCAGTTTTAAGGATACTTGGTAGTGTCAGAATAGCAATTTCCAAGCAGAGTATGTTAGTGTTTCTTAAAAAGTACACAATCTATCATAATGAAAGGTTTGCGGCTTATAAAACAGCTTCTTCTGATTGAGAAACAATAATCATATATTAAGTAAAGTTAATATTTTTTACTCTATTGATATTCCAATAAACAAAAAAAAAAAAAAAAAAAAAAAAGTCAAGATTTTTCACACATTTTCTTCTTTAGGCGCACTTTTCTCCTAAACACTTTAAGTGACGCATTTAAAATGTTGTAGTCACTTTACAAACATGTTATTCAACATAGCTGGTGAACGATTAAGACATTTTAATCAATAGTAGCAATTTAAAAAGTAAATACCTATGCACTCTTTATTTTCTAATTTCTTTATGTATAAATATTTTTTGAGGAATTTCATGAAAGTGTAACAAAAAGCTTTCGACGGCTTTTTAGAGCAGTACATTCTGCATGTGCACAAACAATCAAAACTCCATATGTTATAGGTTTTTGAAAAAGTGTACCTAAAGTTTAAAAAGAGCAAGTTACGGTGAATCGCAAAAGAATATAATGTTGTGCAGTGTAAAAGGGGCGTGGCAGCCTGTGAACGCCATATTTAAAACTCCACTTAAATGCACTTAATTGCCGCAAACACACAAAAACCTTATATGAGCATGTTCTGCAAACTATGCAGATTCATATTAAGCAAAAGAACAAAAATCCAATTTTTTTATCCAAAATCACTACCAAGGAGCATACAACATATTTCATCCTCTGCAATTGATGCTTTTTTCCATCTTGTCTATTGCTTTATTTTGCAGTTTTGTCATTCTCTCCGAGCTCTTCATTTTTTATTTTATCCATTATTACATACCCTTTAATTTCAACTCTAAGGCATTTGTGTCAAGCCTTTCTTTTTATCTTATAGTGCATGTTTAACAACCATCCACTATGGTTAGAATCGGCACCTTCTCATATACTTTTAAGCTACTTTCTTTTCTTGTTATTCTTTTTATTGCTCTTACTAATATTCCACAATTATTTTTAATTTACTTATTTTATTACTTGAATGTTGATTGTTTAGATACGTTATATTACATCCTATTTAATTAATTTCTTTACTTTTTCTAATACTTTATTATTTACTCATCACTATTTTGGATCATAGAGGGTACCTTCCTTAGAAGGCCACTAGGTTTGCAAATATTAAAGGCTGGTTTACAATCCCGATAACGGTAACGATAACCAGAACTAGACACTTGAAATCATGTATTCAAATGGGGGTGTTCACAACCGACGGGAAGCTTTTCCCGGCCCCGGAAACGGAAAAGAATAATTGGCTAAGTTTTAACTTTCTGTTCCCGTTACCGGGCACGGCATGTTACATTCATATTGAATGTATTAGACCTTTTGCTGTAGAAAGTAATCAAGACGCCAGTGCTATGAAACAGTCGCTAGAGCTCTTTCTACTCGTCAACTAAAAAAAATATGATTGGTGAGGTTAGAAGCAAATGAATTCCAACACGCAATATCCCCTGCATTTTTAGCGCTTTGTCGTTATCGTTTCCGGGTTGTTGTGAACTAAAATTGAGTACTGCCTTGCTTGTTGCTTTCCAGAATCGTTTGGTTACCGTCGTGGGGTGTCGGCTGTTCCTGCCATAGATGTTATCACTATACAGAAATTAATTACATGGAAATATGTATGCATATCTTTCTAATCTCAACAAACCATATAAAATCAAAACACATTTATATTAAAGTATTTTCTTCATTAGTAATATAAAATGGATAACTTAGCAGCCAACTAAGGAGCTTTCCTCTAAAACTGACTATTCTTAAAATGTTGGTTTCCATTATTAATACCTTTAACAAAACATGTTTGTGCCGTATGGGAAATTAGATAGGAACACTTAATTTGTATCTATTTAAGGTGTTAATATAATGCACATCAGATCATAAGACAAATACTCCAAATGTTCTTGGACTTCCAGCCAGGTACATAGCTAACAAAAAAAATCTACTATCTATCCAATTTGTTTATAAATATACCACTTTAAAAGTCTAAAGACGAGTCTGAAGAGTTTTCTATGGCAAATGTTTTTCACAAAAAGACCTTAAATATACAAGAACTCCTCTTGCCCCACCTTCCCTTCAGCATCGATTTAGAAGCGAACCAACAAAACAATAGATAACATGAAGAAGAGGCAAAAGAACTGCGCAATGTCAGCTACAGATAATATAATATTCAACAAATTACAAGACATGAATATGAGACACTGGATGGATATATTAACAAAAGTTATGCATGACACTGTAATTATTAACAGAAATATACAAAAAATTAAATAAATAAGTTATAGAGAAATTATCGCAATAAATAATTTCCGTACCTACATTAAATAAATCTCGAAGTAATACGCCCGAGTTAAAGGATTTGTCCGAAGAAAAAACTCATTAGCAAGTCTCATGTTAACGAAAGTCATTAATAAAGGCTGCGTAGAGAACGCATTAGCTCAAGGCGTTCCGGGAAGTCAGTTATGTCGAAAGTTAGGCTGCTAGGCACATAGTCCACTACTGGGACAAACTACTTAGGACTGAGCAAATTCATGCAATGGAAATTGTGTTTCATATACGAATGCGTAGGGACTTAGAATGGAACCTTTTAAGTAGGACCGTTTGTGGAGGTAGTGCTAGGTAGACGGGGCTTAAGTTAGGAAAAGAGCGTGCAATCCAAATCAAATCACTACTCTAATATGTCTCGTGTCATTATGTATTGCCATTTTTATGTTGTGTACGATGGTAGATAAGTTTTCTATAGAAGTAACCTCCCAGGGTTGCCTGCTTGAGTTAGAAAGACGTAGTGGCTGATGTGAGATTGCTTTCCGATTAAAATTTATGCGACTTACACAAACTGACACTTCGCATTGTTATTATTATTATTATTATTATTATTATTATTATTATTATTATTATTATTATTATTATTATTATTATTATTATTATTATTATTATTATTATTATTATTATTATTATTATTATTATTATTATTATTATTATTATTATTATTATTATTATTATTATTATTATTATTATTATTATTATTATTATTATTATTATTATTATTATTATTATTATTATTATTATTATTATTATTATTATTATTATTATTATTATTATTATTATTATTATTATTATTATTATTATTATTATTATTATTATTATTATTATTATTATTATTATTATTATTATTATTATTATTATTATTATTATTATTATTATTATTATTATTATTATTATTATTATTATTATTATTATTATTATTATTATTATTATTATTATTATTATTATTATTATTATTATTATTATTATTATTATTATTATTATTATTATTATTATTATTATTATTATTATTATTATTATTATTATTATTATTATTATTATTATTATTATTATTATTATTATTATTATTATTATTATTATTATTATTATTATTATTATTATTATTATTATTATTATTATTATTATTATTATTATTATTATTATTATTATTATTATTATTATTATTATTATTATTATTATTATTATTATTATTATTATTATTATTATTATTATTATTATTATTATTATTATTATTATTATTATTATTATTATTATTATTATTATTATTATTATTATTATTATTATTATTATTATTATAGAACAATTTAATTCCCTAATTATCAATCAGCAATCCTCTTCAAATAGAATATTTTAAAGAACATTAAAATTTATCAGCTAACTAAATTGGTGTTATCCTTTTACACTACACTAACGCATACCCTGAGACGGGTGCGGGCTAGGAGATGTGAGCGGCGTAGAACTCAATAACAAAGGAAATAATGTTAAACGTTATCAAAAATTCGTGCACCATAGAGGTAATTGGATCATACAGTAAAACAACTTAGTTCTAAAGTTATGAGTAACTGGATTTCACAGTTAACATTTTACGTAGTAGATGTAACTGTTAAGTTGACTTTCACTGGTTGTATTCGTGAAGCAATGAAGATATTTGAATATCCAAGTACAAGTGTGTTTGTACTTTTCCAAAGAGTGTTACATGGAGTCTGCTCTACATTGCAGATTTGTTTTAAGCGAATACAAATCAACACATAATCAGAAGTAGGTCTGTACCTAACAGTGCTTAAAACGAGAAGAGAATATAACTACGTGGAACTGGGAATATGCAAACTAAATGCTAGTCTTAGCATTATGAATACACTCTGTACAAGACAAACGTTCGAATGTGCTCACCTCAGCTTTCATTACTTGAGTAAAACCTCAAAAGTCAATTGGTATTCTTACCACATAGAGTATTTAAGGAAATAAAGAAAGTATGAGGTACGAGCAGGTGTGGAGGGGGTGGGGGGGGGTGGGTTGCACCTCGTGTGTGTTTTAAAGATGTCCACGTTTTGTGTATTACGTTTTGTCTGTTTGTTACGGTTTACCCGTCATACAAAACTATATTAAGTTCCTTCGGAATGAAGAGGACTTAACAGGCAATTCGCAGAAAATTCAATATACACAATTCACTTCATTTTAAGCATATTAAGTGGGTATATGGAGTTTCAATAAAATTCGTTTCAGCCATTTTTGAGAAAATTAAATGTCAACAAGATGTTTCCATGTAAAGAGCAGTCTGCGACGGGGGATTTTCTTAGAGACCATTGTGTCTTAGCTGCAACTTTGTAGGATGTTCAGCTTAAGTATAAACTTTGGTGTTAATCAACTTTTTGTTTTCGAGGCACACACACGCGCGCGCAAGTTCACAATTTATTTTTGGGGGGTTAAGAGTTTCAAAAGATATTTACACCGACATTTAAACATCAAATTATTACGTGAAAGACAATACTTCCTCTACTTATAGTATGTACGTAGTAGAGAAAGTAGAAATTAAGAGCTAGTTTCGTTCATACAGAGATTTTACACGGCGAACAACACTCGAGACTAAACGATAGAATTTCCGCGAAACGTGCCAGCATGTTCAAACTACTCGTTGACATATTATAAAATAAAGATTATTTCAATTATACGTTTAAGACTTTCAAGACACCCACCGGGATTGTTTCTGCAGCATTAGTGTTGCACAATCAAGTATCGAAAACTTGGAAAACAGTCGGCCACGAAGCTCGTCCTTCAGCTTGGGAAAAGGCCAAAAATCACTAGCAAGGTCAGGAGCGTGTACAACACAAAGAACCAGTTCAATGCTGTTTCTCTTGAAAAATTCCTCAAACAAAGACACTTGGTAGTAGGAGCAACGTCCTGGCGAATGTAAATGTGCGAGAAACAAGCATTTTCATATGGGACAACACAAAAGTAACTCTACGTCCAAAGTTCCCATAATTTTGGAGGTGCAATCACTGTCAATGCTACACAGCATTTAAACTTAGCTCTAAATCCTCTGGTTTCTTAAGATAATGCATTCAGTTTGATCTAAAAATCTTGGCCTTGTGGTATAAATTCAAATGACCTTAATAGACTCCAAACTTTAATTTTACTTTATAATGTACATATATGTGAGGTCTTAAGTTGGAAAATCGTTAAACTCTCTGGAGTCCTTACTTTCAAATTTATCAACATAGAATAGAGAAGTTCGAGAGTAAATTTCTTATATACCTATTTGTATTTTAAGAATACTACTATTCCAGCTTTCTACCTAGACACTCACTACAAGGATTTATTGAACAAATTCAAATTAATTGAATTGAACACAAGAAGAATCCTGCACAATAAACTTTATTATATCAGTTAATAACCATCTAGTGGATAATCCAATATTTGTTCAACATCTGAATTTTAACATATATAAAATTGCTTTACGGGTATGATCACTATATTCATTCCAAATTTCAAGGTCAGTAGCTTTAAAGAAAGCAGTGTAATTTAAATTGGAGAACTGAGGATTTATCCGATGAGGATAAACCATACGGACCCTGAATACTGTATTATAAAATGTATACATTTGAAAGAATAAATATAATTGGCGTAACGTTTTACAGTTAAATAATACGTAGTTTTCAACAACAGAAATATAACAATTAAATACTTGATAATAATTACATACACACGGCTAGTGTGAAAGAATAATTAATTTTCATTGATTAACCTTATATTTAGTTGGTTCAACTATACCCCGGGTTCGATCCCAGGCAACCGGATATGGGATTCGCGGTGGACGAAACGGCGCTGGGGCGGGTTTCCTCCGGGCTCTCCGGTTTCCCCCGCCATCTCATTCCACCGGTGCTCCATCTTCATTCCATGTATCATTAGTGTCACCGCCTATGGTGCCATAGTAGTAAAAGCGGGCGTTAAACACTACAAAAAAAAAGCCCGGGACTTAAGTATTTACAGCATATTAGGTTGCCATTAGGGTATGTTATCTCATATAAATTTGAGATCTGCTTCTGGTTCATCGAAAAAAAAAACGTGTCAGTAAGAAAACTTGGTGTCGTCGCAGCATGTTGCCATGGTCGCTCAGAGGTTAGAGCAACCAGACAGAGACCGGAAGATCCGTGGTTCAAACTCTGGCTATGGTAGGTATTGCATTCTTCACTCTGATTCCATCTTCCCATTATTACATAATTTAGAATTTCGAAAATGCTTAACTTTTAATAATGAAAATTAGAGTGATATTTATTTTTATTTTAGACATAGACGAATATTCAGTATCTGCAACGAATCTCGCAGTATTTGTAACAAAATTTTTTTAAACTCTTGGAATTTGCAACCCATTATCTGTGTAGCCAGGAACGGTAAATCTTGCCCCAAAAAGACGACCTCTGTCAATCATTTGTCTGTTGGAATATTGAATCTCATGGAGAGGAATGGTATACAAGGTTCATAAATTTTGGTTTTCTAAGTTTATTTCTGCTTGTTTGACGGGTCATTCAAACCAAAGAGTAGGATCTAAGATCGCTGCGGTATTGTTCTTCCTATTTGTTGCTAGAATGTCCTCTCTCCTGTTTGAGTCGTCCGCTAAACGTAGTGGACTTCCTCGTGTACCTCTCAGCAGCATTTCAGCTATAGATATCACAGGTCAACAGCAAAATTGCGTTGAGTGGTGTATACAATTTTTAATTAATTGAGTACCCCTAATGACGAAAATGCCACTGAAAGTTGCCAGTTGCTTCTTATCTTTATAACGTAGCATATTACTGATAACAGGAAATTGTGACATGAACCTCTGGTGCAATCTGAGAATATTTTAATTTCTCCTCTATATATAAAACTTGGTCTCATCGAAAACCTTGCTAAAAAGTTGGACCAAAATGTCCTGGCGAACAAATACCTATTTACAAAATTTCCCAGAATTAGTGAGGTCAAGTTAAAGGAAGGAGCTTTTGTTGACCCACAGATATGTCAGCTTCGCCAAGATGAGATATTTGAACATCTTTTTAATTATTTTGAGAAAGATGCATGGGTTTCTTTCAGAGAAGCCGTAAACAATTTTTGGAAAACAAATGAGCTGGAAAGTATGAGGACCTTGTTACAAATTTGCTTCGTCTTATCACAAAATGGGATGCAACATGTTTCTTACATTTCGCTTTTTACATTCCCATATGAAATGTTTTCCTGAGAGTTGTGGGGAAACAACTGATGAACACGGAAAACGTTTCCACTAATAAATATAATTAATGAAAAAACTCTACCAGGGAAAGTGGAGTACAAGAATATTTGTAGTCATGAGGGATGCTCCTCAACTCGACTACAAGAGGGAAGCAAGGAGAAAGCATATTTAATAAAGGTAACCAATCATGAATGTGTCTTACAAGACATCACACAGATTTTCATAGAAAAAGTTACTGTCGTATTTTTCCTTTATGTTATTCTCAAAGCAGAACCAATCTAGCATTCTTATTGTCATATAGTTCAGTATAGTGTAATCATTAAGAAAAGTGAGGTGTCATTGATATCGTAAACAAAAACAGCAAAATTTGTTGTCCAGTGTATCCTAACTATTGGGACGATGGTTACGGAGCAGTCCAGTATTCCGGCGGAATCCCAACATATGGCCAGCACATATAACAACATATTGATTGAATTCCATCACTCTTATTTTTATCCCTGTTTGTGCAAATTTAAAAGGCAACGTTGTGAAGTTCTTGTTTAAGTATTCATAATTAAGTTTGCGGGCATGTATGTGTGTGTGTATGTGTGTGTGTGTGAGTGTGTGTGTGTGTGCGTGTGTGTGTGTGTAATGTTTCTCCTGTTTCTGTAATTGGGATGAGTAAGAAACACGTTTCCATGTTTTACTTTCTCTATTATTTACAAACAGCAAACAGAAGAAGTACTGCATTCCACCGAAAAATTCAATATACCGATATTTCACCGGGAATGCGTATTTTGGGACTTTCTGTATCTACAAAAAAAAAAAAAAAAAAAAAAAAAAAAAAAAAAAAAAAAAAAAAACCACACACACACATTTTAGGAAAAGGTCAATGTGTATGTCTGGAAGCACCAAAAGCTATATTAGGTTAAATATTGTGGCCAAATGATAATGTGACAGATACCTCTTCTGACACCAGAGCGACAAATGACACTTTCACTTACTTTTTCTATCACTTTATTTCTCGTCTCTAAAACTCAATCACAAAAACAGACCTCTTTTTTTATCCTTAACAGAAGCTACAATTCGTCGTGGCCTTGCAACTCACAGCTGTTCTGTCCGATCGTAGCTTTGAAACACACTTCACTAATATTCTCTCTCTGTCTCACAAACTGCTTCCGAGGATACACTCAGTCTCAAACAAGCTTAACAAAACCGTTAATAAGTGCCTCACTCAACACTTAAATACTCCTTCTCTCAAAACCCCTTTTGTTTATATAGCCGAGAATGACGTAGCACTGATTTTTTCTAGAAATCTACCTTTTCGTGAACAAGCCTGGCAAGGAAACAATTGCTCTAACAGTCTGGAATTATTTTGTTTTGCCTCGCCATTGTCGCGTATTTGCAAGCAGTAGTGTGAAGTAGCTTAGCCTTGAGCGTCTCTTTGACGGCGGCTTAGGTTCAGCGTCCTTGTCAAATTGAAACTAGATTTTGAAGAAGTATACCCGAGGAAATCATATGTGAACTTGGTGAAACAAACACTGAGTATGTGGATTGAGAATTCTTTTCAGTTATGTTTAGTGTAGATAATATTTATATTACAAAAGGCTGTTCCATAGGAATTCTTATGAAACACATAAGCAAAACGAATCTGAAAAATGTTAATTATAAATTCATGTTAAAAATCAAGAAATTCAGAAAAGTTTTTGAACATCATATCGCAAAATCATTATTCTATCACCAAATATACAAATAAATAAATAAATAAATAAATAAATAAATAAATAAATAAATAAATAAATAAATAAATAAATAAATAAATAAATAAATAAATAAATAAATAAATAAATAAATAAATAAATAAATAAATAAATAAATAAATAAATAAATAAATAAATAAATAAATAAATAAATAAATAAATAAATAAATAAATAAATAAATAAATAAATAAATAAATAAATAAATAAATAAATAAATAAATAAATAAATAAATAAATAAATAAATAAATAAATAAATAAATAAATAAATAAATAAATAAATAAATAAATAAATAAATAAATAAATAAATAAATAAATAAATAAATAAATAAATAAATAAATAAATAAATAAATAAATAAATAAATAAATAAATAAATAAATAAATAAATAAATAAATAAATAAATAAATAAATAAATAAATAAATAAATAAATAAATAAATAAATAAATAAATAAATAAATAAATAAATAAATAAATAAATAAATAAATAAATAAATAAATAAATAAATAAATAAATAAATAAATAAATAAATAAATAAATAAATAAATAAATACATAAATACATAAATACATAAATACATAAATACATAAATAAATAAATAAATAAATAAATAAGTAAATAAGTAAATAAATAAGTAAATAAATAAATAAATAAATAAATAAATAAATAAATAAATAAATAAATAAATAAATAAATAAGTAAATAAATAAATAAATAAATAAGTAAATAGATAAATAGATGGATACACAGATACAGAGATACACAGATACATAGATAAATATCGTGTACGTTGTCAACATGATGAGGAACTTCTTAATAACATGATAGGATATTTTATATTTTGTATTATTATGATTGTCATTCAGTCGGTTGTGTCATTTATAAACTTCTCTCGCCGCACACTCCAATTTGATTTTCCTCTTGTTTTCTCGTATTACATATCTTTTCCTTCTCCTGCCGGAAATAAATATTTTGTTGTTTAACGGCGCTGTCAATTAGCAGGATCATATTAGCGTCGCACACGTAAAAACCATCGGTCTGGACCGGATTTGAACCCGTGACCTTGAGAGCAGTAGGACAGCGTCTAACTAACTGAGCCACCCAGAACGACTCTCCGGAGCTTACCATCCTTGGTGATTTTACTTCTCTCATTCTCATCACAAATGTGCATATTATGTTGGTTGCCTTGTTGATATTTCTGCAATGTTATTCTGTACTTCCTTCCACTGTTTTTTTATTTTTTGTCTTATTTACCTTCTCCGATATCCATTTCCATTGCCGAAATTTGAATTCTGAAAGCATTTTTCACTTGCATAAGTTCTGATTCACATATAGCTGCGTTCCTTATAATTAATTTAGAAATATTAGCTTACTTTATTCTACATAGTTCATAACAGGGTATTTAATGTTGATATGGCACATTTTGCTTTATTTTATACTATCTTTAATTACTGTATAATTTCTTTCATCTTTAGTTATAGTCCCCACCAAGCAAATTGGCCCCGTTATAATATATGAGCCTCACATTGTGGAGGTCCTGAGTTCGATTCCGTCGACCATTCACTCTGACTTTGGGTTTCAGCTGGTTTCTCGTGATAGGCAGGAGGGTGCTGGGATGGTTTCTCATCTACCACGATTTCCCTTCCAACATGTACCTTTAATTTTGTTTCCTTCTCAAGCTTCAGGTTTGGTGATGTGTAACGGTGCTGAACATAGGCGCGGATACAATTAAAATTGTATTGTTTCATGCTTCTTTAATGTTTTTAATTAATATTGAGTTATGTAAGTCATGTGGGTATGTGCTCTAAGGAAAGGATATTTCCTGAGTACGCTAGAGGGCTATTTGGTTGGATAGGTCATTCACCTGGACAGCTTCAGTAGTGGGACGGGTCTTCGAGCCAGGAACTGTTAGGTTTTTCGTGTCTTTGTGGTCCGTCTGCATACAGCCTTACACGCATTTACAATATACACAAACCCCCATACCCGAGGCGAGACTCGAGCCCGTAGTCCCCAGCACCACGAAACATCAAGACTAGACGTGTTACCGAGCGCAGCCATGGCGACCGGCACCTTACTTCATCCCTTCCTCGTGGGGGATGGGAGCCGAAGTAGTTCTTATGCAGGTTGTAGTGCGTGAGGTGTCCCTATACCCAGACCCTAACTACAGTCCCTGAACATCTATATTAGTCTGTATATTTACTTTCAATTATGAACTTTTTGTCCCTGTGTAACCACATAATTGCTAGACTTTTTAATCATTGAGTCAGTTTCCTCCCCATATATTCTAAAACTTCATATTGTTCAACTAGCAATCTTGTTGAAGTTCCGAAAAGAATTCAAGCTTCTGAAGTTGCTATAGGTTTAACTGCTTTGTGGTTTTAAAAAAAGTCGCTGGACAAATGTTTTCAAATGCATCGCACGAAGAGTAAAGAAACAACCATTCACAGCATATTTCTGCTCTTGCCGACTATCAGGAACAGGCCTAGAAAGAGGTCCGTGTGTATGTGTGTGCGTGTGAGTGGGGGGGGGGGGGTGTCCGGAAACAGTATAATTCAAAAGCCAAGAAGCCAAAAGTTGGTTAAAAACCAAAGTTGCTATTTAGGTTTAATATCTTTCAAGAATGCAACACGAAGATTTTGAAGAAAACTTCTCCACCAGAAACTACCTTTACATGGAAAATGTTTAGAAAATTTTCATTTTCTTGAAAATGGCTCTAACGATTTCATTAAATTTCCATATGTTTAAGATATTTTTATGTCATATGAAATCCATATTTTGAATTATCTGGCTATGGCTCATGTAGTTCTGTTTACTCTTGATGTATTTTGCACAGCTGCTAAACGGTAAGAGAAGGACCAAATCTTATTATAAAAAACGTAGATCTGATTAAAACACACAAATTATGTGCAAATGCAATTTTTTGTTGTGGAGTGAACCGTTTGAAAGATATTCTTTGTTATTTGGACCAGTTTTGCAATACTTCCACTTTTCTCGAATGTAGGATCTTTATTCACTTTTTATCTCTTGGCCGTGCAAAAAGAACGGAATTTCAAAGCCTTCACACAGCGACCAGCTTTAAAAGATTTGACTATCCCTCAAGGCCTACTGTATTGCCTTGTTCCTACAAGAAAATTAACGATAAGGTAATTTCTGCAAAAGTTTATCTCGACTAACATGTAGACGATATGGGAATACGAGTTTGTAAGAATACTACAAGTGTAGAGAAGGTCATATGAGTGCATCACATCAGATTTGTTATACTTTGGTTCCGTGACGCAGTTGAACCACTTGCTGTAGATTCAGATCTGTCAAGTTAAACGATGTGGGGGAAACATACGGGCGGTGCAAAGCCTCTACAAATTGAATAGTGCCAAGTTATGACGCAGCGTCATTGGTTTTATATCAGAAGATTATGGAACAATTGAAACTGCATCGGTACGATCATAATCATCGTGCTTTCTTTGGTGACCCTTTACGAAGGCCACTAGTTTGCTTTACAGCTAAGTTTATAATATACGAAAATCTTGAACGCACCATTGTTTCCATCCCCGATACTTGACAAGGGATAGGGATCATCACTTGGGATTCTTGCTGTTACAAATGCAGCTTCTTGGAACAGATAAGCATCATTTAATATTACCACTGTGCCGCCATTTGCGTCTCACGGTCGTGGAACTTAGACTATAAAACGAAATAACTTAAAGCGATTCGTGAAAGCGACCGTTAGTCAATGCAAATCCAAGTGACCGCATATATCTAAACTGCCGAGGTGACTTGCCTTTTCAGAAAGCATAATAGTATGGAAATGGTTTCAGTGGTTTGGAAAACATTAAAACCCGCGTCTCTTGATTTTTGTCACCGCCTCGGCGTGCTCTTAGATCTGTCCATACCTGTCAAAGCAATGTGCCAGAGGAGACCACGAAATTGCATGCACGTGTTGCAACATGATATAAGAGAGAACGTCACAACACTCACACCAACATCGATGGGCAATGAATACCTTCAAGCGAAGAAAGGGACGGGAGGTGCATGCCATATTTGATTACAGTAGTCTTTGACATGTCCAGGTCTTGAAATGGGATTTTCCTATCTCGATCTCTCCATCAATAACTCTATATAATGTCTTTGCACACAATTGTCTATGCTTGATAACCAGTTTAGCATTACACTGAGCGCACACGCTTGCGATTTTGTTTGTTCTGTCCGCTGGAACAAGTCTAAGATGAGGATAAAGGTGGTGGGTGATACTTCAAAGCTTTCTACCACTCTAGATGCTCATCAGGCAGTTTTCACTTTCTCTACTATTTACCTATAGTAAGTTCAGAAAGTAGTGCATTCCATCCAAAAAGCCAATACAAAATTTTCCCGAAAATAGACATTTTGAGAACCTCTGAATAAAAAAAGACACATTTTTAGCAAAAGGTTCGTCTGTATGTATAGTGGGTGGAAGGTGCTGCTTTGGCCGTACGTTAACCACGGATTCTACATGAGTTAACAAATCTGTCTAATACAATAATTACTGTCAATAAAGAGCCGTTTCGCCGAAAAAAAAAAATGTATCAAATATTCGGAGCCCTCCAGCTTCTTAATGAATAGATATAAGTATTTTATTATTTCAGCAATTGTCTCGCAAACATTGTGTGAACAATGGTGTCTTTTTATTCCAATTCGAATAAATTTAGTCACAATTTAATGTTAACGTGGCGTTGCCAATTCTCAGTTAGAAATTAAACTTTGAATGACATTTCAACATTAAATTGTGACTAAATTCATTTGAATTAAGATAGAAATGCATTATGAACGTCTTTTGTCGATTAATAATAAGCACATAGACGAATAATGCATTGCAAGGATGGTTTGTAGAAGAACGAGTACAGAAAGTCATGTGAATGCAACACATCAGATTTTTAGTAGATATCTTGATAGTTTAGTTCCAACTTTTAGATACACAGTGTGTTGCACGAGAAGATGCAAATTGGTATGAAGTATGAACGTTCTACACAATGTAAGTAGAACTGTTATTATGGCAATGTCAAACACTAATAACGAACACTTCGATTATAAAAATGTAATTTACACATATGCAAGTATTTTGTCAAAATCTGCTGGTTTAAGCTCGGCAATAAAATGTAGTGTCCAGTTTTCCGCGTAGCTTCTGTCTCTTTTGATTTCCTTTTACGACTCTGAGGATTGCATTGTCTGGCCTCCAAATTCAATGATGACGGGGTGTTAAGTGAGAAAGTACATACTGAGGATTATAGGTAGGAGGGATTTAATTGTAAATCAGTTTCGACCGGATAGTATGTCATTGTGACTTTATTCAGTTCGTATCTCTGAATTATCTAAGGTCTCGCTGTCACCTGTAATGTAATGCAGTTCTTACTGTCACCTCACTTAGTTTTAATTGTCAATGTGGTGTAGCCACGTAATGAAAACTGGTCGAGGTATTGTCTTCTGCAGTTCACTCACTGGAGAATTGAACACAAGACTTCTCCAATCTCTCTTGCAGTAATAGCACTCTCTGCACATCACAACACTCATGTAAAATTCGCTCGGAGAACATCCCTCTTTGTCGCACCAGAAACGCACTTGCTAGCCCACTTCCTCACTAACTAGCTCACTCGTGAGAATACTTGTTTATATAGCAACCAGAATTTTCCATAGAGTTCCAGGGTGTTTGAGAACCGCAGATAAGGGTAACTTCCAGAAGCGCTTCTAATATTTACGCTGGGTGAGAGCGACGCTTCTCTGTTTATCTCTCCAATTGCCAGGCGCCAACCTCCCGAAACTCGGGCTATAGCCAGTGTGTCACAAATATGCAGTAAGGTAATCAAGATGAACAACCAGCAGCTTCTCCCGGGGCTGAGACTGAATGCAGTATACCACGACGTTGATACAAGACCGTTGCGGCTTCGGGCACACACCTTTAGTCCTCGTGGGATGATAGTCATACAGTCACCTTCCTGGAATCTGGCACTGGTGGCTAGATGGTCATAGCATTCCATCATCCGGTCACATACCAGGTGGTGGTGATGGTGGTGGTGGAGGTGATGATGGTGGTGGTGGAGGTGATGGTGGTGGTGATGGTGGTGGTGGTGGGGGTGGTAGTGATGGTGGTGGTAGTGGAGGCGATGGTGGTTGTAGTTGTGGTGGTGGTGATGGTGGTAGTGGTGTCGGTGTCGGTGGTGGTGGTGGTGGTGATGGGGGTGGTAGTGATGGTGGTGGTGGAGGTGATGGTGGTTGTAGTTGTGGTGGTAATGGTGGTGGTAGTGGTGTCGGTGTCGGTGGTGGTGGTGGGGGTGGTGATGGTGATGGTGGCAGTGGTGGGGGTGGCGGCGGTGGTAGTGGTGTCGGTGGTGGTGGTGGTGTTGGTGATGGTGGTGGTTATGTCCCAGATTGACCGTTGGCGACCCATATTTTTACGTTGGAATTGGTACTGACTGCGTGACGAGGGCCCTGCCGGGCAGGTGTCGCGCTGCTGTCACCATCTCTCCAAGTTCCTTCGAAGATGCAGCCAATAGAATTGGTGATGTAGCTTCTTCAAGGTCTTATTCACCCCAAGTAGCCTCCTGTAGTACCAGAATGGGTTTCCTCGAGGATTTCCTTCACCTTACTCCGCGGGAGCACCATCAGTTTCACCCTGGTTTCCGACTGAGGACTCCCAAATTCCCTTCGTTACACCGTTCCAGAGGGTTCCACTGCTTCCAATATCACATACAGCTTGGGTCTCTGGAAGCAGCATGCACCCAGATCGAAGTACCTTCGAATTTCGGTGCCTACTGTATCTTTTGAAGAGGTAGTCTCGTAGTAGTGCGATTCTCTACAAATTCAGCACGGAACTTGGCTTCCAGATCGCGGCACAATTCCTCCATTGTGGCATCCATCTTAGTTTGCTTTCCTTCACCTGTTGGACTAGATGCTCCTCGTTAATTTTATCTTTCCTTTCAGATTTAATTTCTTCCAATTGTTTAGCGATATCATCTAGACTCTGGCTTTACTGAGTCAATGTCAAAATTAAGTTCGCATTTAATTTTCTCCCTTTCTGTTCCCAGGTTCTCCATTCCAGATTTCAGTTTTGTCTCCATGTTCTCCTTTGCAGATTTATTCTTCGTCTTCATTTTCTCCTAATTGGAAATGACACTCTTCATTTCGCTCTCTTTTCTTCATGCCAGATTTCATTTCTTTCTCCATTTTCTTCACTTCGGATCTTATAGTCTTGATTTCAATGAATAGTTCTTTACTCATTTCCTCAATCGCAGCGCTTAATTCCACTCCAGACACTGGAATGACTTAATCCAACTTTTAGCTGGGCTTCATTAATGTGATATCGATTTTCTCAATGTCATTTCACTTAGTTTTCACTTCACTTTCTTCCTAATGTAGTAGCGTAATGAAATACGCATATAACGTAACCTCTTTTGCACGGTTCACCCGAAGCGCTGTTGAACACAAAACTTCTCCAATCTCTCGTGAGATAGCACCACTCACTGCACATCACAGTAATCCTCACAAACGTTTTTGAAGAACAGCACTCTTTATCACATCAGAAATGCACTCCTAACTCGCTCATTCACCTACATACTTCCTCACTATCTGCCTCCCTCACGAGAATGCTCATTTACACAATACCCGGAATCATCTACAGAATACCAGAATTTTCGAGAATGTTTATGCTCGGCGAGAGCGTTACTTTCTACTTTTATCGGTCCTAATGCCCGCCACCGATCTCCCAAAGCTTGGGGTATAGCCGTTGTCACAATGTTTTCAATATACTCGTAAGAGGAACCTGAAAGACAGAAGCTATACTTCTTAAAGACAGGCATATGCGACCAGATGCAATTCGCTTATGAGCTAAACAGCTGGTTACTTGCCATAATAATATGATTTAATTAGTTTCGGTTTGCTGTCTTCACTCGCAAATCACTGAACGGCCTAATCGCAAATCACTGAACGTCCTAATTATTATTGTGATGCACATTCTCTGTCTTTATACAACTACTGGCTTTTCATAGACTTCTGAGATTATGGAAAGTTCCAGCGCAGCCAACCTCGAAGCGATTTCAGAGCCTCGAAGTTATCGGCACATTTCTTTGAACGACAAAACGACAGCCCTGTAGCGGACATTGGCTATAATGAGTCTCAACATTGTTACATTGTAATTTATATACATAAAACATCACCGACAATCAAGAAGCAGCAAGCTAATCTAAGTTTTAAGCCAAACCCTACATCGATGAGCCGCTGTTCAGTATACGGGAAATAGTTTTAGGAAGCAAAATTTTATTGTAAGAGAATCAAACAAAACTTGCAACATGGAATGCCTCTGCTAAATTTTATATCTATTTTATATTTTGTTTCTGTAACTCATAATACAGGGGACTTCGAATAAGATATTCGTATTTTGAAATGAAATAACTAAGACCGTATTCAAGTTATGCGCATTATTTATACCGAAGAAAACGCAGAAAAGCTTACGTAGTTTTACAAAACCTACAACGTATTGATATGAATTCCCATTGCTGTACAGCAAATATATAAGCAATTGGCAATCTCCCTCCACTTCTGCTGAATCATATCAAGACTAACAGTCGCTATCGTAATGGTTGACTCACTCAATCATAAAAGTTGTGTATTTCATATTTATTGTGCATGCTCGAATATGTTCTTAAGATAAGGCGAAAAGAGAATGTCCATAACAGCGATGGACTTCTTACTGCATCAACGTGACTGTCTCAAACCTTCATATTCTCTTCCGACGTGTTTGGTTAGCCTGGAGGTTTCTTAATATTAACATCTCCAGTTTCTTTAAACTGCTTAACCAACGGACAATGATCCTATCTGTCAGTTTATCTTACATGGAAAATGACGTAGCAATAGAACATCCGACTTAAATTCAGTAAATCACAGCACAGCTGCACTTCCCGTTTTAAACTGCCAGGATTGCCCTGGAGTGACTAGCCAGCTCGCTAAATCGCATTCCGCATAACATAAATAAGTCAGCTCTTATTGACTTCTGTCATAGAATAGCTTGTTGTGTGATACAAATTAATACCTTATCTAAAGATCGTTGATCTTAATGTGTTCGAAAAGGACTGTCAAATGTATAGGGGTGGGGTTCCAACCCCTTCAGCTGCCTGTGGTGCTTCTAACGTTAGAGTCTGTTTGCTCAGTGCGTCTGCAGTTCAGCCGCCTCTTCTGAGGAATCCTTATAATCGTTTTACTACACGGTTCCTTCCTCCCTCAGTCCTTTCTGCAGAGTTACAATATCTGAACATGAACTTTTGCAGCTAATGAAACAGAAGAAAACCGGAATTCAGAATTTTGGCAACTGACATTCCAAGTGGTGTCAACAGTAACTGCCACTTCCTTAAAATCAAGGTTCTTACTGGTCTTGAAGGACAGGGATGCAGATTTCGCTTTTCTGAAGCATAGAGATGGATTTATGAGAGTCATTAGTTGTAGGTAGTGCGCATTTCCTTTATAGATAAACTGCACTGGCGTTCACTAAACATACTCTACCAGAAGTAATTTGGGCCGAACATCTAAGCCTCTCCCGTTGGAAAGCTACTCGAACTGGATAAGTATGAACGGGGTAATGGTTCCCGATACCATGGAAGATAGGCTACGTCTGGGAAGTGATGTCCAGGCAGAATTTTCAGACGCTTTTAATGTCCTCTCACTTGGCGTCCTAGATCGGCGGTGACCCCACCGAGGTCCTTCGGGATTCTTTCCTTCGGGGTTGATGTGCGCAAGTGGCATATCTACCTCCGTCCTTGTTCTGCTAGATGAGCTTTTTACTTCTAGGTATTGCCCTAACGGAAAGACCCACGGTAAGTAAGAGCCACTAATTGGTGCCCTTTTATCCTGGAATTAGATGAGTAGTTTTGACTACGGGTAGATAACTATCAAATTTACATTTTCATAACCGTGTGAATCAAATATACGGTAACGATATAACAAACAGAGTTTAGTGAATTTACGTCACTCAGTGCTAAAGTGTCTGCGTGTGCAATTAGGGACTTCCAGGTGAAGCAGTGGCAACTATCAAAACTCCTATAGATCTGACAGAGTCTCTTTTTCCGCTGACTATACATAACCTACCCGTTTGTTACCTTTACAGCAAGAATACTTTATAAGATATCTGATCGCATTGACAGTTTTAGGGCACTGTAAAGCCGATCATTTCCAGAAAGTGATATCAACTTTCTAATCGTTTTTAGCATACTTGATATACTTAATCCCTTATATTTCACGTTTCATATGAAAGTTTATCTTTTCAGACGTATAAATATCGCCCGTTACAGGGTAATTCTGGCAATTGTTTTATCAATAACAGGTGTCTTCTACGTGTTCAGCGTGTTTGTAATCTATAGTGTTGGTTTCCTTCCGTTTAAAAGTGTCAACATTTTGTTCATACGAAAATCTCAATATAGCAAAGTGCCTAGGGTAAGTTATCCGTGTAAGGTTTTTTTTTTTTTTTTTTTTTTTTTTTTTTTTTTTTTTTTTTTTTTTTTTTTTTTTTTTTTGTTCCCTCTTTCTCCTGATATTTTCCCTTATCCTGAGAAGAAGAATGTCAGATAACCTAAAGCTTCATGGACCTCGGACTCATTTGATAATCATTTGATTCGTTTCATTCATTCACCGTCCGATATGCCACAATGTAGGAGGACGTTAATTTAAAAGAAATCAATGTAGCAGAAATATTGTGAATTGTCACTCACATTTGCATGATATTCTTAAATATTTAAACGAGACATCCCTTTCGGCATTCATGCAAAAGTGATATCTTTTAATTACTTTATTTTAATTTTGCATAATATATAAACCTTACGAAAAATTAACAGCTTAAAACTAAAAATATAGTACATCAAACCTTCTCTGCCCAATATCGTTATTAATGTATCTACCACATACCTAGTAGACAGAAGAAGTATTGCATTCCATCCATCATTTTAAATTGGGTGGAATGCACGTTTTGAGGCCCCAATGAAATATGAAGAGGTTTTAGTAAACGGATTGTATATGTGTGTGTGTTTGTGTGTGTGTGTGTGTGTGTGTGTGTGTGTGTGTGTGTGTGTGTGTGTGTGTGTCTGAGAGAGAGAGAGAGAGCAGTATAACGTTTTGTTCAATGTTCTATTTATATGCCGCCTATAACATCGAAGGCATATCGGCGGATTTTAACATTTCGGTTAACATTAATTACTCCACAGCAGATGTCGCTTAACGGTGGATTTTGAACTTTGGGTTTATATTACCTTGGATTTTTCTTTTTAATTCATTATATTACATTCACACACACACACACACACACACACACACACACACACACTCACACACACATACATTCACACTCCCATTCATATTTCCAGACTCTAGGGAGAATAGGGAATAATCCTAGCAGAAGAAAAATTCCCACCCTCCATCTGGGAATCGAATCCGTCACCCCTTACATAGCAGACAGGTCCTCTACTGACTTAGCTACGGGGCCAGGCAAAACTATAATTGAGAAAGCAAATGTCGGATAAATTTAAAGTTGTATATGAGTTTAGTATCTTCCAAGGATGTTGAAGATTTTCGAGAAAGTTCCCCTATCCAAACTATCCTTAAATGGAAAATGTTTCATTATTTTATAAAATCTGGCCGTTACGATTTTGATTAAAACGTAATATATTTAAGATATTTACTGGGAAACAAAATTTTATCTTATGTTTTCTGGAAATAGCCGCAAACTGCATAAGTGGTGTAGAGCTCTTTTTTCCCTGTTTGGTTATTTTTTTAAAGTCCTTCCGATACTCAGGTGTTTCTTCCGATTGAATGGAAGCACAATGGATTTATGAGGCGAGTATATAACGTCTAATTCATAAATATTTAATTATGGCTACTCCCTGTGAAACTATAATTAAATGCTTAATATGGCTATTTCTGGAAATAACAAGTATATCTCAATTAAAATGAAGTACATGGACAAAAAAGATTTCATAAGAACATTTTGCATACATACACACCAAAAAACTATATACGGCAGAGAAAGTAGTGTGAGCGTAGCACTACAGTATTCTGTTAACTGAGATAAACGTTTGCAGAAATTGTTTCATTGCGTATTTTGTTGGTACATACAAAGAGGGCGAAAGAGGTCAAAGCGATGGTAAAATCTTCGAAAAATGGATCGCTATATATTGCCTTTGAAATTCCACACGCCATCACAAACAATTAAATTAATGGTGGCATAACGCTTAAAAACGTGAATTTAAATTTTTCAAACTAACAATAAGAAATGTCTCAAAAAGGGTTAATGCCATAAAAGTATGTATTTTATATAACTTGTGTGTTTAAACGTGATCTATAGTTTTTGTGAAAGAAGTTTTCTTTCTATCTCTTATGGTTTATCAAATATTAAGACTTGTTCATTCAAACAAATGGACGTAAGAGGCCTTTTGTGAACATTTAATACATGCATTTATTAAAAATATAAATATCTTAAGCATGTGGCATTTTAATCGAAATCATTAGATCCACTTTTAAAAAAAATGAAAAGGACGAAGATGTTGCTATAAAAGGGATTTTGGGGTTGGGGAACTTTGTTGAAAGTTTTCATCTCTTACCTTTAGTGTTTTACACCCTTTTTTCTAATTTCAGTACCCACAAACACATACGCGGACGCACAAACAACCCAAGCGCGTGCGTTTTGCCGAAGATGGGCTTCCAAGCAAGTTTTCATGTTAAATGTTGGTATAAAATCTTCAGTTGGAGCACAACACTTCGCTTCCTACTAGCAGTATGTGATAGAGTTAATAGAAACTTACATCTTTCTGTAATCTAATTATTATCCCATTCGCACGTAGATCTAGGTGGGCACATTTTTCCTAAACAGAATAACAAAAGGTTTAATATTAAAGTCGGTTGAATGTATCTGGAGACTTAAAAATTGCATTTACACATAGTCCCTCCTCTTCTTCTTTTCCTTCTTCTTCCACAAGGCTTATCAACCTGTCATATTGTCAATTAAAGATATATTGTTTCTGTGTTCGTGATATTCCTACAACGGTATCCTCCAGGTATAAAATTTAACAAACATTTTTGATTTTGGACTTTCTTCCACCCTTAGTTTACAGTGGTTTCAGTTATTTTTATTTAATTGCTTTCATTTAAGTTGTTTCGTGTTTAATCCTCATGCGTAACTTTCAACTTCTTAGTTTGTCTAAAAGGGTAAATTCTGCAAATTGCTCTCAGAAATATACCTCTGCTATTTGCATTCTGTTCCTGTTTGTGCTATTCATTGTCCAATTTGCAGTTCTATATGCAGCCATTGGTACAATCATTATGTTGTGGGGTTTAAAGTTTGTTGCTTTTGACGTCGTATTCTTTAATGGTCTACTTATTGTTCCATTAAATCCTCTAAATTTGTTTAGTTTTACATTCAGATGTTTAGTTTTACTGTATTATATCATTTCTTAATTTATAATTATTTATATGTTACTTGACCCTTTTTTTATCCTAAAAGCTATTTATTTTGTATTGACTGCTGAAATAATTAAATTGTACGTCTTTATGATATCCATGTGAATGACACTTTCTATACCTTATATTCGTTTCTTCATGAATAAACGTACAATTATCGAATAGACTTTTCTTCAGCATGTATTATCTATTTATTAGAAGATTTCCAATATAATACTTTCCCCACACTGTTAGTGATTGTTCTATACTTATATATCGGTTCGACCCCTTAATCGATTTCTTCTGTTGCCAATTTTATTATAGTTGTGCATTTTGATTTCCGTATATTTGTATAGAATCTGAATTATCTTAATCAAATACAATTATAGCCCATAGTTAATTCCGGAGAAACCAATCGAAAGCTTTTTCAAAATATAAATGTAATATGGAAGTCGGCAAATTACATATTAATTTACATATTATATAGCTTAGTTTTTAAAAATAATATATGTAAAGTCTTGAGACTTTGTGTTTATATTGCCTGGTATATGATTATTATGCTATACAGATTTCAAAACATTTTAACAAAACTTGCAGGCTGCCTTAACGTCGATGCAATTTACCTTACTTTACCGTAATACTCAACAAAATGTCAAATGGAGAGTACATCGACATGTATAAAAAGTGGTCCATAATAGCACGCAGCTGATTATGTTGGTAGTGACAAAATATGTAGTCCCACTCTCTGCCAGAGTGCTCTGCTCTGTACTTGGAGCATAATTCCTAGCCACAGGTTTGGCAGGGTACATTCACTCTCCAAAGATATGGCAGAAGTACCGAAGAGTAACATTACGCGCTATATTTTCTTACTATCGGAATATCATTAAGCAATTATTGGTTGAATTTAGTTGCAAAAATAAAATATAACATAAGAAATAATGTTGTATTCGTCTCCATGTTACTGATGAAATCTCTCATATAAACCGGGGCTTACGGGTTGCGTCTTGCAGTCAGATTTTACTGCAGGCAGATTCTCGCAGCAAACCTTCAGTAACACCAATTTAAGTGGGACGACTTGGTGTAAGAAGGGTACAAAGGCCAAAGACAGTATATGTTTTATGTATTAGGTAGCACTGTAAACTTTGTGATAATAAAACTTACTTATATCGATACGATGGCTAAAATTCCGTTTTTGGAATTGAGCAAATAGTACCAGCAACTAGAAAGTGAAAAGGGTAAATTTTTAAAAGTTTTATTTGGTCTTCCTTTATTACCACCAGAGGAAGTTGGCAACTACTTCGCATTTGATTTAATGTCAAATGTACCTAAGGACAACTACATAGTTTTATTTTGTGACTATCTTTTAGAAAATTATATTGCAGATGATGCCACTTTTCCTCCGCTTATGTGGTCTGAATTTTCATCCTCACCACTCAGAACCACAAATGCATGTGGATCATTTCATTCATACCTTAATTCACAATTTTACTCGCCACATCCGAACATTTTTAATTTTATAAATGTCCTTAAAGATATACAAACTGAGACATATTAAAATAAGAAGTTGCAACACCACAAGAATTAAAAAATCAGCGACAAGGACAAAAATGTCCATTATCTCAAGTGTTTTAGATCAGTATAGGAATAATATGATTTGCAGGCAGAAATTCATCACGTCGGTATGCAACAAACTGCTACCAAAGACTAACTTTTAGCTTTGAAAATACAATGTCGTAGTCATATGGCTAAAATTTTAACTCAACTATATACGCACGGTATAGTAAGTTTACATTTTATTTCTATGACAATTAGTTCACATGTATGTCCTTTTTCTTCTAAAAACTCTTACATGACTTGGGCCGCAACGCGTATACTACCCAACGGCATTTAGGGTAATTTTCTGACCGTGGGACGCAACACATATGGCCTCATATAAACCAATCGTAGCGAAACACTTTCATAGACGCGGTAACCGAACTACTTCTTCATTTCACTTCGATTATAAGAACAATCACAGGTTCATTTTTGTGTCTCGGGATTGTTTTTCAGCCAGTCATATAGATAAATGATATTGCCTGGGTGGAGTCAAAAGTTGGTTACCTGAAGGTGCAAAACTTAAGAGAAAACCACGATTGAAACCTTAAAGGATTGGCCATTTCTTATTAACTCTAGTTTACATGTGTGTAAAAATGTATTTAAAAGAGAGTTGTCAAAAGAGAAATAAAACGTCTTCCTTTGGGATCTACCGGGCTCTTAGCAACCCCATCGTTACGCGTTACGGAAGTTGGTAAGCCTTGAAGCGTAAACAAATGAAAACAAAACAAAAGAGTGAGATATAAAGAAAATGTAACGTGAGCTTGTACAAGGAAATGCTGTATGTCACTTCTACTGTTCCCGCTCCATATTTCTGTATGTATAGGGCGTATTCTTCTCATTTTATTCCATTACAGTTCTTTTCCTTGGCTGGCATTTTTGTATCCACAAGAGAGTATAAAATATCGCGACCATAAAATGTAGGAGCATTTGCATGCATAGTTTCGCAACTCACGGAATATTTTTGCACACGAGAGTGAAGATCCCGACATCCAACATTTTCATAGAGTGATAAACTTCTGTATGCGGTCTTCACCTTTATTGGGAAGAAACAAAACTTGGCTCCTGGCCAGGCTATATTTTCTGTCTGCCTGAATCGCCGTTAACATAAAAGGGGTCCAACAAATTCTCCGTTCGGAAACTTTAAAGATTCGCTCATGCCGGTTGCCTTCTGAAGGTGTGTTCATACTTGACTTAATGCTAAGCTTATTATTCAACCCTTAAATCATGATTTATATGCTTATTTTATAGAACACATAAACGTTTTCATAATGGTTTACTTAGGAAGACTAAGTAGTAAAAATCTGATGTGTTACAGTCACATAACTTTTTCTACTTTTGTACAAGCTATTTTTACAAACTTATATTCCTCTCTCTACTTCATCTTAATCGAGATAAACATTTGCAGAAATTATCTTATTGCTAATTTTCTTATAAGTGCAAGGGGAATATGGAAACACAGTAGATTTTAAGTGACCTTTAAATGTTCTAAGAGCTGGTCACTATGTTATTGATTTCAAATTCTGTTCTATCTGAATGGTCAAGAGATAAAAATATCTGATGTGTTGCACTCACATGACTTTCTCTACTCGTATAAAACTGCTCTTACAAACTCTTATTCCTCTATCTTCCTATGTTAATTGAGATAAACTAACCGGATCTCCCATTTCAGAAAGAAAGGTATACGAGTTGAAAATTTGGACAGATAACAAAGAATACCTCCTAAATAATTCAGCCAAAAAATGCATTAGACATAAATTGTGTGCATTAATGAGATTAATTTTTTGCTTAGTAAGATTTTGTCCATCTTTTAGGGTTTACAAAATATGCAAAAGTATCTATTGTTCACAGCTTCTAATGCTAGCGCTTTTAGTACAGGTTTGAAAGTTTTATATTTTGTAACTGGTTCTACTAAATCCAGCTGAATATTAATTGATTCGAAAGTTAGAGGGTTTTCTCTGATTAAAATGTTTTCTTTAGATTCAGGAAGATTCAAATATGTTTTTAATCTCGTGACTTTGGGCAGGAAACTTGTTTGTGTTTTTAACTTGTTGGTTGTGACAATTTTTTTCCACATTGACTGCAGAAAGGTTCTGAGGACATTCCCAGAATATTCAAAATATACATTTCATTTGCTATAAAAATATCATAAATATAGGTGTAGTATTTTAATCTAAATCGTTGCACTTACTTTGATTTAAGTTTCGAAAACTCTATCTGAGGTGTGAGGGGCGATTTTCTTAAAATCTTCGTGTCGTATCCCTGGAAGGCACAGGTCTTAAATACCAACTTTGGTATTTAACCAACTTTATGTTTTTGAATTACGCTGTCCACAGAGACACATACAGGCGCGCGCGCATACACCTTTTTCTAAATTTGCTGTTGTTAAATTAAGGGGTCCCAAAATATTTCCGGTGGAATTTTCATGTCGAAATTGCTGCACCATGTTGAATACTTGTTCTGATGTACACTGCCTGACAAAAGAAATTAAGCATCTAGAAGAGGTGGAGGAAATGAGACGAAACTTCACGTGTGGAAGGGTTATGTAACTACATTCCAATGATTACAGAATGGAGTGATCTATTTAACATTGTTGGCATTTATCATTATGACGTTGCAGCTCCTCTGGCGTGGATGCATTCCCGAATTCGTTTGGGAATAGTCAGCGTATACTCTCATGAGGCCAGTTGGCCCACAGCCGTTGTAACTGGTCCTCAATATCCTGAATATGCGCACTGGAACGGAGTTGACGTCCAACCTGGTCCTACACACAAGACGAGCGTGGTTGCCCTCACATTCCCATTCAGTCCAACATCAGGCTACTGTCACATCCGAATGCCCATCGTGCCTGGATATTGCACGATTTGAACAGCCAGCTACATGGAGACCCACAATGAGGCCCCTCCGAACTCTGTCAGATGTTGGTAACGTCTAACACGAGTACGTGGCATTCTCCGTATCCTTCACAGTAATTAGTAATCTCTACATGCTAGTCACGGCCCTTATATATCTTGTCAAGCCTGTTAACAGGATCCAATGATGACAATAATGCACTCTGGTGGGCATTCTAGCTGTCATAGAGCATTGCAACTCTAATCATCTACATAACCACCGATGGCGTGCACGTGCGCGACGTTGCGTCGACATTGGATTGTTTATTCCAGGTGCTTAACTTTTTTTGTCAGTTAGTGTACTTCCGGAAGGAAGGGTAGAGATGAGGAATTACAAAGGAAAACACGTCCAATATTGTAGGCATAACGCAGTTGGGATCTTAGCGTACCTATATGCTACATAGCGGCAGAATGCCCCTTCAAACATGCCCCCCCCCCCAACAGCCAACTCTCACGGACTGATTTGGGCAGCAGTTTCCGATGCCAAATCAGATCCTCCGCATATGTTACACCTATCCCTGCAACCCCAAGGGATAAACACGGAATAATCGGTATGAAAATCCGCGGTACGCAAAAACAGATTCTAGTATTTGCCTAGCTGTTAGGGAAAACCACGAAATAAATCTGATGTGTTGCACTCACGTGACTTTCTCTACTCTTCTACTAACCATTCTTACAAACTCTTATTCCTATATCTTCTTCGTGTTAGTTGAGATAAACATTTACAGAAATT